>JARHVA010005104.1:797500-1137500 GCA_037957365.1 Torreya grandis | reverse complement strand
ATTCATCAAATCCATATGGCTGAAATATTTATTAGGTTTATATAGAAATAGGAAGTTCACCTTGTTATCAAATTTCTTGAGGCTCATGAATAATTGGGTTATATTTTTGATGTGTGGATCCATGTTGACTCTCAAATAATTAATGGAATCAAGGATTTCATAAAATATAATGGAATAATATTATACATCTTGTTCAATAACCCGAGGAACCTAAATTACATTTTTTACTCTTTGAGTGTTTTCAAGTCTTGTTCAAGATCTTGCCTAGTCATTTTAGTTCCTTGATGTAAGGCCATGATAGCTTCTATGTGAGTGTCCATATATGATTTCAAGTCCTCTATGTAAGGGGATTGACCCTTCTTTCTATTTTGTCTCTTTCTTAAGGAGTATACTTCTTCCCTCTCTTCTATGATTAGGTTCCTAACCAATATATCTTCTATATTCCTCTTTCTTAGCCTTTGTATTAATGTAGTGATATTGTCAAATAGGGATTTGATTGTTGGAAAATTTTTTATATTTATATTGGGCCTCGTAGAGGTTGAGGCTCATAATTCCTTAGCCCAATATGGAATAGTGAGATTTTAGGGGTTAAATGGTAATGCTTTTCACTAAGGATGTTATTTAGGTTATTTATCAATTTGGGTGGAAATATTTGGCATTATTGGCCAAATAATCTTTTCCTGATCTATGTTCCCATATTGTGGCATTGGATAAACCACATAGACTAGTTGTCTCTTCAATGATCACTTAGTTGCTACGTTTTCACCAAATATTACACCCTAGAAGAGGGTGTTCAATTTGATTCCATATTTTTTCAACATGAGAGCACTTATAGGTATGTGGGTGTACCTATAATGGAGGTGAGCATATAGATTTAAGGGCTAGCTCCTTGAATGTATGTTGAAATGATCACACCTAATTAACTAGTTACTTATGGGGAAATAGTAATAATTTTCATGAAATGAATCTAATCTAAGGGGTTGATACAAAAATATGTTTTCCATATGAACATCATACTTTCATGTGTTAGGAAACAAGGCATACAAACTAACTTCCAAGTCTTATGGATTCTAACATGAGTATTTTAATTTGAATGTGATATGCATGAAATCTATCCATGGTAAGTGAACCATAGGATAGTTTCAAACACTAAGGCTCATTTTACACTTAAAACCTAGGCTCATACGCTTGAAAAAACATTTTATGACATGTTAGAATAGGAACTATTGCATAAACATAAAATGATAAGGGAATAAAGGAAAGATAATTTTCACATTGCATCACCATACATCACTTGCACACTTAGATAATTATTAAATAAATAATAATCATATTTTAATTAATGTTAAAATGAAAAATATTACATCTTTATATTAGGGCTTTGTCATAGAAGAGTGGTATTAGATTACAAAGGACAAAATAGTAGCTACTTATAGGATTTGAGAGAGAAGTGGGAAAAGAGAAGTACAAAGGTCACTTGAACACTTGTCATGTTGAGAGGAGTTACATGTGAATTATAATGGAGTAGGAGATAGACCATGTAAGTTTTTATAGGATAAGTGGCCCTCCAAGTTATGAAACTCATGAAATGTGGTATACGATTTCTCATTCTATATAAGAAAACTATCTTCATCATCTACCTCTTTTGGAATGTCCCAAAACTATCTATGTATAGGTCTCATGATTATACTAAGAGTGAGGGGTTATATAAATTCTCTTCCATGTATTTGTTGCATTCATAATCATTTAGATTCCTCTAAAATGAAGCCATCACTATTTATAGTATAAAAACTCCTCTATTATTCACCCCTTACACTTGGCTTCAAAATTGTCTTCATTTTTATATGTAAATACATAAAATGAAGTGAATTACACTTTTAAATACACTACATGGCCTTATATTTCTTAGGTACATGTTAAATAGGCTCCCACTTGAAGTTTTCACACTTTTCATCATCTTGCTCATTTTACTAGTTTTGAATGGCTAAGATGAACACACCTATAGGAAATATTAGTAGATTTTATGAAGCATTAAATTGTCATATTGAGATAAAATAACTCTTAAGATCTCTCCTAGATTTTATTTTTCCTCTTGAAAGTCCTTAGAACCTACACAATGTACAAAATAGTCAAAGAAAGCAACTTTGAACCCTATTTGTATAGATAGGGAATGCCTCAATTGGATGGAAAGGGTATCTAGAGAGTCATATATATGATAAAATAATTTACCAAGCCATTTTAGTCTATTTGGATATACCTCCATCCTTTTTTTCTCATTTGGGTTCTTATTGAGGGTTTGTAAGGGTTTTAGGCTCATTTTCTCTTAAGCTTTATTCCTAGAGATGAGACATTATAACTTCAAAAAACTTATAAAATATAAACATTAAAGACAATTTTAAACCTCCCCAAACTCTCTAGATCTCCATTCATAACCTCAAAAAATATGTGAGCATCTAAAGTTCCCTTATTGAGATTGATTCCTCATTCTACATAGGCCTAATGTGACTTTAAGATAAAAATGGATTAATTGTGTTTAATTTAAAATATATAAGATTATAAACATATTAAATATCCCCATAAACATTTTTAATCTCATTTGAGTTATCAACTAAGGTTAGAAATGAATTTGACCTTCCATTTGGTTTTTGGCCTAAACCATGACTAATAGGCATGTCTGCATACTTGGCAGTATAGACTATAATATTTAGTTTATTCTTTCTATTCATGGTTTTTAATGTTATTTTAGATGTAATAAAACCTCCCACACCTCATTTAAAGTTTAAATTATCTCCTGGTTCACCCTTTTATCCCTACTTTCTAAGACTATAGGGTTTGCACTTCTAGGGATGTACCCTCTGTCTGAGACAAAATAGAGGTTACTCACCCTATTATATTAGATAATTTGATTATTTTAGGAGATTATTAAATAAATATATATTATATGTAAAATATTTTGGCCCCTTATTATGTTATTATACCTTCCAACTCCTTCAAAATCTAAGACAGATCCCTATAAGGTAGACTATGTGTATGGTTTCCTCATATGAACTATGGACTATTTTACATATCACTTTCTCTAAAATATTTATGTTGTAAAATGTTTTATCAATTACATAATAAAATTAACCAATGTTTTATAATTAAATTCATTAACCCAATCCTTTACATTCTTCTTTATACATGCTGCTCAATTCATACCTGACTATGTTTTACTTCAAAATAAGGACCCACCTGTAGATGAAACTTTGTGTTTTGGAATTGTATATATGCTCTAATACATCATATATATATATATATATATATATATATATATATATATATTTGAGATTATTTAATATTATCTTAAATTAAATTTAATGTAATTTTAGGCCTGTTAATGTTTAACTCACTTGTTTCCTCCAACTATCATACTATAATCAAACTTTAGGTGACTATTTTGTGACCAAGTGGAGCCTATAGGAGATAGTATATACTTGGTATTGAATTTGGACCCATTTTAGTTTTCCTTTGTGTATCATTGTATATTTTTTATTCAAAAATATCCCCCTACATAGTAATTAGGACATCATTACACTTCAACATATTGAAGAGCTATTTGAACATGCAACATTGCAAAGAACACATTATACAATACAAAAATGTATGAAATGGGAAATTTATATCAACATGCTCTTCTAACCAAATGATATTTTGTAAATTAAAATAATTTATTTATCACTTATATTTCAACATGGAAATCCTATATGAGTTAACACTTTAAAAATATTTCATCTTGGAAAACTCAAAAGAATGGCTATGCCTTTGTTTGGATAGATTAAGGTAATTAGTCTTTAAAATCTCTTTTATATGTGAATCATGAATCACAAGTCCTTCTACAAATCAAGATATTACCCATGGAAAATTAAATCATTATTTAACCCATTAAAACCTTGATAAATATTCAATAAAACTCCAAAAATGATATTTCAACCTTGATCAATGTCTATTAAGACACCTGTATGTGGTTATTTGTAGATGGGTTTATAAGGATGTGGCATGAGGTATATCTTATAATGAAATGGTTTCATAATTGATATCAAATCTCCATAACTAATTTTTTGGATCTTCTCCATGTCTCCAAAACTTGGTGAAGCTCATAAACTAGTACAAACTTTTACCTTTCCATCTACAGACCTTCATGAATGCATATGAAAATATATCATAGATAGTGAGAGTGAGATGTGGAAATGTGCATGTGAATTGATTCATAATCCATAATAAAAACTTTAAAAGTTTTCAAATAGATTATTTTCAACTTAAATGACCTCAATCTAGTCTTAAACCTCATTCTAATGTGTTTGCTCATGAATGGTGCTTGTAGATACACTTTTAATGTTACAGACATGGTAGTGAAGGGAAAACATGGGCACATGTATGTTTATAGGTCTAAAACTAGTCCTATACCTTTTCAAGGTCTCAAATGAGTTATTAAAACCTTTAAAAACCTCTCAAAAAGATCAAATACCTTCATTTCATGTGGTTATAACTTGTAGATGCACCTCAACATTGAGAAAAGTAGAATTATAGGGATGTATAAGAGAATTAATCATCACAGTCCAATATTTTACCATTAAGAGATGTTTGTTTTAATGTATCATGTTGTAATAATCCTCCTAAAATATTATGGACATATCAAACACCCTCATGAAAATTTTCACACCTCAAAGCACCATGGTTACAGTTAGGAAGAAGTAAAAAGTTTATTGTGTTTCTATATGTGATTGTGTATTCTTCATGATGTTTATATTAGGTGGTAATATTAGAAATGAAGAGGTGGTAATGAGATGAAATACATGACTCACATCATATTAAAATCATATTTATCCCTTTTAGATAAATAAACATTCTGAAAATGGTGAACTTGACTGAGATCTCACATAGTGACACATTCTTGCAACATGAGATGATTTTCCTATCAACACACCTTGATAAATGAAAAAAAGAATAAGGAACATGAGGTTAATATATCCATGTCCTTTTTAGTAAATTTTATTATTTGGATTATATATAATCATCCAAACAAGAGAAAAACCTATAGGGTATATTAAATAGTGAGCAGAAAAACACACTCAACTTGTTAGAGATGATTCATAAAGCATAGTTTACCAATCCTTGAAATATTATTATTAAAATGAATATATATAAGTGTAATATCACCTAAAAAAGGAATTTTAACTAGAAGCTCTTCAACTTTCCATACCAACCAAAAAATCATTATCTAATTCTAGATGTCTAGAAGGAGATGAAGGAGCAGAATGGTTTTAGATCAAATTTGGCACTTCCAGAGTATGTCATGTTCTTAGATGAGTTTGAGGAATTTGAAGATACATTACATGAATTTATCCCATGTTTCACTCTCTCTCATGGGTCATATAATCTCCAAAAACTTCCTTTTTTATTTTATTTCCTAATATTTAGTTAAATAACCTAAAAGTTTCATATGGTACTAACATTCTTGATAGGTAATCTAACATATTGGACATTGGGAAGAAAATTAGGACACTTGGACACCTTGAAAACCTTTCCACTTTCATATATGACCCAAAAATGACATAAGGCTTTGTTAAACCATGAAAAGTTATAAATGACATTAAATTACATCAAATAGACTATAACATACCCTATGAGAAGATATTAGACCCCTATATAGGATTTTACTATAGAGGGTTGACCCTTTTTGACTTGTGGTCAAAATGTTCAATAATTACCATTTTCATTATTATGGTAGGGGTGGAAGAGGGTAGGGATGAACCCAACTAGGTAGAAGGGGAGTAGCTAGAGTGTTAGACTAAGTAATGGAAGGAATGGACAAAACCAATGTTGATAGAGTTGACGTCAATAGAAGGTAAATGGAAGGGTTGGTAACCAAATTAATATAAGCTATAGTAGTGGTAAGTAGAATGGGTACTATGGTTGTAGGCAAATTTTTGGAGGGGTATAAAAATAGTATACCTATAGAAAGTGTCCATTAGGGGAAAAATGTGTAAAAAATAGGTTCAACGGTGATTAAAACTATAGAAAAATACATCATAGGGGAAAAACTTAAAATAATAGTGAACAAGGGGCCCTTACCAGATGAGTCACCTATAATAGGTGATTTAGCCTTGAGTTATTGTAAGATTAAAAGCTTTTATTATTTTAGATCCTCCTTCTCTACCTCCAGAGTTAGAGGGGTTTTTTATTCTATCCTTAGATTTCCTTTGATATGTCTTGGTTTTTATCCCTACCTAATGAGCTATGGACTATGACGGAAGAGAAGAGTGAATAGTTCTTGGCATAGAGGATAAAATATCTAGTGTTTCATTTTCATTTGAGGAATCAAAGAATATAACCTTAGCTTCCATAAGTTCTTCCATATATTCTTGCATTTGTGCACTACTTCTAATTATGGTTAGGCTCTCAATTGACTCTTTCTTTATCTTAATAAGATTAATTATTGATAGTTGAATTAGAAGAACTTATGCTTGTTCTTATGTTGAGGTAGCTAGTTGTTTATCCTCAGCTTATTCTTATTTTTCTTGTTCTTCCTTTTCATCTCCATTGAGTGGTACCTTAGCTACTAACTATTTTTGGTCTTGAGATTGGATTTGAACTTGTTGGGGATTAGGTCCCTCTCCTTATGGTTGTTGTGATGGCCTTCCACTCCAAAAATTTGAGAATATCCATCCTCTAGGAGGTGTAATTTGGAACATTACTTCACTGAGTGTTAAGGATGGTTATACTTAAAATACTCTCAACAAATCCTCATTTAGCATTGTTTTTGTATCCCTTTATTTTACCTCATTATCATCTTTGGCATTTAGGAAACAAAAATTCATGATCAATTAGCTCATGCATTCAAGGCTATGTGTGTGAATATCTTTTGGACCTTACCATGATGGTCCCAGTTTCTATGAGGAAGGGTGGGTAATGTATATGCCTTCCTAGAATTTATAGACTCTTTAAAATGTATAAAAATGGTGTATTTCATTCACCTAATTGTTAAATGAGACCCATGAAAGGTGGACTTATTGTTTTTCATCATTTATTCATCTATGTTGTTCCAAATTTGATGAGCAATATCCTACGCATGCACTTTATCTATAATAAACTTTGGTAGTTAAATAGGATACACTTTGTGCCCTACCACCATGATCACTATGTAATATGGATAGAGCCAATAGTCTCAAATGTTGTTGGCCAGTGTTTGGGCTATTCTTGGGGAAATCTTAGTAATGGCTCATCATGAATAGTCATCCATACTTGAGGATAAATGTCCTCAGTAATATTGATTATGGTCCTTGCATATGAATAAATATGCAAAAAAAATTAGTAATCACATACCCTATTTTTAATGACTTTGGAACTAGGCTACCACATGATTCTATTATGCCTAAATACAATTCCCATGATTGCATCCAATAGATAAGACATCATATAGAAATTACCACTAAGTGGCTACTTATCCTTATATAAAATATACTCTTGAAAGTGTGAACTAATGATTTTTCCTAATGTGTAGGTATCCTATGAGGTAGTTGGAATGTCTATAAGGGGAACCCATTCCATGTACACAAAGTACATACTCACATGATTGAAGAGTCTATTTAATAGTGTCATCCTTACATAGATTCCCACTCTAAAATTGGTAATGGGAATTAAGGTAATCTTCTCTTCGGTTAGTAACCATTTTTGAAGGGCTCATTCTAGTTGACTAGCATTTTCCCATGTAACTAAAATATATAAACCATATTTAACATATGTAATAGGCAAGATTAAATACATGTTTAATTATTATCTAGATATGCATGCAACAATAGTGTCATTGTCTATGTGATATAGATATCATCCATACATTATTTTTCTTTCAAAGAATAGAACTTGTAACAAATCCATGCATGACATCACTTTTGGTTTCTCAGTAACATAGTGTAGGGCCAAGCACTTGAATAGGAGTAGGTGTTTTATCAATTGATTATCTTGAATTGTTATATCTTATTTAAGTGAAAACAAATTGACATTCTTGATTATTTCCAATAATGCTAAATAATTTAAATTAAACCCCTCAAATGTAGTAAGCTCAAATAGAGTATTGAGGTATTGTATAGAGTCCTTTATCAAGAGCCTAAATGGTGTTGGGGACCCCTTGTAAGTCCTAGATGATGATGCCATGATAATTATGACAAGTACTAATATATCATTAACTTTTGATAATGACATCTCTTCACTTAGATAAATCTCTCGAGTCATAACTCATTGTGATAAAATTTAGGGATCTTGGGATTGCTTGAATATAAAGGCTACTTAAGCTCAAATGATTGAATTATGTGAAATTGGTTGGGGTCTTAACGTAAATAGATCTCTTGGATTGATTTCTAGTTCATATTCCATTACTCATTAACATCTATGAGATCATCACCTTCATTCAATTTAACCATGATGTCCTAGTGTACATGCCATGTAGTGTGCCTTGTCATTCAAGGTGTCATTATGTAACCTTCCACTCTTTCCATGTGTCATTAAATAGCCTAGTCAATAAAATTCAAACTTTACTTTCGATCCCAAATACCCCAAAGCATAGAATTCCTTTTAGAGGGATTTTCTCTCAAAGTTTTTGATATAAAAGTTTTCAAAACAAAGTTGCATAAAGGAATCCTTTTGATGAAAAATATTTGAAACAAAATCTTTGAATACAAAGTCTCCAACATGTAAATTCTCGACACAAAAGTCTCTATTAAAAATCTTCTAGTGAAGAATTTTTCCAAAGTAAGTTTTTTATACAACCTTTTTGAAATGAAAGTTCTCAAAGTATAAATTTCCTAAATAAAATCCCTGATATGGAATTTTTTGATACAGATCCTCCTGAATACTAAGACTATGAAGAAAGATACCATTTGAAAAAAACCTACCAAATTAATTATTGTAGCCATAAAATTGTTGAAAGGAAAGTTTCCAAAGTAAATTATGTGGACCAAACTTGCCGATGACTAAAATTTCACAAATAATTATTCCAAAATAAAATTCAATGATGAGTAACCATTCACAATGAAAGTTGTGCATATAATCTCCCAACATGAAACTTTTTAAAATAAAAGTTTCTAAAAGTGAATTCCTTAATACAAATCTATCGAAGAGAAACCTTCCATAGAGAATATTTTTAATGTAAATGTTTTCAAAGTGAAAATTTTCTCTTTGAAATTTTTTGATCTGAATTTTTTGGATTCAAAAATTTTCATGGTGTAAATTTTTGAAATAATTATTCTACTAAATTTTATTTGAAGTGCATTTTATGAAGAGTGAATGCTCTAAAGTAATTAAATCTAAATACCTATCATTCCAATCCCCTCTTTTCATCCTTTTCATTAATAGGTAATTCTAATCAAGTGCATCAAAAAAGTATACAAAGACATGATTTTACATTACAAAACTAATTTTGTATAAGTAAGCATTATAAACCTCAAAATCGATAAGTACCCCTTTCAAATATTGACTATTTTTAAAAAAATAAATGGGGTCCCCACTATTTAAATACAAATTAGGGAGTGCTTAATACAATAGGTTACCTAATTAAGTTTATGTGGTATTATTAAAATACACATCAATAGGAAGTAAACATAGCACTAGAAAGATAGCACACTTGTGTGTTTTATTAATAGTAGAGATTAGTCACTAGGTAGAGTTGCATTAGATATGCCTAGAAGAGTAACAAGGTATAGGGCCCAATCAATAATTTTAGTTTCATCTTTGTTAAATCATAGGGGTCTTAGACAAGTACTGATCATCCCTAAGATACATGGAGTCAAGACACCTTCCCCAATGAGAAATGTCCTACTTATCATCCATTTTATGGCTTAACCTTGGTTAAATGGATTTTATATTGACATTATTAAATATTAACATAATTTTCCAATTAATTTGGAGAAATAATTGCCTACGTTTTCCCCCTCAAGTGAGAAGATGACATAGGAGCATATGAAATCATTCAAGGCTGATTTGAGATTAATGAATGTCATAGATGAAGATGTTGCATACAGACTTTTTTCATTCACTCTAAATGATTATGCTTATGATTGGTATCTTAACTTGAAATAAAATTACATCACCTCATGTAATTCATGTCAAAATAATTTCTTCATATAATTTTGTCAAGTTACTAATCCAATTTTGGTGTATAATCATTTCACCAACATGAAGAGGGAGCCCAATGAGAGCCTTTAATGCAATTTTTTAAAATATGTACACTTGGATAAATATTTCATAAAAATTAGAAGAAACTCTAGCACTTAAAATTTATAAGAATGCTTTATATCTCATCACTATGGTGTTTTGGTAGAGATTTACCACAACCAATATTTTAGCCTTGGCATATGAAGATGCTATCAACATTGAAAAAATATCAATCATTAGATGTTAGGGGGCACAAAATTCAATAATATTTTTCAATATTTGAATGAAATTTTTCATGTTAATCATAATTTTCCTACATTAAATCAAAATTATTTGTTTAGTTTTCCTCCCATGACACAAAAATTAACAAATCAAAATTATGGTTTCCTAAACAATCAAACACAAAGGACTAGAGATCAATAGAAACAAAAAAACTAACATCTAACTTATTCGAACATAGAATTCACTCATGATGTAGACTCCACAAAAGTTGAGTTAAATTATATATAAATAATATCCAAAATTTGAGCAATGAATTATTAAGTATGTAGAGAAGGATGGGCAATACCACCAATCAAAATAATAACTAAAATTTTGGTTTTCCAAGATATAATAGGCCCTTTAGTAGACTCACTAATAATTTATAAAAAAAATAGTCCACTCATCTACCATAAAATAATATCATAGAGATAGCTTTATCTAATTGGTGTAAAGTTCATAATATATCACATCATGGGGGGTTGGACTATGTGGAGTTTTGTGTAACATTTAAAATTTTCCAAAAGGAAATGGTCAAAAAGGATCAAATGATGAATCCCCCAAATATCCCTCATGAATATGGACCCTCAAGTTTAGCCATTATCTTTTAAACTTATGATTTTCCCTTACCTAATGAAGATGACAACATTCTAAAGGATAATTTTGATGAATTACAATCATTCCAGTATTTTAATAGGAATAATTACAATCTGAGGAATAGACAACCTCTCACCACTTTTACTCCTCCTAATAATATATTTATTCCCATGAATCTTAAAGATTATAATAATACTCCTTACCCAAAAGGTAATGATTGGCCTCAACATAGAGAATAATAGATTAAGGGAGGGCATAATATTTTTAAGGATATGAAAAATATTAAGGCTAATATTAGTCTCCATGAACTAGAGCAAATCACTAATCAAAATTTTTTATGTAAGTCTATCATAGGGAATTCTACTGAATAAAATGCCAAAATGTATAGAAAAAATGTCATATATAAAATCAAGCCTGAGGTTCCCATTTCTTACTAATCATTTAGGTATTTGACATAAATATACACAATTATTTGGTGTATTTTGGAGCTTCAACTACTATAATGCCAACCTCCATTTTTTAGAAGCTTGGATTAACCCCATGTCCATATAAGAGGTCTATATATACATATATATACATATATATATATATATATATATATATATATATATAATAGTGGTACCCATGATATGATAAATTAATGATGTATACATTTAGGTTACATTAGAACCTCGTGTGTAGATGACTATCAACATACTAGTAGTAGATATCCCTGAAGGGTATGGGCTACTATTGAGTAGAGATTGGTTAAATATTCTCAATGGATATATTTACATAGAATTATCTCATATTTGACTACCATGGAGAGGCATTACTAAAAAAATTATAATCAATTTGGATCTAAGGATGAAGTACCCTATTACAAATTATAATATTACTAATAAAGAAGTAAGTTATAAATCACCTAGTCTTGTAATGTATATATTTACTATAAAACATGAAGTTTAGTAAGAAATGTAGGTCCCTTCCCAATTATGGACCCTTCATTTTAATCGATCAAGATCCAACTAAGGATCAGGTGTTGGTATTGAGTTGGTCAATCTACAAGGTAAAAAGTACCTAGTGTCATAAAGTCTCCAATTTCCATGCACCAATAATAAAGTAGAGTATGAATCCATAACTTTGGGATTTTAGTTTACTCTCAATAATAATGTCAATGAATTATGAATATATGGACACTTGGAATTAGTGATCAACTAGGTCAGAAATAAGTATCAATGCAAGTTATCATGCTTAAAGAGATACAAATATATTGTCTGAAATGAGAAATACAGTAGATCTATAAACTAATCCTAGCTTAGAGAAGATAAATATTACTTACACTTATGATTTTTAATGCATTATCTATTTTGGATCATGACCAAGAATGATACTCTAGACCTAGATAAGTGATATCTTACCATAATAATATCACTAGGGAGGGTTCAAAAGCCTCTAGTCAAGCAAAACTATGTAATAACCCTAACTAGGTCCTATGTTTTCATATTCACTAAACTAATAACAAGTAAATAAAAATTTAATTTAGTGTTCACTAAAGCTTGTGGCAAAAAATGGGGCTTATTAATATAAAATTAAATGTGCATAAGAGAATCCTAATTAAGTTATATATAGGTAAAACCCAAATGCATGGAGAGAGCAATATATTTAAAATCCATTAGTTATGATTCTTCTATCTACTAAAGAGAGGAGAAAAGTTAGAGATACTTACCTTGAAGATGAACCCATCAAGACTCAATCTCTCCCTTGGACAAAGGTGATTCACAAGAGGTTGTTGTGGTTTATAAGGATCATCAAAAAAGGCCAAATCATCCAAAACTTTTGCACAAGATAAGATTCTTCTCCAAGTAAAAACCTTAAGATAAGACTTGTCAAGTAGAATGGTGGAAGATCATATTGTAAAAAAGTATAAATGAATTATTAACTCTTATTGTCTTTATAACAATGATGAAATAGATATATTTATAAAGGTATATCTAACCTTAATCCTTTCCAAAAGATTAGATGAACAAGGTTGACCTAGTTTACCTAGTATTGTTATTGATAAAAATAAATTAGGTCATATTCTAGGTTCAACAGAGGCTAACCTAGACCCTAATATTTTTTATCAATTAGATTACAAGGTCGATGGGGCTGATAATGTAACATAAACCATCAAAAAAAGTTTTAGGGTAGGGAAGGGATAATGAAGGTGGAAAATGACTAGAGGAGCATGTAAAATAAGAATCCAAGCTTAGGGGAATGTTTTAGGAGATGGTTAGATTGATAAAAAGTGGTATTAAGGGGGAAAAAATCCTATGAAAAATGAATGGTCTGCCCATCCCTTTCTTGGTGTATCATTTAATTCATTCACTCATAAAAATTGGGAGTCAATGGGCTCCTACAAGATAGAAAGCATTAGTAATTGATAACGTTTGAAAATATTATGTGTATAAATATTCCTCACTCAAATATCATCATGTGTCAATCAGGTGTAATAAGGGTTAGTGCTTCGAGAAAGAACATAGTAACACACAATATTGAGGCTAACATAAAGTTGTATTTTTAAAGAAAAAATAACTCAAATTAAATGACTAAAAGGGAAACATATGAAAAAGTAAAAGTAAATGTGTATCTTTAATTACCTTTATCAATGGATGGTTGTCTATTTGTTTATAGTTTTGATCATGGAGGGCATAGTGACTACTTTTGACAGACCCAAGGATACAAAACTAAATAGCAAAAATAAACAAATGTAGGAAATCCAAGATAGTTCATGCTATGTGGATGAGATGTACTTAGAAATTTGGAAAGTTAAGGTGATAAGTGCTATGTTAGACCAAATTACCAAGTAAAAATTTAGAGTAAATTAGGTAACCAAAAAGCCAAAGATACTAAAGATAAAAAAACTAAAACAAGTAAACCTTAAGTAAGAAAGGCAAACTCACCAAGAAAAACCAAGGATACATGTAAAAAATAATGTTAATCAAACATAAATGCGAGATTACTAAAAAGCCTTACTAAAAAAATATGGGCAAGAAAAAATGGTAAAACAACATTGATGAGTAAAAATTAACGAGCCAACCTCACTCAATAATTGAAAAAATACATGAAAGTAGAAATAAACTCAGGTGACTAAAAAAAGGGGTAGTACAACAATAAAAAATGGTAAAAGAAATCAAGTCATATATAGAAATGTAGAGCCATGGTATAATGAAAATAATCCATAGTTACTCAAGCATATTTTTTTATTTTAAGGATACATAAAACCGAAACAAGGTAGTCTAACATGGGTTTAAATGTGAAGAAGAGGGAAGTATAGAAGAGGAAGAAAAGATTTAAAATCAATCTCTACCTATCAAGGGGAAAATGAAATGATCAAAGATGAGAATGAAGTAAAAACCAAGGTATAGTAACTCTTTATTGAATTCAAGACACTCAAATTAGGTTTGTCAAAACAAAAGGACTTTCAACTTTAAGGACTCTGAAGAACATCTCCTACCTACATAGGTCTTAGGTCAACAAATGAAGTATGTAACTCCCATGAAGGCTATATTCATGAAAATTAAAATGAACCTACCTTCCCACAATATGTTCCCCATTCCTTTGGACCCCTTATAGAGACATCAGTTTACAATGAAGATTGGGTACTTGCATGAGAAACTATGTATCACTATAGAGTTTGTTCAATTATCCTAGTCTAATCTACTGGCATATCGCACCCCAATGGACCTAAACTCTATCATGAGGCCAATTTTGGAGTTTGATGTATTATTAGAGATAGGATATGTTCTTATATTCACATATTTTTGTGTGATATTGAATTTTGAATTTTTTATGCTATCTTTTGTATATCGTTTCTCTTTATTTCAAATGATTTGGATTTTAACTTTTTTTATGGATTTTTAAATTCCTCATCCATAAGAATTTAGAATATGAAACATGGGTTCTAAATATCACTTTCATTTGAATACTTGGGACTTGGTTGGTAAGAGAGATAACATAGAGAGCATGGTGTATAATATTCTTGTTAATGTAAGTAAAATAAAATTACTATCCTGACTTTAACCTTCTTTTATCCAATGTGGAATAAAAGGAAAGGAAATCAAGAGGAATAAAAAATGAAACAATTTGAATTACTTCAAATATAAAAAAATGTGATAAAGGGTAGTAAAGGGATACAATGACATTGAAGTGTGATTCCTTATCATAAGAATGAGGGAAATATAGGAAAACATGCTAACACAATTTGTTGTGCAAATTTTATCTATAAAAGAATAAAAATTTAGAGTTGTGAACAAGGATAAAAACTTATAACCATTGAAAAACACATTCTAAACAAGGAATATTTAATTAAATATGATGATTTTATGAGTAAGGCTAGGACCCAACCATGGTCTTATACTACAACTCATAAAATAAAAACCCACATGGGTGCACAAATCATGTGAAAAGTAAATGAGATAAAGATGGTATTTTATGAGAAATCTAGGTCCTATCCATGGTATTACACTATCACAAAAGAGAAACCCAAGGGGTGCCAAAAAGTATGAAAATAAAATAAATAAAAGAAATCATGAGGAAGACTAGGTGTTATCCATAGTTTTACAATGTAACTCATGAGAAAAGGGGAAACCAAAGGACCAAAAAGAAGGACTAAGGTTTATGAAAAAAGAAAATACTACAGAGGGTGAGACCTATTTAAGTGTCCTATAAAAAAATCTAGATAGATATTATATATAAATTATGAATAATAAGGGAAGAATTTAGGCAAAATACTTCTTGAGGAATTATGTATTGGTGGGTCTTTGAAAATATGGCCTTCACTAATATGAAGGTGATAGGTACTTAAAATAATAATGTATTTAACTAAATAAGGTCTCCACCATTTTTGGGAATATTTACCTTATTTATCATGATTGTAATCTAAACTAAATACAATATCACCAATACTAAAAGCACAAACTTTAACTTGTTTATGTTGTGTGGCAAAATGGGCCTTATATTGGAGATTATGTTGCAAAACAAAAAGATGACATTTTTCAAGAATATCAAGAGCTTGAAGGTGAGATTAAAGTAATTATTCATTATGTATGATACCATGAAGAAAGATATAGAGGGAGGTAATCTCAAATTCTAATGGGAAGATTGATTCAGAACCATAAACTAGAGAAAATGGCATTGCCCCAATGGGAATGTGTATGCTAGTGAGATAGGCAAAAAGAGAAAAATAGAGATAAAAATTCCAATCTGTGAGGGTGTCACTAATTATATTTTGGAGAATTTTATTGGTGGTCTTAGCTTAGACATTACATTTTTTATGGTAGGGTGTGTAAAATTTGTGATTGATTTTAAATTTAGTACAAAGTTATTTGACATCTTTATTTTTAAAGTTACCACCATTGTCAAAAATGATAGTATAAGGAATACCAAAGTGAAAAATGATTTTATTAAGGATGAATTTTGAGATAGTGGTACTAGTTAAATTTATAATAGGCATAGCCTTGACCCACTAGGTAAAATATTATGTGGTTATGATTATAAATACATGCCCATCTTGAGATCAAGGTAATTTGCCTATGAGATCTAATACCCACTTATGGCCAGGGAGACTCCATGGTTTGAAGCTCGACTAGAGGTGTATGAATTAGATAATCATGAATTTATAAAGGAGTACCCTTTTAATCAAATTCAATGGCATCCTTTTCAAGAGTGGGCCAAAAATATCCCATACATAAGTATTTGCAAGATGTAGCTTGTCTGTTATAGTGGCCACCACAAATGCCCTCATGTCCTTATTCGACAAGAGGAAAAACCTCTTCTTTCATAACACAATGAATTAGGGAACCTTTAGCATTATGATAATATAGGATGTTATATTTAAATACATAATTTAAATTTTATTTACAAAGGTGGGTATTTTTATGGGAATCAATGTTTGGAGGATAAGTTTTGTGTTTAATAAATTGAATGATGTCTTTGTACTAGGGATTTATCAAATGGTGATGGCCTCAATGTGGTAGATGAGTGAATCTGGTGATTGAAGAGAAGATGGATATTTTCTTATTTATATAATAAAAATTGGATTGGTAATAAATTGAAGTAGATAAAGAAGAGATGTTAAGGAATCAAGTGAATTAACAATAGAATTTTGAACTTGAGGGATAGGCTCAATGGTAAAAAAATAAAAATATTTGACAAGGGTAGTTATAATTTGATGATAAGAAATGATATTTTATCTTTTTTATTTATAATAACCATTGGATTGGTGTAAAATTAGTTGAGAATCTCTTAAATCATACATATATGTGATATCTAGATCAAGGGTTTCTCTCATGCCTAGAGTTAAAGCTTCATTCTCCACCACGTTGTTAGTGACATATAATGTGAGATGAAATGGAAAAGGTACAATTTTTACTAAGAGGAATCATGAGGATACAACCTACCCTAGCTCCTTGAAGACATTTAGCACCATCAAAATAAAGGGTCCAAGTACCTTCATGTAAATCAATATTAATATCAAGAAGTTATTTGATAACTACTTTTGGTTTACTAGTATCAGGGAAGATAGAGGAATCTTCTAGATTACATGATTCAAGTTTAGTAGTGAAGTGATGTAATTAATATTTAAGAGATAGGTCATGGTTAAGACCTTCAATATAGATAATATTGTCATTAGGAAGGCTATCTCTAAGGTGGTCAGTATTTAAGATTAGAGTTATGGTAAGTTGATTAGTAATAATGTGTCCTTTTATATATTTTTGTGTAATAATTTGGAGATAAAATTCCTTGAGAAGGACTATCCACTTTCCAATTCTATCTCTAAGAAGAAAGGCTTTAGAGAAGAAATAATTAAGGGGATCAAAATGAATGATAACATAAGTGGTTTGATAAAACATATAGCGTCAGTGTTTTTTAGAGGAAAAATATATGGTAAGGAAATCACATTCAAAGTTTTTATAAAATTTCTCATATTTGATGAGGGTATGACTAATATAATATATGACATTTTCCCTCCTAGTATCATCTTGTTAGGAAAGCATTGCCCCAACTAATATGGGTGTCAAAGAGGTATATAAAATTAATAGAAAATAATTAGAATGTGGGAAAAGAGTAGGTCGATGAAGTAAGGAGTCTTTCATATTATCAAATGTTTTTTTGACAAGGATCCATCCATTCTAGGTCATTAAATTTCTTAAGAAGAGAATTGATAGAATAGTTGTGATAAGCCATTTAAGGGATGAATCATCTAATTACCTTGAGTTTACCAAGGTAAGTGTGAATATATATAATGGATTGAGGGATGGGAATGTTTATGATAACATTGATCTTGGTAGGGTTAACATCAATGCCATGAAAAGAGACTAAGAATCCTAACTATTTTCTAGATGTGACACCCAAAACACATTTGTAGATATTTAGTCTAAATTTATATTTAGTGAGGTGATCAAAGATGACATCAAGATCAAAGAGATGAATCCCATGGATTTTAGATTTGGTAATGAGTTCATCCACATAGGTCTATATAACATTATGAATAAGATCACAAAATATGTGAGTCATCACTTGTTGATAGGTACATCCAACATTTTTGAGGTTGAAAGGAATTTTATCATAGGAATAAGTGCCCCATTCTTTGGTGAAAGTTGTCTTATTTTTCTCTTAAGATGAAATTTGAATTTGGTTATAACCTGAGAAACCATCCATAAGTGAAAAAATTTCATAACTAGTAGTATAATTGATGATGGCATTGATAGAAGGTAAAGCAAAATTATCTTTGGGATAAGCAAGATTAAGATTACAGAAATCAATGTAGATGTAGATGACCATGATGACTTTTTTTACAATAGGGAAAATGTTATAAAACCATTTAGAATATTCCATAGGCTAGATAAACTTATCATTAATAAGTTTGATAATTTCTTTATGGAAATTTTTTGAAACATTAGGTGGAAATTTCCATTACTTTTATCATATATGTTTGGCATTAGGGTAAGCTATAATATTGTAGACCATGATTCTTGGGTCAATACCAGGCATGCATTCATAGGATAAATAAAAATACTCATGATATTTATCAAGAATAAGCTGAATATATCATTTTCAATTGGTATGAGTTTGCAAGAGACTATACTTGGTTAAGGGCATGATCAGGTACCATATTTGAATTCAGTAGTTTCCTCAATAAGCATATCATTGACATATTGGAAATGGTATGGTGAATTAGGTAAAGAGGAAATTGTATTTTATTTAGGGTCAATGATAGAGATGAATTTATTGAAAAAAATGGATTTCTTCTTGAAATTCCTAAGTTTATGATGTTGTTGAGGGAGTTGAGGTTCTCTACCATGCATCAATTCAAGCTTGGATTCATTTCTAGACAATGTGGGAAGAGGACCATAATATTTGACATATAATTCAAGATAAATAATTTTATTTCCATGGAGATCATATTCTAAATATACTTGATGTACATCAGTGGCCTTGACATCTAATGTAAACTCAAGAGTAGGGGGAGTAAGGGAAGAAGGTTGGTCAGATTTGATAGGTTTGTCATTATCATTAATGATGGGGAAAGAATTGGATGAAAATATTAAATCTATATGTGATTTATAATATGTATGAGGTATCATATTTTTGGAAGGTATGATTTTTTCCCACGTAAGGAGTATTAATAATTAGAGATTTAAAAGGAGGAAAATGACCTTTGGGAGTTAACATAAAGGTATAGAAATAGTATAAACATCATGGTTGAAAACATGTATTTGGCATAATGTTTTATGATAATGTGGAACATACAAGTCTTGAGATTAAGCTTGGGACATGATATAATTATCATCATATATTGGGTAAATTGTACATGCTTGAGATTCATGAAGATTTTTAGAAGGGGAAATACCTAGATCACTAAATTTACGTGGAGACATGATTAAAGGATCTTAGAATAATTTGGCCAATCCAAAATCATTACATGTAAAGGAATATTATGGATAAGAGGTATCTTAATCATTTAATAGATGGGGAAAGTTAATGATCTCATTAATGAGAGGGATAGTGATATCATAAGTTAATAAATAAGGAAGTAGCCACTCTTATATGTAAGGAGGTAGTTTAGTAGTGTTGCAAGTATGTATAAATTCATTAGGTATATCATAATTTGAATCAATAAGAGTGACATGTAAGTCTAGATTGATTTTGATGAAATCAATTAAGGGATCACTATTGTTTTTTGGAATGGTAGGAATGCGATATTGAGATTTAGGATTGGGAACTTAAATACTCCACGGGTTGGGATTAGCCTCATTATATGAGTCCATTTTCATCCTAGGAGTATGTTTTAAGATAGGGTAAAATCAAAAACAATAATATTGCTTCAAACATTATTAAGTTTGATTATATGGGTGAGATAAATACAACTAAGTGTCTTTTGATTATTTTTATCAAATCAATGATATATTAGGTGGGTTTTATTGAGATGAACTTTATTGTATCCAAGTTTTTAGATGAAACAAAAATATGTCACATTAGTATCTAACCCTTTATTTAGTAAAACATTTTGAATAAGGGTGGTATTAATAACTATTTTAATGAATAGGGGTGGATCATTGGCTTGAAAAAGGATCTCATAATTAATAACGTATTCTTAAAGAAATTTAATGGAAGGTTTTAAAGAAGGAAAAATGGATTTAATGGTATTCATGTTAGTAGGTTTAGGCTTAAGACAGGGTGGTTATTATTTTTTAGAGGATGGATATTAAATTTCTTGTAATTGTTGCATGAGGAACTTGCGATGATAATGGGAGGTGCGAACTAAATCCATAAGAGGAATATTAAAAGGTATGGAGTTGAGTTATTATTATAAGTTTTAATTTGATTCATGAGAAGAATAAGTGTGATTTTTATAAGGAAAGGTAAATTTTGAAGGAATGGAATTGATTGGTGGTTCCAAAGAAGGAGATGGTTCTTCGTTAGCTTTTGAAGATAGATGAGTAGTTAAAGTATTTTTGAATTTTTTTCTTATAAAGATGGGGTTTTAGTTTAGTGTAATGATCTTTGTAATATAGTTTTAGATGATAATTGACATTATATGGATTAACATATTGAGATTTGTTGTCATACTGTTCATAGTTGGAATCAATGGGACAAACATCCTTGGTATCTTGTTGAGTGGTAGATGTGGGAAAATATTTTTGTTTTTTAGAAGAGTAAGCATTCGGAGATTATAATTTTAAAGAATCAATGTGGTATTCTTGATAATAGAGTTAGATCATGGATTCATGATTAAATGAATCACAAATCAAATATGAGACAACAAATTTGGTAATCCCTCTACAAGTTTCATTTGAATGACCAATGTCGACATAGAACCAAAAAAATTGGTTATGGTCATATCATTTAGGAGGACTACTAGGATAAATAAATGGTTAGAGGGTGGTAATAATTGTTTCATTTGTTGTACAGTTAATGGTATGTAAGAAGATAGGGTTTTTTTGGCATTAACAACTCTTGGTTTGGTTTGAGGAGTACTTTTAGTGATTGTGTTGGTAAAAGTTTAAAAATATCCTTTGAGAAATTTGGGATTAGGTTCAAACTAATCCATTAAGAATTATTGATGCTTGACTTGGTTAAGATTTTGATTAAGCATTTAAAGTGTGAAGCTTTAGATATTATATTGAATAGGAGTTAAACTAGTTATAAAGAGTTTGAATATATTGTCATTGATCATGTTATATTTAGCCTTGTGGGCCAAATATTTCCATTGTTTGATAAAATCATGAGCTGATTTAGTGGAATATTTATTATCATTGATGAAATGGATAAATTAATTTTATGTAAGTTAATTATGTTGAAATTATATAACTAAATAATTGACTAAATCCTCTAGTTGCCAGATGAAATGTTGGGGAAGCTGGTTTTACAATTCTAATACACAACTAGTGAAGGTTTTAACTAGAAGTTTAGTGGTGGAGAAAGTATTAGTTTGGATACACTCTTTATAAATATTTCCAAATTCCTTAATAAAATATGTCGGGTCTTTATCCCCATGATAATTTATAGTTGGAGATATGTTACCAATATCAATGGAAATGATGAAAGGGGATAAAGGCTAGTTTTGGATTTTTGAAGAATTTTGTTATTCATGACAGGTTGGGGAATAAAATTTCTTGAGGTGTCTCTAATATGTGGAGGAATAAAGTTTTTATTTTTTTAGGGATTAGAATTTTAGGTTGTTTATCATTTGGGAGGTGTTAGATGTTTGAATTATGTTCATTCGTTGCATGATCTATGAAAAAATTTGAGTTGTATCAAGTGGCGGGTTATTTTTTTAAGGATGACTCCCAAAATTGGTATTAGGGGGGAGGATTATTAGGAGGCAAACTACTAGTAGGGTTATTTGATAAATTTGTGTCAATCTCTCCCACATTGTGTTGAGATGCTTGAATATGGAAATCATCTTGATAGGTACAAAAAGGATTGGATCCACTTATTTCATCTCAAGGTGTGATTTGAACCATGTTGAAATATATAGATGGAGGGGAAGAAGTACTCCAAGATTGAGGGTTCTCTTGGGACGTAAAGAAAGGGAGAAAAGGGAGAAAAGAATACCCCATATAGTATCTAAATGAATTCAAGTTTTCCAAAAATATTATGATAGGATATATCATGATTCTTGATTAAAGGAACATGGATTTAAGAAAAGAGATATCTAGGATAGAGAACTAAGTTGGCCAAATAGAGAACTAAATTGCCTAGATAAAAGAGCAATGCCAGTCAATAGGTATAGATTCGATTGGGTCAGCAAAGTACTATTGAGACATTAGATGAGAAGAGTATATAGTCATATGGATTGAATGCATACTATTAGATAGAGGATGAGAAGAGTATAGAGTCAACTAGGTTGACTGTGTAATGTTTTATAAAGGGTAGAAAAGAGAGATAAGAGAAATAATCATATTGGTTGGCTATGTACTATAGGCATGAGGTAGATTTATCTATAATAGATTATACCAACTAGAATGATAATGTTATAAAATAGTGAGAAGGTTTTTAAATATAAGTGAAGTAAGAATAAAAGAAAACACATAAACAATTGGATCAATATGAGTGATCTAATTGAGGCACATAACATAAAACCTTACACCAACCATGGCCAATGTAAGTTTTCTCAATAAAACATGTAATGATCAGAGAGGAATCAATTAATTGAAAAGTAAATTATAACTAAGTGTTAATATTGAGTGTCATTATATTATTATAAAGTGTTGATTTAGATGTAATAGGAAAGTTGGCTGAAAATAGGGAACTAAAAAACCAATCTAAGGTTAGTTTCAAGATGTTTGGAATGAAAGGGATCTAAATTGGTAGTGATATTGTCTTGATATTGGGGCCTACCACCTCTCTTCACAATCCTATAGTAGTAACAGTATTAGGTTATTTTCCAATATATACCATTAACTATGTATTTACACTTGGTAGAACACCAAGTCAACTTCCCCCTTGTTGATGAAATCTAAGTAGGTAGGCCTTGGGAAGACAAGTGTTTAAATGTTATGTGATTTGGTAGTGTGTGAAAAAGAGTAAAATAGTTTAACTAAATGGTAATTTTAAGAACCACATATTTATACTATGTGAGTTACTCTAAACATGCAAATATTTGAAAAGGAAATATGAATTAATTACTAACAAATAGTTGTTAATTTCTTGATTGAGAATAACATAGAGTCAGTTCAGGTGGTATTGTATGCAAATAGTATATAATAGAGTCAATTGGGTCATTACTATTCTATATAAGTAATGTCTTTAAAAATAGATTTGAATAGGTCAATTATGTATCTTAGATAGAATATAGAGTATGAAAATAAGTTGACTAGGTTGACTTAGTTGGTTTTAGGGTTGTAGTTTTGAAGATTGCAAACTTTTGAAAAATAAAACTAAATAATTTACTTAAATTATAGATATGGGAAATATAGTAACCTTTTTGGGCTTTAATATGGTTAAGATTTCAAATTTTATACTAAATTACATTAACTACTACTTTCAAATTTTACAAATTGAGTCGACTGGTTTGACCAAGTTCTATAAAACCTTGTGTGCTTAAAAAGAAAAGGAATATGTTGACCTTGCCAATTCTTATTGAATTGTTAAATCTAGTGACATATATCTAATTAAGACCTATATAGATATAACATAGTAATTTTTATGTGATTATGTGTTAAACATGTAGATATAAAGTTAGAACAATACTAATTAGTTTGATATAATATTGCAAATATGGAAGATAATAAAATGGAAAAAAGGATAGTGTGAAATAAAAATTGTAAGGGTTAGATTTACATCAAGTTTCACTAGAACGTATGTAATGAAAAATGGATCAAATATATAAATAAATCCTAGCTTGGAAAAGATAAATTCTACTTACACTTCCAATTGTGGATACATTAGATATTCAAGGTCATGACCAAGATAGATCCAATATACCTATTCAAGGGATATCTTACCATAATAATATCACTAGGGAGGGTTACAAAGCCTCAAATTGAGTAAAACTGTGAAATAACCCTAACTAAGTTTTATGTTTTCATATTCACTAAACTAATAATAATTAAAGGAAAATCTAGTCTAGTGCTCACTAAAGCTTGTGGCACACAATTGGGGTTAGTAAACATAAAATTAAACATGCATAAGAGAATCCTAATTAAGATATGTATAGGTAAAACCCTAATGCATGGATAGAGTAATATATTCAAAGGCCATTACTTATGCTAATTCTATCTACTAAAGAGAAGATCAATGTTAGATATACTTACCTTGAAGACAAACCCATCGAGACTCAATATCTCCCTTGGCCAAAGGTGCTTCACAAGAGGTTTTTGTGTTTTTTAAGGATCACTACGAAAGGTTTAAGCATCTAAGAATTTTCTAGAAGACAAGATCCTTATCTAAGTAGAAACTCTAAGATAAGACTCCTCAGGTAGAATGGTAGAAGAGTAGATTGTTAAGAAGCAAAAATGAATAAATAACTCTTTCACGCTTTCTAAGAATGGTGAAATGGATGTGTTTATATAGGATCTAACTCTAATCTTTTATGAAAGTTTAGGCTGACAAGGTTAACCCAGTTGACCTTGTATCATTATTTATAAAAACAAATTATTTCATGATCTAGGTCAGCCAAGGCTGACCTATAACCTAATATGTTTTATCAATTAGAATACAAAGTCAATAGGGATGACAGTGTAATGTAAACTATCAAAAAGGGTTTTAGGCTAGGGAAGGGCTAATGAAGGTGGAAAATGACTAGAGGAGGGTGTAAAATAGGAGGCCAATCTTAGGGTAATTCTTTTAGGAGATGGTTATACTAATAAAAAGTGATAGTAATGGGATAATAATCATATAAAGCACCAATAGTCTACCCACCCCTTTCCTGGTGCACCCTTTAAGGTGTGTACTCAAAGAGATTAAGACTTGATGAGTTATTTCAAGATAAAAAGTGTCAATAATTGATAAATATTGAAAATATTATGTGTATACACATAGATCCTAGGATTTAATTGAGTTATTTGAGGCTTCTAAAAAGTGGTCATTCCAAGAGAACAAAGTCAAGATGTTGACTCACTAACTGCTTCAACAACAAATTTGGCACCCTTGCAAGAGTCAAAAGAGTAGAATTTCTCTATCGATTTGGTACCTTATCTATCAGTACTAAGAAATATTGATAATTTTTAGGTGTTTGATGATGATTAGCAGATCATTTAGTTTTTGAATAATTTGAGACAATTTGAGTCCCAAATAATTGATGATGAGGAGATAATCCATTTGTGTCATGAGGAATTATATGAAAAGGATATCATCTAATTGAAGGAAAATATTCTCCCACTGGGGATGGTTTCCTTGGAAATAACCTTTGATACAGATCTAAAATCCCAACAACAAAGGTACCTTAAGGTTAATGAGTCTGAGTTTAGCTCAGAGAATTTAGGTGATGAAAGAAACTTACATCTTGTCAATATTAGTTTAAGCTACAGTACAAAAAAGAGACAAAGGGTGAAGTACTTGATCATTATATTTAAATACATAATTACATGGATGTATGATGTTTGAGGATTTTTAATCCTAGGTTCATCAACCACACCATATCATAATCCATTCAGTTAAAAATAGATAATAATTAATCCTATCCTAGAAAATTTGATCAAGGAGGTAGAAAAGCTACTAAGTGTCATGATAGTATTTCCTATCAAGAATTCAACTTGGGTGGCTAATCTAACTATTGTAAGAAAAAAATTGAAAAATTAGGTTGTGTATAAATTTTAGTAACCTTAGCAAAGCTTATGATAAAGATAACTATCATTTTCCCTCATTGGATGAGGTGATATATAATGTGAGTTGTTCTAGAAAGATGTTTGTCTTAGATATATTTTCAAGACACGATCGAGTTTTGGTTGAATTAGAGGATAGAATGAAAACTACATTTACCATAAAGTGGGGAACTTATGCATATAAGAGGATGTCATTTGGCCTGATAAATGTAGGAGATACTTTTCAAATAGCCATGGATTATGTATTTTAATGTCTAATAGCCAAATTCATAATCATATACTTAGACAACCTCACTATTTTATCAAAAAATAGGGCTGACCACATAGACCATCTCTAATCCATATTTGAAAGATGCAATAAATTTGGTATCTCATTGAACCTAGAAAAGAACATATTCAGTGTTACTGAAGGCAATTTGTTGGTACACATCATCACCAAAGATGGGATCACCATTGAGCCAAACATAATTCAAGGAATTTATAAAATAATGTTACCAAATATCAAAATAGAACTTAAGTATTTCTTTGGGAAGATTAATTTTGTAAGAAAATTTATATCAATATTTGCAAAAAAATTTAGAACTCTAAATGTAATACTTAAACAAGACACCAAAGTGGAATGGACATTTGAATCTAGGAGGTCTTTTTACGACATTAAAAATTCTATATCACAAGACCCAGTATTGCTAATCCTATATTTTTCTAATAAATTCTTCATATACTCATTCATTTCAGAACATACAATCGTTACTATACTCACACAAAATAAGGAAGGGAGTGAGCATCCTATCACTTTCATGAGAACAAATTTAAAATACATAGAGCTTGAATATTTCTAAATTAAAAAGCATATCCTTAACCTTGTCAAAGTAGTAAATAAATTATGACACTACATTCTTAAGAAAAAGACCATTGCTATTGTACTAGACCCTATTGTCAAGTTTACAATAGTACATAATAAGTTAGGAGAGTGTAGGGGAAAATGGATTACAAAATTGTAAGAATTTGACATTGATATAAAACTTACCAAGATCATTAGAGTACAAGGTATTATTTAGTTTATGACTAAACCAAACCCATGTATCACCATTAAATAAGTTTTCCAAACATAACTTTCCAAAGAATAATTGTATTTATATATCATTCAAATATTACTCACTATAACATGTCCCCAAGAACTCAAAAGAGATAAAAAAAGAGCCTTGAGGCTCAAGGTTGCTCATTATATGACCAGGAAGTAAATTCTCTATAAGAATAACTATGAATGAAATAATTTGAAGTGTGTATCATGTGATGAAGCCTAGGATATTCTAGAGAGCCTACATCAAAATATTAGAAGTGGCCATCCATCTAAAAATACTACAACCCATAAAATCCTCAAAATGGGTTATTATTAGCTAACACTCTTTAAGGATGTTCACTTGCACATAAGGATAGGTCATGAATGCTATACTTTGGTAAAAGATAAGTTCACATAGCAATGTCACTATAGCCCATGATTGAGGATACATTGTTTAATCAATAAGGCTTACATTTCATTGGTTTTATAATCCTAAAATCTTCCACTAGGCACAAATTCATGCTCATCATTATAGAATATTGAACTAGATAGACTGAAGTAGTATCCACCAAGAATTGGAGAGCACAAGATGTGATCAATTTCCTCAAGGATCATATCATGACTACGTTTGGTACTCTGATTTGATTGGTATGTGACAATGGGCTAGCATTCTAATCAACTAAATTTATAGAATTGTCCCATAACAATCATATCACCATTATATCATCCTCCAAACACTACCCATAAGGTAATGGATTGGATAAATAAACTAATAAGAACCTCATTAATTCTATCAATAAATAATCTATGGATAAACCTAGAGAGTAGCATATCTTATTTAAATATGCACTTTGGGTAGATCAAACTCAATACAAGTAGGCTCTTAAAACCTCACCATATATGTTAGTCTATGGGAGGTAACTGGTATTCCTAATCATACTTAAGTTACCAACATATTAGTTCATGTATGAATACATGGAACCTAATAAAAGGATAGAGTATATATTTCTATATATCATAGAAATGGAAGACTCTAAGACTAAATCCATACATAATTTTAGTAGTCATCAAGATATAATTAAAAGATGGTTTGATAAAATAGTAAAATTTAAAGCATTAAGGATAACTAACCTAGTGCTTCTATGGGAAAAATCCCATGAAAATAAAGGACAACATGGCATGTTTACCCTAGTATGTATAGGACCCTATCCAACCTTTGATATCCTAGGTAACATTAATTTATATTTGAGGGACCTCTAAGGTAATGAATTGACATATCCAATCAATAGATAGGTTTTGAAGCACTAAATTATAGATGATCCATCAAAATTTGTCTCTAAATAAAAAAAGTATCCCAATAGATGTAGGTTAGTCTATATTTTATTTATTAGTTAAGTTTCCTACTTTCAGCCATTTATTTTTATTAGAGTATCTCTTACTTTTTAGATTAATCATTTTCAATTTCTACATGTTGTTATTCTTAGTTTAGTCTCTCATTTTTTAGGTAGTTCACCACTTTTTTGAATAGTTTTCATTTTGTTCTCATGGAAATATAATTGATTACTCTTGGTATAACCAAGAAACAACTTATTCAAATGGTGTCCCAAATAAATGTTTTGAATTTAACTTGAATCAGTGAGCATTACACCTTGAGCATTAAAATTATTAATTTGGGTAATTAGTGAGAGAGTTAACCATTAAAATGTTATAAAGTTAATGATTATATAATTTATATAGAACCTTCTCCCACAACTCCATGAAAATTTATAAATCTTTTATCATCTTCTTGGAATAAATTCACATCAAATAATAATACTTATTTGAGATAATAACCATTGATATGGGTAAAGTTTATAGAGACATTTTGATGAACCAAAATTTAAATACAACAACTCATATTGGTTGCCTTTTCTCTTATTTCATTTATATAAAAAAAGAGAAAAGAAATAACAACTTAAAATTATAAAAGTAAATCAAAAGGGATTATAATCCTACATGATGAAATAAGATCAATGTATTATGCATCATGAAAGAAAACAAAATAAGATAGGAAGGATGATCAAAACTTGGATAGGATCAGAGTAATTCCTAAGATTCCCAAATTTTAGATGACTTAACACTAA
The DNA here is from genome assembly GCA_037957365.1 of Torreya grandis. Lineage (NCBI taxonomy): Eukaryota > Viridiplantae > Streptophyta > Pinopsida > Cupressales > Taxaceae > Torreya > Torreya grandis. Next base: position 1,107,984 of record JARHVA010005104.1, on the reverse strand, counting down.
ATTAGAATGAAACATACATCTCATCCCATGTCTTTGTTAAAATATTTTGACAATGAGTAAAGAAGATCACTATGACACACATTGGTCCAAGGTATGGGTAAAGTAAGATGTTATATGAAGTTACCAAGAGTAACTATCATGTTTTTGATATAATCATTTATTTTACAACATGGTTTGTACTTGATATCAAAATTTTGAAACCATGGATTCTAGGTTCTTGAAAACTCAAAAGTATTCTTCCCTATGAGTTGCCTTTTATTTTTGTCAACACACCCTACTTGTATTATTTATGAATAAGTGGGGACCCATTTGGTGTTATAAACCTTATTCATATTAGGGATATACATACATGTTTATCTTACTACTTATCTTTGGAAAATTTGCAAGTATTAACATTAAACTGCCTTTATTGAAAATGTTTTCCTCTTGCAACCCATTTTCATTAAAATGAATTATTTATAACTAATTTATTAATTAAAATCTTCATATTCTTACTATTTATTATAGTTCTTCAAAATTATCATTATTCATATTCACTTATTTAGAATTTTGGTCTTTGGGATTTTGGTCTTAGAGAGAATTATTTAGGAATTTTTGTTGTCGACAACTTTAGTCATAATATTTTCTTCAAGATTTTTCTATTTAGGACTCTATCATTAGTAAATTTTTATTTTTTAACTTTTCATTTGAGAAATTTTGTTTAGGATTTTTGGTCTCCATTAATTTTCTCTTCGTCAAGTTTTCATTCAAAAACTTTATCTGATAAATCTTCCCAAATTATAGTTTAGTCTTCAAAAAAAGTGTTCAACAATATGGATTTTGGGAAAGGTTTCATGAATATCCCCAAAGAATAATTTTGTATCCAATTTCTTTCATTTAGAACTCTTGGCTCATAAAAAATAAAATGATTCAGCCCAAATGCAAGAATCAATGTCCAACTAAACCACACATTGATAGGTGTCAAAAAGAGTAACACCATGTACCTCTCTGAATGAATAAGCATCCTACATAGTGTGTACACTAAGACAAGGTGGTCAAGTTTAAATTAAATGAACCTAACAAGCTTGGAGATGTTGGTGATTAATAGTCCATTAATTGAGCTTGAATGCTAAAAGGCTATAATATCAAGATAATAACCAACTTCATGTCCATTGATTATTAATGAGATCAAGAAAATATTGTCCTATAAGAACTCAAGCCCTAGTTACATTTAATCAAACTATAATTTTCATAAGAGAGTTCCAAAATACAATTACAAGGATCCAAAAGTATGTCATCAGTAAGCACTAACATTGGCATCTTCATCCAGAGTATATAAGGGAGCTTAGGCACCATATAATTTTTTAATCAAAGACTCAAGGGAGTATATGGATACAATTTTATATTATTTTATGTTTAATGGTATTTATGCTAACTATTAAACTCTATGAAATGTTTTATAAATATTTGACACATTTTCTTGCAAGGAGAACATCTCTATATAAGAAGGATAGTTGACCTATTTCCCTTTACCCACTAAACACTTCACTATGCTATTTCTAAACTTGAGGTCATGCCAAGCATTTACCTAATTTGTGACATATTATTTCCCAAATGTGGCATTGTGTTAATAGTGTAGACACATACATAAGAACTATGTAAGAAATCAAACTATGAACTCATAACTTGGTATAGAGTTCATGTTATTGAGGTTATGCTTATTTATGATTAATAATTTATATGCTAGATTGAATTAATAAATACACTTCCATTTTTTTATTTCAACTAAGGAATGTTGGAAATATTATTTATTATATTTTTAAACATAAAATAAAACTACAAATCACATGATTATACCATTGCATCTAAAAACTATAGAAGTCACTTGTGGTATTGTCTATACTTTGTAACAACTCACATAATAATATAGATGGAAAATCACATAGAATATATGTGTCTATTAATGATTTGAATAAATATTAATAGTTAAATGTGGGAAATATGCCTCGACTTGATAATATATTTTAATGTATAATTTTTGTATTCAACACTCATGTAATTAATTGAAATTGAGTTACTAGATATTAATCATTATATAAATTGTCAATGTTTTATTTAATTATTTTTAACTTAGGAAATATAATAGTAAATACATTAAGGAAAATTATAAATAAATATTATGACATCAATTATGTGGAGCATCAAACTCTGAATTCATAGTTTGATGTAGTTTTTATGTCAACATTTGGTCTTTGAGCTCAAGTTTTAGATAAGCTTATGTCTAGGGAAAAATACACACTATAGTTTTGGAAGCCATTTGTAAGATAAATTTAACATTGGTGGGATATGGTAATAAAAAATTATATTGAATATGAGGATAAGATAATATAAATTAAGGTTATCCCAATTGAATATGAACTCTTGGCCTATAGGATGATGATTTTTTAGTAACTTTCACAAATTTATTATGGCCTTTGATCTCAAGACTAGTTGATAACACTAAATATTAAATATTAATTATCAATAAACATATTTATTTTATTTAATAAATATAAAAAAATGAAGAATTAGATAGACCATGGACATGAGTGGTAGATTATTTTTTAAAAACTATGATAGACTCATTCATGTTATTATTTGAGATATCATGGTGGATAAGCTTTGATGCAAAGGAAGTATATTTCCTATAAAATCAATGAGGAATATTTATTTTAAAATTAACAACATTAATATTTATGTTAATGATTGAAGGTAGGCTTACAAGAATCGGTAAATAGTTCTTGTATGGGATAAGTAGCTAAGGTAAAATATTAAGAAAAATCCCAATTTAAAAATGGAAAATAATGGTGTGTGAAAATAAAATAAAAATGAAGTCATATGTTTAAAATAGGTAAATGAAAAATTAAGGATATATAAAAAAATAGAATAATGAATTACAATTTGGAGGAATAACATTGGTCATGGAAATCTTTCTAGACAAATTGAGCCATGATGAGAGAGTCGAACAAATATGTTGTGGGTGCTTACATCTATATGTCTAAGAGAATGGTTTTTTAACTATGATTTGAATACCTATGTATAAATAAATATGATGGATCATATCAAAAAACATCCATTCAATATCATAAAGAGTAAAAATAATAATGGCAAACATGGAGGTGGTCAAAGTATCTAACCTCATAACTGAAAGACATGAAAATAAAAATGGATATTGATAAAATAAAATACACATGCCAACTAATAAAATCATTTTAAATGACACCTTACAATAAATATAATAATATTGCACATCCTTTCTACATTTAAATACATAAATGAAGGGTGGTAAGGAGAAAGTTTTATAGATAAATCATTAGCCTTCTTCCCAGTTCACATAAAATTTACAAGAATCCAAGCACTATCAAAATAAATTTGATGCATATAAATTACTTATAGTCCAAACATAATGAGTGATAATGGCATCACCATAAATCATTGATCAAAGAGAGATGTTAATTATAAAATATAAGCATGTTCTAGTGAAGGCCCTCACACTAGACCCCAAAGGATCTTTCTCATTTATCCCATAGAAAGTAGGGAACTTAGAGGATAGATTCTATTATATCCATGAAAATATCATATAAATTGATCACATAAGGATGGATACAGAGTTTTTTGAGCCAAATCAACAAGTTCCATGAATGAATCAATGGGAATGTATTATCAAGGCCAAATCCATTCCATGAATGAAATTAGATGTCTAGTTGAAAGTTCCATTGTTTTATCTATGATAAAATGTGATTAAAATATAAATTATCCACCTCCATAATGTTATCTTGGTTGTAGAACAACAAAACAACATTATTGTAAAAAATATTAAAACTTTAAATGGGTTGATGAATGAAGGCCACAATATAAAAAAATATGATAAGAAAGGTTCTTCGAAAGGAAAGTATGTTAAAACTTTAATATGGATTGTACATAATAAAATATGTATAAAAATAACATCAACAAAATATGATACTTTGTTACATAATCAAGGTAGTACCATAGAAGATATAATTTGATAATATAGTGGTTATCTCAATCTCAAAAACTACAATGGTGGAGTTTAGCATGATCTCCATGAATATAAAGTATAATCTTTGTAAAGGGATACTAGATCAATTTAACACCAATTTCAAGAATATTAAACATGGTAAACTTGATTTTTATGGCTATATGCTCATATGTTTTATAAAAATAGACTCACAGACATATATGGATAATTTTAGTGGGCCCAAGATAAATTCATAGGTGATACACTTAAAATAAATATGTATTCCATCCCACACCAAGACCAAAATCTAGTGTTTCTTTCATGGGGAGATAATATCAAGAAATAATATACCTCTTGATTCTATATTTCCCAAGAAAATGTCAAGAAACACTCTAGTGAATTTTTTTTAGATTTGATACCGACTTAATTTACATTATCACATTTTAAATGCATACAAATAGCATCCCCACCCCACTCCCATTCCCATTATAAGTATCAGATGATCATGTCAAACAAGTGATCACTATCATCCATTCATTTCTCAAGGCCTTCAAAAATACCAACCCATATAATATCAATGCAACCCTAGAAGAACATATCATAGAGACACATGGACAACCACAGGTGGAACTCAAGTCAAAAAATAAGAAGAGGAAGCAAAAAAATAATCTATGAGGTCCAACCTAAATTTCATAAGTCCAAGTATCCATCTAACACCATTCAAATTTTAGGCTCGATACTTTAAAATAAGAGAGGTACTTACCACAAATAAAATGTAGGGAATTCAATCACTCCTAATAGATACAAGTCCAATAGGTAGTATTATGTTTTAGATTATAGGTGCACAAAGGAAACACATTCATTAGAAAGAGAAAATAGTAGATACATTTCCTTAGAAAATCTTTAAAAAGTTTTAAAATTACACTTAAACATCTCTAAATTATCCCCTATAGTAAAAATGCATCCATCATAGTGTTGGATACAAAGATATAAGAAGAAGAAGAAGCAAAATATCAAATAGAAACCACAAAGGTTTTGGCCATAAAAGAAGATAGATTATAAGTAGTATAAGAAAAAATATATTAAAATTAAATTTAAAAAGAAAAAAAACCTTAGACAACTATGACCATAACATTAGCTAAGGTCAAATCATGAAGTAGTCAAAAAACATACTGAAGTGATACTACTCAAGGATGAAAAACATGGAAAACTGAGGAAAATAGGAAAAAAAAAGAGCCAAAAGAAAAATTAAAAGAAAGAAAAAAATCAAGAGGATGAAAGAAATAAATAGGCCAAACTAGGACAAGAGAGGAAAGAAAGGGAAGTCAACCAAATAATAAGGCAAGGAGGAAATGACATCTCAAGATAAAAAGGAATAGCAGTGACAAGTGACAAAATATAAATTAGAAAAATAATAAAGTTAATAAATATTAGAAAAGGATAACTCGAAAAAAGATAGAAAGAAGCCAAAAATAATAAGGTGGTGAAATATGCTGCCAAAAAATAGAAGCACAAAATAATAATTTAGTATAATAAGTCACATGAAAATCACAAATAATTATTAATATGATAGAAAAATAATCCATAGAAAAAGTAGAACAAGAAAAGAAGAAGTTTGTAGTGAAATCCACCACAAAGGTAGAGGAAGTGAAAAGGGAAAAGGTAACAACAAAAGCTTCAAAACATGTAACATCACAACTCACTCCACATCCCAAACTACCATAACCATCCAAATCCTCTCTCCACAAGTCTCCATCACTCATATCAAAGTAATTTTAGCCATACTGAAAAGCATCAATACCATTCAATTGGCTCCATTTATGCTATAATCCATACCATAAGGAAAAAATATTCATCTCAATGAATTATCATCAATACAGAAGCAAAATGTGGGGACTATTTCTCATGAAAGTTAATAATAAGACTAAATGTAACAGTGTATTTTTTTATAATAAGCAATCTATAAATTAATCTAGGATATCTCCCAAGAAAGGCCACATTTTTATTCTTACCCAAAACTTACATTGGAATAATGCCTTTGGGAGATAGTTAAAAATATCACAAGACATTGATCATCTCAGAGGTGGAAAATAAAAACATCTAAGAAAATATGGTGGAATAATAAAATTTTGAACAAATATCACAATAACTTTTAGATAATTCATATAATCACCCTAAATTCAAGACAAACATTTCTCCCCTTTAGTAAGCAATCATATATGTTGATAATTATTTTGAATTTAATCTAGAATGATCAGAGGAAACACAAGACAAATATATATATATATTGTATATATATATATATATATATATGTATATATATATATATGTATATATATATATATATATGTATATATATATATATGCTTTTAGGGAAGAGTTAAAAAATCAACCACACAATATGAGATCAAGGACCCTACTCAAGAAGAAATAAAACAAATATTAGATCCAGGTGATCAATTTTGAACCAAAAATGATCAAAGATCACACACCATCACCAATATTGAGGAATCTAAAGGGATAATAAATTAATCTATTGAAATACTAGATCAAGTGGCCATAGAAATAGATCCTTTATAAAATTTAATCGATAATCATCCCCAACCAAGTGACATCATGAGCCTAGTTTGAGATAATATTGAATTATAAAAAAATCATAATGTGAAAATGGACATCACTAAATGGAGATATTGTTAGGCTATGTTACTCACCAAGCACCAAACATTTTTTCATCTAGGTACAAGTACATAAAGTTTTGTAGTATTATTAATTTAGGTTGACTTAAAGAAGAGATAAATCTTAAGTCTAGGGATGATGTTATAAGGATTATTCACTGGAGTTTTGAACATAAAGTCAAAAAATATTGGGAAATGATTATAATGAGGCATAAAAAAACTATAGTAGTTACTCATGGTAATGTTTTTTATTTATGACATCTCACAAAAAGATGGATAACCACAATGAAGAGATGCATATTTTGATGATTTTAATGTAATGTCATATTTAAATATTAATAATAAAATGAGGGAATTATATATTGACTTGAGAATACATTCTAATGTATATATTTTATATTCAATACTTATGAATTAATAAAAATTGAGTTATGTGTCATAATTTACAGTATAAATTATTGATGTTTTATTAATTGATGTTTTCTTTAATTCATGTTAAGGGGGGTGGGTATTCTTTTGAATTAGGGTCCCTAAACTATTGGAGAAGTAAAAAAACCAAAATAAATCAACATTTTAACCAAGATCAACTAATAAATAGGACCAATAGGTCTAGAAACAACTAAGAAATAACCAAAGAACTAGTCTAAATCTAAGCTACTAGAAACATCCTTTCACTTTGCCAATCACACTAGGCTAAAAAAGTTCATTGAGATGGGCTCATATGTTTTAAACATTATGTATGCACTCATACATTTCTAATTTGTTACAATTTACTAAAAAAATTATTTCATTCTAAAGGTTCTCATTTAATTTCTCTAACAACTCCACCCTAAAATCTAGACTCTAGATTTGATTGTCTTCTTCCCTAGCTAATAAAATTTGAGTCATCCTTGCATTATCATAATATAGAACATTCACCTTGACCTTTAGCTCTATGATCTGATGCATAAATTGTTAGGGTGTGGAGCTAAAAGCTTCACCTAAGGCAAACAGGAGGTTTTCAGAGCTTGACAGTCGCCGGCGACGGTAGGCCACAACCGACGTCAGTCATGGGAGCGCAGAAGGAAACCGGCATCGATAGGAGATCAGTTGGCATTGGTTGCCTCCAAGAAGGCAAGGACTGATTTCAGTTGCCTATGGTGGTCAGAACTGCTATTGATGAATAGTCAGTTAAGTGAACGCGAAGTTTACATGATAAAGACCAGTTCGAGTCTTTGAGCCGCTTGTCTAATTTAGTGTATGCATGAGATATATATAATAGACTCATGGGCTATATTATTAAGCATAAAACTTGTAGAACCCAAGTGTGGAGCTTGGAGAGTTCTTCCCATGGTGGAATCAAATAGGATTCCCCATGTATGTAAGATCAGGTTTGATATGCAGGGTGTTACAAGATCATGGTGGACATCTACATGTGATAAGTAAGATCAGGTTGGTCTGCAGGGATGTGTGTATGCGAGGGTCAGAAGAGGATTAGCGGGGGAGAAAGATCAAGGTGATAGCAATACATCAGGAGCAGGATCATGGTGAGATCTACTTAGAGTACCAGTTCGTACTCGATTATACAGATGTACAATGAGGTGAACAACAACTTGTGTTAGTTGTTAGTTGTGACCTATGAGAGAAGATTACTCAGGTGGGAAGATTACTTGGAGCCCTTGAGGAGGAATCCTCATAGAGGTGGAAGAAGAGTGTGATCTCTTTATTGTAATTTCCTTTGTAATGAGTTGAATACAATTTTGTGTTGCCTCTCATATTCTATGTGTTTTCTCATTGATAGTTATTTGTTCTTCTGGTTATTTCTGCATGTAAGTTGCTTATACAATGGTAATCATGTGTGCTCTTAAATCTGACAATTTGTGTCAAAACTTTGGGAAACTTTGGTCCTATCATAAACCACAACATGATATATTTTTGGAGCTTGATCTCTTCCACTATTTTTTATAACACTCCTTACCTTTGAGAGAGGAAATCAAATCGTTAAACACCTCATTTTGATCCTTCTAATTTTTTGAAGCCTCCCCTTTTTCTATAAGAGTTTACATAGTATCCCTAACCACCTTCTCAACTACAACTAGGTTCTACTTAGGGTTTTTTCCATACTCCACATCCTTTTGAATCTCCTCAAGGTCCTCACTACCCTCTTGAACATCAATAAAGTTCCTTGCTTCCCTATTATTATCTTGAAGACCCTGGTTCCCCTATTTCCCCTAGCTCCCTTGGCTAGGCCCTATAGACTTCGATGCATTACAAATTATTTTATTAATATTATCCTAATATTTTATTTCTTTTCATCAAAATTCTCACTAACATTTTACATAAGTTTCTTATTATTCCCAAAATCCCTACTCAGACTCCCCATATACTTTATCCATACTTTTTAATTTTTTTTTGATATCAATAGGTCCCTCCTTTGGTTTTTCTTTATAGTTTTGTGATATGTTAGGGATGATTTGATTAATTCCCTTTAAATAATTAAATATTAGGTAGATCACTCCCTCATTTCTATGAGTAGATTAATTTCCATGTTTAAATTTCAAGATGAACACCTCTATAGATTTTAGGATTAAAAAAAGGAAGACTAAAGGGCACATAATGCCTCAAGTAATTTAACATTCTTAATAAGAACCATATAACAACTTTGTACCTACTTTCCAAGGTGATGTAATACATTATATGGAAGGTTACCTCTACAAATGGCCTGGGTAAGGATTCCCTATCAAAACTATTATGTTGTTGTTATAGTTTCTCTCCTTTTTCTAGGAATGCCTCTTTATCCAATTTTAAATCCATCAGCATGTAATAGCTCTTTATTTCCTTAATAACTAGTCCAATCACATGAGAAATGATTTTTTTAGTAATATTAAGGGTAACTCTATTAATTATCACTATTTTATCCTCCCATGCTTTCATAAGCAATATTGAGAAATGAATGTCAAAACCTTAAATCTTCTCCATAAAACCCATATACCCACCAACTTGTAGAGTTGTCTAGACTTTTTCATTTTTCCCAATTTCTAGATATAATTTTGATTAAATTCTATTCATCAATCCCATATTATTTATCTCACAACAACTCCATCTATGCCTAATTTCAAAATTATCACAAATGAACAAGGAGGAACTCTCACTAAATGTTGTATTTTGGCCATCTAAGAGTTATTTTGGGCCATCTAGAAGCTTCTCCTTCAAACCCCTAAAATTTACATCAAATTATTTGAGTCCCCAAATCACATTGGAATCATGAAAGACTCCTCTAATAGTTATAGGTTTAACCCATATGCATAAGATTAACAACATTAATATTTCCTTCATATTGAACCTTAAGTAATAACTCCTTAGGGAGATCATCATGACGTATCCAAGTTAGAAAATCCACATTATTAACTCCCTTATTAGAGAACTAGTCATCCATACCATTCCCTTACCTATATGTATGTTGAATGTTCACCTACTCAAAATAGTCCAATATGACTATAGCTTCATCTAAAACATGCTTGATAGACTAGCTAATGGCATTTTTCCTAGACAAATAGTTCAAAATGCTTAGAGAGTCTCCCTCCACCCACAAATTTTGTATATTTAGTTTCTTAACTAATTTGATCCCCCATGATGTAGTTAGATCTTTCATCTAGTGATTTAGCCTCACCCCCATGTTTCTTTAATATGTAGTAATAAACATTCCCTTATTACCTCTAATAATTACACCTCCCTCCACTAGCCCTGAGTTACCTTTCAAATTTCCATAAAAATTGAGCTTCATCCATCCCTTAGGGGGAGGTTTTCACTTCATTCTTTTCTTAATTTCATCCTTAGGGTTTGGTTTACCTAAATCAAAAGAATTTGTTTTCCAATTAAGAGATAGGATTTGTTTAAAATGTAGTAGGTTTTTACCTATTTTAGTAGGTACAGACCTATAATTTTCCTTAATGAGATTAAAAATTCTTTCTAAGGTTATTTTTCTACTGCATTTCTTCCCCCTAAAAAATATATTATTCTATTCTCCCTAGATCCCCCAAATTATATGAGATAGAGTCAAATTCCAAATCTTCTTGAGGTGCAAATTTTGGAATGGGTATCTCAAAGACTACCAAACTTCCATTAGGGATCCTACTTATACCCATGAGATATTTAATTTGTCAATGAAATAACTCCAGATCTTTTGAGTGAAGGAGTAACTAACCATCAAATGAAATATTAATTCATTTCTTCTTCATACAACATAGATCTATTGATAATAATGCAACATTTTTTCCTAAGATTATCAATTATTAGGATTTTGTTTTGAATTACCACCCATAAGAAAAAAAAAATTATAATAAGCCATTTATCCCAAACACTTTCCCAATTTACATTAATATATGGTTCTTGAGCAAGCAATTCATAAACCTATTTTACTTCGTATTGGCCATTGAATGAGTCCATGTAGACCAATTCATATTATCTATTTATGTTAAACTTATGGATTACATTAGTTAATGAATGAATTATACTTCTCTAATGAAATTAGTATAATCTAAAACATCAAAACTACGAATTCATAGTTTGATATAGTTTTAATGTCAACAAGAAATTTGAACAACTAAATCATGACTTAACCTATAATTATTTCAACATATATTGATCCTATCATGTGTGTAAATGGATTAATTTATAATATATATTTATCTAGTGCATAATGGGCACAAATTACCCATTCTTCATAAGATAATAATGGGCAATTCCCATTGTGTTGTTTACAATGGATACATGCATATATTATCTTATGTAAAATGGGCACATGCCCATTATTATATTTTATAGAATGGGATTAATTGATAATAATATCAATTGGTCCCATTAGAATTATAACCAACATAATAATATTATAAATTAATCCCATTCTACATAAGATACAAATATTTTACATGTAAAATGGGTAGCTACCCATTCTACATGACATCAAGATAGGAATACTAACAACTTACAAATAATTCAATATTTACTTTTCTTATGTAAAATGGGCACATTCCAATTATACATAATATATTAATAATATTATGAATTAACTCCATTTTATGACATAAGCTATGACTATTGAATATTATCAATTAAGCCCATTATATAAGCCAATATAAGAATATTGAATATCATAAATCAATCCCATTATGCAACATAAGATATGAATCATATTATCAATCAATACCATTATGTAACACAAGATAGGAATACCTAATATTATCAAATATGCCCATTCTCTAAAAAAAAATAATATCGATAGTCTTATGGTGTATATAATGGGCACATTCTCATTCTCCATAAGCTATTAAGAATATTGTAAGTTATGCCCATTTTGTACCAAAATATATTGGTGGGATATTTTATTGGAGTATTGAACATAAAATTACACTATGAAATCTTACAATGATATGGTGGCATCAAATACATACACTATTCAAAATATTGATTATACTTCATGACATATCATAAATAAGACAAAAAATTTATATCCACAAGGAAAATATGTTGTTGTGACCAACACACCCCATTTTTTTAAATAAAAAATGGATACCCATTTATTTCTCAAAAAAATTATTTGAGTCTCTATTTATTTTGTGATCATGATATTTGGTGATTAAATCAAAATCTAAGTTTATCAATCACGTTCATTTCATAATACTATGGATCAAATTTTTTATGAGCTCACAATGGTTTAATTAAAAAATTGATTTTTTAACTTTAATTATATTTTACCTAACATAGATAACTTGGTTATTTTATGTGTGTGTCAAATTTGATTGTGCATATCTCATTATAAAGTAAATACTCACATATATTTACTATTAATAACAAGGAATTGGGGAAAATTATTTCATCTCTTTTGCTCCAATTTTTGTAGGGTCTTATTATTAACTATATAATTTAATCTCTTATGCAACACTCACATTGTGATGTACAAGGCTCAACTTATCAAACTTTATCACATTGAAAGAAACCTATATGTGTCACAATGTTATGCTACATGTATTATTATCACACTATAATAGAGTAATGCTTAGAATGACTAAGATATAAGTTTATAAAATGATACAATGAGGCAAGTATCAAAATGTATTGCACATGTCTCTTCATCTTAGCCTCTCATATATGTGTTCATAGGTTCTAAGCTATAGGATACCATGACAATATGACCATGCACAATCACACCATGTGAATAAATATTTCACCTTTATATACTCATAGGGTATAGGAGTGATAAAATAGAGAAAATTTTACTATGATAATGGGACTTGATGACTTGTGTCCCTCATTAACATAGTCAGACACAAAATTAAAATTTCCATGACATGTAAGCACTCATACTTGGTCTACACTAAATAAATATGATGCCATATGTCCTTATTAAGTACATTTAATTGCAAATACATGTAATACATATTAAATATAATCATAACCAAGTTAAATACAACCAAATTTCACTAATTGTGAATGTAATAAATTAAAAAGATGACTCAACTTCTAAAAATTTAAAAATACATGAGGTATAAAATCAATATTTAAATATAAATATAATTGACATGGACCATTATGGAGAAATTAATTATAATGAATTAAAAATTATAAATTTGGGATAGGTGTTTAGTAATGTAATTTAATATAACTTATAATAATTTTAGAAACATTTAAAAGTAAATAATTCACCTAATTTGACATCCAAATCTCTCCATTTTTATTGGCCATACTATAAAATCAAGTACCTAGTTATAAGGAGTTACAATGGCAAATCCAAGATAAATTACAAATTAATTCTTATTTTTCTTCAAAACATGAAAAGAATACAAATATATTGCCTTTGATACAAATTATATGTGTAGTATAATTTCCCACTAATCAATGATATAAATATCATGTGATTATAATCATGAATACAACTATCCTTTAGACCAATGGGAATACATTTATGAATTATTGGATATTCAAGTAACATGATTGCATAGTGTGGAAATAAAACTAGATGTATATATTTATATTGATTTCCTTATAAAATTTTTTACTTATGGCACCCATACATATGACACATTTCATATGCATAAAGGTAACATTATAATAACATATATAGTTGGTATTTACTTTGATAAGTACTATCAATTTAACCCACCCAATACCATATACAATGAAGAGGTCATTATTAAATAGTTTAATAATAATATGCTTAGATAAACATTATTTATTTGGGATTCTAATATAGTTATTTTTTTCAAAAGGTAGAATGTGATTTCTATTCCTATTTCACAATTTAAGATACGAGTAATAATTGGTATGGCCTTGTTTAGTATATTGTATGGGTTTGAGTCTATTTAAAATGTTGATGAGTTTTTTATTCAATTATTTTAAATAATTTTGGATGATAAGTTTATCCTTAATTTATGGGAGATCAAAAATTTCAACATGGTCCAACAATATCTTCAAGTCAGATATAAGGGTAACTTATACGTGTTATTTTATTTTATAGATTTTTTTGTACCATTATTTAACATTTTTTAGGATGTGTGTGAGGGTTAAATTGGTAGAATATCCTAATAAAATGGTTAAATGGGTAGAATATCCTAATCAAATAGATGAATAAAACTACTCTAAAGTAGTAGATTAAATGAATTAAGATAAAACAATATACTGAATCTTTAAAATTACCAAATACAAAAAGTACCATACTAATTGATATTATGATAATTAAAATATGAAAAAGATATAATACTTATATTTTTATTATGTGTAGGTAGATTTTATATGTACATAGGTGGAATAAGATATAATTATTTTCAATATTCCATCATGTTCTATAAATATTATTTCTAGAGGCCTCAACACTTGTGTCAGATTTTGGCCACTTGATTAGATACATATATCCATAGATCAAAGATTATATATTGTTGTAGTTATTTTATATATATAAAAATAAATGCATATTCATTTTAATGGTTTTTTATGTCCTTTAGATTGATGTATCTAGATCACATGCATCAGATATGTATGACTATGTATATCTCAAACCTTAGTTCTTCACCTTAGGTTAGGGCACCCAAAAAAATTAGTGGGATAAAAAAATAAATTAAAACTAAATGAACCATTTTTGAATGATTAGTGCATACATTTATATTATATGAATATCTTCTCAGACATATGAAATTCTCCCCTAAGTGTGGCTTGTCTGTGCATAAGGGTGAAATATATTTAAAAGAAGGACATATAATGATATAGCTTGTAACTTTAAAAATAATTCTCATGGGATTTTTTTAATTATTTAAGCCTATAATATGACTAGTCTTATGAATGATATATAAATATGGAAGAATATGTGAGTAAAACTCAATTAAGTAATTTATCGAATAAGATTGAATATGTGCTTACTTTGTATTATTTAGATATAATTATGATTAATCTTTGATTTATATTTATACCAAAAATTTTGAATATATATTATGTAAGGGGTAGACAATACAAATATGTTTACCCATATGTGTCAAAATATTTGAGTTTTTTTATGAATTTTTAGCTACAAACACTTGATAAGGAAACTGGACACTAGCATTAATGTTAGTGCCCCTTTGTAAAATATAAGTGTCTAAAAAGATTTAAAAAAATTAAAGGTATATAACTTATTATTATTAATATATATCATATTTTATATTTTATATAGTATATATGTGATCTAGGTCATTATAATGATAGGTTCAGTCCATAAGATAAATAATTAGGCACAATTAGCTAGAAAATGTGAGGGTTTCGATAGTAAGAGGGTCAATAACTAAAGGTTAGAGTCCTAATTATCATTTTAAAAATGTACAAGACTCATATGCTACATACAAAAAAAAATTATAATCTTCATCCTCCCATTTAATATAGTAATACATAAGGATTAAATTAATAGGTTAAGCTAAATAAAAGGTGTACATGGGTATGTAAAACACACCTTGCCTTTGGTAAAACCTTGGTGAATTTTATGTTAGTGTATCATATATAACCAAGATCATGTTATAGTATAAATTAGTGATTTAATCTAAATTTGATTAATTAAAATGCTTTGAAAAGTAAAGAGAGAAAAGGAGTAGACCTATGTGTTGATGTAACCATGTTTCCTATTGGTTCTTTGTTTTGGTAAATATGTTTTATTATTAATCATTAGAGATGATATAGGTTCATACCTAAACCTTGTATATTTAAAGAGTGAAATTTGGATGGTAATTATGCCTCTAATTAGGTGTAAATGTGAGTTGTGACACAACCATTGAGGTCATTGAATCTCAATTGCACAACTCAATTGAATGTGTTATAAATTGAAGTGGTATAACCAACCCAGCTTGTAAAAAGAGAATTAGTGACAAGGTTATTGAGGTCATGGAATATTAACTTCACTACTCAAAGGAGCCAACTACTATAGATAGGAAAGGCTAAAAATGGTGCTTCTTGGTAAAATGTTTTAAATATGTATTTACAATTTTTGGTGCACTTTAATGGCATATATACCTATAATGTGTCTCAAGATGAAATATATATCAAAATGTAACTTATAATATATAATTTTGTATAATATGTCACAAAATTGAAAACATCTATCCTAAATATATAAAAGTCAGTGCCAAATTTATATCATTGTGACCCAAGTGTATATATAAATCATGTAAACTATATCAAATTATACCAACTATGTATGTATGGAGTTATGTCTCTATTGCATTCCCACCATTAATATTTCATCCCTCCCCAAACACTTTAAATTTATGGGAGTAAAATATGGTAATCATCTTATCTTAAAATTATAAGATGACTATATTATTTATGTATGGATCATGTAGCATATTGGAGTAACTTGTATAAGTAGATATATCAATGAAACTCATAGTATGTGATCATAAAAACACCTAATATATATGATATGTATCATGGAAAATTATATAAATTAATATTAAAATATCAAAAAATAATGAGGTACACACACAAGAGAACTCAATGTCACATAAATGGGGTCTAAGGAGACTAAAAATAGGAGCATGTTCAAATGCCACACACTCAAAGGGAGGACATATTCAAATGATCACACATAAATAAATGACAATATATGGCATAGGGGTGTAAAATAAAGCAAAATATTCAAATTTTCCACAATAAATAAAATAAAAAACAATAATTACATTCAAGATAGTGACAATGTGAATAAATTAAGTATAATCAACTAGTATAGGCACATTACACTAGTCCCTGTATATATGTGTTAGGAATAAATGACATGTAACATAGCATATATATCACATAATTTATCATTTAATAATTATTATAGGAATGTGTAAGCATTATAAAACAATATAACCTATATTGATCATGATCAAATAGAAATAAGATGCCCCAAAGGTAGTGTGCCACATGGGAAGAAATGTCCAACATATTCATGTGCATGTATCATGGATCTAATGTATGCCTGAATCACACTCAAATATACATGAAACATATGTGATTATATGAAATAAATTATATTATATCTACTAACATAAATTAAACAATATAGATTCCAAGGAAATAGTAAATATATGTATGCTAAATATTTTTTTATCTTTTTGATTTACTTGAATGTTTTTGTGTTTCCTTGGAATTTTATTTTGTTTTATAGTTTTTATGTATTTTTTTTATCAATTTACATCAAATGGATTATGTTTTCCATGATTTTAGTATTTTTAGTGAAAAATATTCATAGCATGTTCCTCTTCTCTCTTTACATACTTTTTATAACTTCCATCACCATTGTGTGGTATGTGATGTAATATTCCATTTTGGGAGAATGCTATACCTTTTTTATTTTGATCTATTTTATATTCAATTTGGTATATCAAAAATTTTCCAAATGAAAAACTGTGTTGAGATGTATGAGGCATGACCCAAAATTTTGTTTGGACAACAAATAGACCATAAGCAATTGGTAATATTATGTAACCTAATGAGTATTTTAAACTTACCTTATGATGTAAGTATTTTATTTTAAATCTAAGTTGTGATAAACATATTTCATTATAATTGATTCTTTCTCATAGGATTAGTATGGTTATAGTGAAAATAAGATTGATCCATGATAATGTAATTGTTAAATCCTTTTTGTTGAAGATGATGTTTACTAGGTGTACTTAAAAGTGGTTATGGAGTATGTCCATCTGGTATTGGTCCCATATTGATTAAATTTTTCATATAAATACTTTTGATGGCACATATTAGTTCATTATATTCACTTGGAAATTCATTCCCATTATTTGTATCTTTGACAAAGCTTTTGTACTTTGCAAGTTATGTATTTAATTATTTTATATATTTGAGTAGGAAACAAGAATATCTATTCACATCAATATATAAGTAGATAAATGAGGTTTAAAATATAATTAGTTCCATTTATTTTAGTGGATAGGTAAGACCTCTACTAAATATGAATTATAGTTCCAAATCTGAAGGCTAATATGCTAAGGAACATGATGAATTTTTGAATTGAATGGCACAATCTTAAATAGACTCATCATCATGTTTTTTTATGTTTGGGAAATGTTCTAATGTAAAATTGTGTACATTATGTGTATTGAAATGGGAAAAAAACATCTTCTAATTTCTTGAATGTATTTAAGGACCCTTTAGTAAACTATAGAACCAATCCTAATATTCTTTCATGAGGCTTCCATGGAATGCTTTTTAAAATATTCACTCATATTTAGACAAATGATCGAAATAATTTCCACATTAAATGATATGTTATGAAGGATATTCATGGAAAAAAAAGGTAACATTGACATGATAAAATCTTGTGGCTAAGGATATTCAAATACACATTTTCAAGAGGTTGATAATTGGTGATATTATCATTAGTTGTAGTATTGTAGGATAAATTTTTTAATTTGATGAGTCAAATTTTACTTTGTATTTATCCTATAGTACTCATCATAGACATAAAATAATTGGTAGTAATTATTGAGGTTTTCAAAGATGTAATCATTGGTTTTAATTCACCATTTATTTGGAACATATGAATAATGAATGACTCATCAATATGATCAATTTGTTTGATATTTTAATGATGTGAATAGTTTGGAATCTATGTAAATTCTAAATTATTTGAAAGTTTTGTAATGTTTGATAATGGTACATCCTTTGTAAATTTTGTAACCTTTGGTAATTATATATCATTTAAAATTTTTGGAATCTTTGGTAATGATATATAATTTAAATTTTTTGTAATATTAAATAATG
Source organism: Torreya grandis (assembly GCA_037957365.1). Classification (NCBI taxonomy): domain Eukaryota; kingdom Viridiplantae; phylum Streptophyta; class Pinopsida; order Cupressales; family Taxaceae; genus Torreya; species Torreya grandis. The sequence goes on along the minus strand of JARHVA010005104.1, from coordinate 1,089,057 downwards.
GTAACTCATTTTAAAATTTTAGAATATTTGGTAGTGGTACATTGATGGAAATGTTTGAACTTGGGGTAATAGTACATTATTTTGATTTTTAAAGGAAGCCAAGGTTTCTTTTTCAATATTCAGTAAATTTCCATGATAAAATGATGTAAAATTTATCCCATGTGTATCCAATTTTATTTTAGGATGTGGAGGAACATGTTGACCATCATGATGATGTGATGACATACCTTTTTTCATTATGAATATCATGCACAATGGAACATAACATAGGCCATTGGTGAATAATGGTAGTGGGATTACAAATATTATAACCTCAAGAGCAGGTAACTCAATTAAACTTGTCAAACATGTCAAAATTTGTTCACTTGCTAACATTTGAGATTTCTTTTGCTTAGTATTTATTGATTTATAAATATATACCTCTTCCTTATCATTTGTCATAATTTTGTAAAAAAAAATACATGGGCGAAACCTTCATTTTATATTTGGTAAAATAAAGAATGAAATAGGTCAAAAATAATATATAAAACCCTAGGAAGATGAATAACCCTAGATTAAGTAATGGTTGCATACAATACTTAAAGGTTGGGTTCAAAAAAAATTTAACCCTTTCTAGGATGTGTGAAGGTTAAAGGGATAAAATATCCTAATAAAATGGATGAATAAAATTATTCTAAAGTAGTTAAATTAAATTGATTTAGATAGCACAATATAGTGAGTCTATAAAATTACCAAATATAAAAAGTAAAATACCAATTGATATTATAATAATTTAAACATGAATAAAATATAATACTTAACTTGTTTGTAAATGTGCATATAGATATGATATGTGCAAAGGTAGAATATGGTAGATTGATGCTCAAGATCCGGCCATAAGATTCTATAAATATTTTTTTATGGAGGCCTAAACCCTTTAATAAACCTATGGAAACTTGAATTGATGATTTTGTTCATGGATTGATATTTTATTGTATCGAATATTTGTTATTTGAAAAAAACCACCTAGACCTTTAAGGTTTTCTGTCACTTTTTTTATTGAACAAAATCATGTTCACAGACTATGTATGATTTTGTATAGTTTTTTAACCTTAAAAATATATATTAAATGGATTTGGGTTAGGAATAAATAAATGAATAAAAAAATGGTGATAAATAGATCTATATTAGGTTAATTAATTTCAAAACTCAAATAGAACATATACTGAATTTATTATACTAAGATATGCTAAAATGGAAAGTATAACTATGATAGATATGGAAATGATAAATAAGTGAGATTATTAGATATTTATGATGTTAATATGGATTTTTATCTATAACATTGATGAAATAGACTAGGAAAATATTTTGGAACCATTTCCCTATTCTAGATTTAGTGCATATATAGTCTTAGACACTTGTGTCAACCATGGATGGTTGTAATGATTATAGTTTCTAGGTTAGATGTAAGTGTCTTATGTGAAATGAATGTTGGAATAGGATGAAACCACTTATCTACTTCTATGTATTTCATCACAATCATTCAGGTTAATTTATATCTAGGTCATGGACTGTCACTCATTATCAAATAGGAAAACCCTAATTCTTCTTCCTCATAATGGTTGTGATAAAAATGGGTTAGTGGGAATGTAATGCTAGAATATCCTAAATAACCCTATTTAAATTAGAAATTAATACATATAAAATACTCTAAAGATATCTTAGACTTATGCAAATCTCCCTTATGTTTTGGCTTGTGTGTGAATCATGCAGTATGTGAAAAACAAGTAAAAATGTAACCTAGCTTGTAACTTAGAAAACATAGCTCTTGGGTTTCACCTTAAATAATTAAAAATTATATATGTTATCCATATGAATAATATGGAAATATGATAAAATATGTAATCTCTTCTTCAATTTAATTCTTGATTGAAATCCTTTTATAAGTTTCCTTGGTCTCTTTAGGTGTTTTCTAGGTGAGGAATGAATAAGGCTTGATCTTATATTTATACCAATACATTTGGAGAATGATTCACATTAAATCACTTAGGATGCACATTAAAATATTTTTTATCTATAAATTAGGTGAATTTTAGGTCACTAGATATATTATTTTAAGACACTTGCATTGATGTAGTTGTCTATCAGGGACGTAAGTGTCTAGGGAGTAGGAAAACAAGTATAGGCTCAAAACATATAATGGCATAAGATAAATAGTTTTTAAGAATTATTTAAAATATATAAGGTTGTGTTAATAAAAATAAGATTATTTTAACTAATATATAGGCTAAGAGGCACAAGAGAGAGAAGATGTAAGACTTACATAAGTAGGAAAGGTCTAGAATTGAGAGGAATTGTTAGCAAAGATTCTTGGGGATTCACTAAAAAATTCTAATTATAAGGATAACCCTAAGATATAAGGAATAATGTAAATTAATTTATATATAGATATATATTAACAAAACTCAAATGAATTTCATAGGTATTTAATATAGGAAAATGTATTTTCACCAAAATTACATCTACTTATATGCTAAGTATAACTATTAATAAAAGAAATATATTATTTTTAACTAAATTCTATAAATCAAAAGATAAAACTTATGGGAATAATTTTAAAACACCCTAATGAATATACATTATAAGTATTTAAAATAAATAAAAAATTAATCATATATATACTTATATAAATCTAAGTGCATAGCTCTAATACAAGCTTTTGAACATGATTCAGGAAACTATGCAATACAATATACAAGAATTATGAAACATCTAAACCCATTATATTACATCTCAAATAAATATATACCATCAAGGTTATAATCTCTCTAACCTTTAAATCCATCTTTAGTGAACAATTATGTCAACTTATATTATGTTTCTTCAGAACTCTATATGTTTAAAATAAAACCAAAATAGAATAACCATGCAACAAATTTGGACTAGTTAGTCAATAAAAAGGAAAAATTTGTTTGTTTCCACATATCACATAAACTTTTCAGAGAGATGTGGTGCTTGTACTCACCCACTAACATTTTCCTAGACTTAAACTATTGTCTCATACTAAGACAACATCACATAGGTGGTTGGTCTGATGTACAAAAGATAGGTTGGATTCACATGAATCATAGATCACTCAAGGTGTCATTTATTAGTTTTCACATTTTACACACTAAGTTTCACTCTCATGTTATTAACTAATTATTAAACCAACCAACCATCCTTGTGGATTTTTAATAGGATAGAAAAAAACATGGATGCCCTTTATGGGGTTTTAGCCAACTTGGCTCTATGATTTAATGTCATACATCCTATAATAAAATTGAGTAGAAAATTTTCAAAATCTCCAACCTATGTTGATACTAGCTAGTAGGTGGAGGCAACTACTATATGGAAAATATCAAAGGCTTTGATGATGTTGGTGGGACTCCCTATGATGAAATCATTGTGGAATTTTTATATTGTTTAATATTTTGTTATACTTATCTAGGTGGAATGAACATGGGTACATTTACCAGTGGTTTTAGTTAATTGTAAATGTTAACTAAATTAGTCTTATAATACTACAGAGAAAGTAAGAATTCCTATGTAATTTTTACCAATTCATGCAGAGGAGATTTATAATAAAAGAGTTTTTGAATATTTTTATCCTTTATAGAGGTTAAAGTGGATCAATCAGAAACCATATTAGTATTGATATCCATATGGAGTTGTGAAAGTTTTTAAATGTGGTATTAATAGTGATATCCAAAGAGTTAGTTATCTATGTAATAGCTTATTGGAATGTAGAAGATCCTTCAACCTATTTGGATAAAGAGAGTTATAACACATCTAAAGATGTTTTTATTTTATGTGAATCCATAACCAATATGGTCATTGAGGTGACCACTGGCATGTATTGTAGTGGATCAAAGGTAAAATAGAATATGGTCCTCTAATTGGTCATCATGAGGACATCCAAAGTTTTGAGTCTCTAAAGTCCTGATGTTGTAGCTTCTATTTTGGTACCCACATCCTACCCTTGGTCCTATTTGTCCTTAAAAAACATTAGATATTATGGTTTACTATGGATATATTTTTTCTTTTATACCTTTTCCTTCTCTAAATTAATCTAAATATCTTTCACCTTTTTATTGGTGACATCTTCTTGTGTTGCCTATGATTTTTTCCTGACCTTAACTTCTACTTTGTCCCACATATCTTTAGCCTTTTGTAGAACTTATGATTCTACTTCCTCAATATTTTTCTTATTTGAGTCTACGTCATGGTATTCTTATCCTTTTTATATATTCTCCTTCATATTTTTATTTTCATCCAGTTGTTTTTACATAGTTTCATCCATCCACTTAGCCTCCTTGTCCCCCTTAGATTTGGTTGTAGGTTTTTGATCTATGTGTGTTTTTTTATTTCTCTACTTATTATTTTGTCTCTTATGATTATTATAGATGGGTATTATTATTTTTCTTATACTTTCACCTTTTGTGTAGCAATGTTTGTATATTCTCTCTTTTGTGCCTATTCTTATTTTAAATTGGCCTCTACCTTGGTCTAATGTTTTTCTTCCTACTGAGCCCATATTTGAGCTTCCCTTGTTTCCTCTTATTATGTAGCTTTTTATTCTTAATACATTGGCACATCCAAAGACACATCCTCAATGTTAGTGATGTGTTCCTTAAACGAGGATCATGAATAATAAACTAAAATTAACTAAATGCTGGTCTTCTTGACATGGTATTTCTTCTAACCATAGGAAATTAGTACTTGTCTTGATAATTTTAATGTTTATCCAAGTTTTTATGTTCCATTTTTAGTTGGAGTAGTTATTTAATTATGCATATGTGATTGTTCTTATTCCTTTGTAGTTGACCTGTAGTGTCAGAACATCTATTTATTATGTGTAAGTTATTCTAGAGGAATTTTTGGTAGAGGATAAAAGGACTGTGATTGTGAAAATTTGTCAAATCCTCTTACTAAAATCTCCACTTTAATTTTTTGAGGTTTGGACTCTTCACCAACTATGTCCATAATAATTAAAGAGGGAAAAGTAGATAAATCCACTAATAGATGCCAAAGTACCTTGTTTTTTAGTTGTACCATGTACACCACTTTATAAAATAAGTATTTCTTCTCCTCCTCCTTCTCATATAAGTCACTAGTCATGTTATCCACAATCATTTAGTGCACTTCTTGATCATTCATATGTATGTTTAGCCAATGGAATTAATCTATGATCCTAGGGACATTAGGAATATAACTAGGTCCTTTATATCCTTATCTTATGCACAATTGGATAAGGATATCTATGATCTATAGGGACCTTGCACTTATCATGATATTGTGGCACTAAATTTGTTTTCACTATGGAAATGGGGATTGGAATACCTAGTGGTAATGTCTTCAATGGATATGCTCTTAATTTGGTAATTTGATTATTTTTAACTCTTTATGTGTTATGAGCATGTCAATAAATAAAGGTAAAGGTAAACTAAGTGACTTGGTGAGTTCATGAATTCTTATGACCATATCATGAGGTGGTTTTATTACCACCACATGTTGTCCTAAATATTAGATCACATTATGAGGGATATAAGGGTTACTGACAATTACTTATACCAATTCATATCACCAAGCATTAAAAAATAATTGATGTGTGAATTATGTGTTCACCTCTCACTTCTATATGAGGTTCTTGAATTATACATTGAGTTAATAGTCAACATCAAGATGCACTATGAACTTATAAGACTTCCAATACATAAATACTATAAACATAACCAAGAATTGGTATTGAAAGGTATAATTCATAGATGTCATTACATTTTAAATCTTATTGATGAGTTATAACACCAAGAGTTCTGAATAATTGAATTATTCATTTATGTTCATCATGTGATGGATGATATTAATGACACCTTTTGTTTGTTCCTTCATGGCCTTATTTTTCTCCCATAACCTTGTGGTAATGCATTCTAAGAGAATGCAAACTACTTTGTCTTGGATATCATCAAGTGGATCCCTTAATGACCTCTAGTATAGGTTTCTCAAATTTTTGGTACAATAGGTGGGGATTTGGACTTGTATGAACCAAAATATATTGCTATTGTCACCATTAGTATTTCTTATGCCATGGAATATTAATTTAGTGATTTAAAAGGAAGGATAAATATTTACTTAATTAAATATACCTACTGGTAGCTCTATTATGTTGACCAATTGACTAAATGTGGGTAATCCAATTAGGTGTTTGACCTTTATTATGGAGTTTGTTTACTTATGATACCACTAAAGGTTGTGTACCTTGACCTCTTTCTTGGACAAACATTAATTATTCTATGAGATTAATGGAATCATGTGCATCTTGTTCTATAGACCTTGTTTGGTGTAGGTTTAATCTAATTCCTATCTTCTAGTTGTATTATGATGAGTCTTTTTATAACTTGAGAATGTTCATATGCATCCATTATTTTATACCTATGCCTCAATTTTGTATGTCTAAAAATATTTTAGAGGCTCTTTTTACTATAAATATCAATGCTCCAAGGCTCAAGATCAAAGACTCGATGATTAATGATCAATGACGTGTAAAATGGTGATTTAGTTAGCCAAATGATCTATTTACATATCTTCATGTGCCCTTTCATATCTTGATTGTTTGAATGTGCCTTGTCATCATGAAATCTTGATCTTAATATCATTTAATTAACAAGATCTCATTTGCTCAGTTGGCATGCTTTTTGTTGAGCTAGCATCCTTTTTGTGATAAGATGAATAAGTGATGTGACTAAATGTGTTACCATTCACTAACCATACATGATTATTATTTCCTTGATGTTGAATCCTTTTTACTTTGTCATTAATCAAACCTAAATAAATGTTAGTTGTTATCTGATTAGGATCTCACCACTTATGTCTATAAAGTAAAATTGACTGATCCACATGAAAACTTTTCATGCTAGGATTTATTTCTATGTTTATTAATCCCCTATGTCTAAGATGCCGTAAATATATATTCATCTATATGATTTATCTTTAGTATCCTACGTATCAAGGATTCTTGATCATCCATCCACATAATGATTATGATTCATAAACTAGGTACTACATACTCCATGGGCATGAATTCTTCTAAATCATAGAAAAAAAAGAAGGGGGTTAATCCTATCATATGTTTGTAGTGTGTGAAATATTACCATAGCACTATAGGAAGTAGTTCCTCCCAATCATCTCACTAAACATCATATACTTTAGTGAGCATATTATGAATTACCTTACTTATATAATCAACTTGTCCATTTACCTAAGGATGATAAGATAAATTTTGTGGTGAAATATTAAGAATTCATATGTGAGAGTCTCTATCATGTTATTCATAAAGTGTGTACCTATATCATGCTTACCAATTTTATGGGGAAACCAAATATGGTAAGTTTGTTTTCATATAATAAATTCATTTTGTCATTCACACTATATTTGGTTGTCATAACAACTTCTACACATTTGGTAAAATAGACCATCATAGTGATTATGTACCTTTCATGGATGAATTTACTAGGTGGATTGATAGGATAGATAAATCAATTCCCCACTATTCAAAATGCTATTTTTCAAACATAAGTTATGGAATCATTTCATCTCTCTAATTTAGCATACTCATCCACTAACACACATCGCACTATTGTACAAATTAGTGAGCATATTAAAATAATTAGGGCCACCACAAATCACTATGTAAAACTTATCTTGTATTATCATCTCCTATGAATCTACCTCCATTTATCACCTAATGTGCCTCTTCCATTATTTGATACCACTCATGCTCTAGTGAAACTCTACATATCACCTCATCCTTTCCTAGATAGTAAAATAATCCATCAATAATACTATATTAAAAGACCTTGGAAATGAGTTCATTTTTATCCTTTTTCGTATAGTAATCTAGAATTGTCCCTTATTTTAAAAATTGTACAATTTCTTCCAGAAGTTTAGGAATCATAGACACATGGACAAAATGTGCATCTGTAGAATCATCTTGGACTTATTTTTTTCTTCACCATTTTGGATTCAACTCAAATGGTTTAGACCTACATTCTCCTTACTCAATTTGATGTTGATTCTAAAATAGAATTCTTGGAAGATCATTAACCACTATGAGATGTTTCCACCCTATAAAGGTTTCTTAACTTGGTGTCATAATGCCTAGGGATCAGTAAGTATATCTAAAGGTGTGGCCAATAGATAATTGAATAATTTTTGAAGTGTGAAGATTATTTCTAAGGCTTCTTTCTTAGTCATAGTGTAATTTTTTTATGTAGAAAATATGATCTAATCTACCTTCTCTTGGTTGTGCTAACATAGTTATAACTATGATTATATATGCATCCACATGCACATGGAAATAATTACTCCAATATAGAAAGATCAAAATTTATGTAGTAATTAATCTCCATTTTAAATCAATAAATGCCACTTAACTTTCCTATATCCATTGGAATGTGTTTCTTTTTATAGAAACTTTTCTGAAGGGTAAGATATAGATACATACCTCTTAATAAAATTATTTTAGTATCCTATATTGGTACTAGATTAACTACCCAAGTATAATGTCTAAATTAAAAAAACTATTTTTACATCTAATAATTTCTTGACCTCTTTATAAATCAATGGTTCTAAAACAATATTAACTAGTCTTTGCTTCTACCTAAAGGGTTTACATGTGTATAAAAAGGGAATGGTATGGGTCATAAATCAAGGATCAAAGATCTTCAATTATTCATAACACCATTCAATAACATCCTTGTACTTAGTTAGTAGGTCTCTATATTTTATAGCTTCTTCATTTGTGCATGTTTTACCATGGTTTAGTAATTGAGGTTGACCTTGAGATCATATGTCAATAACATTATAATCTTTACCATTTACCTTGGGAACTTTAGTAATTTTAGATAGATTGTCCTTATCAAATAGCATTTCCAAGGTAATCATGCCTTTGGGAATCTTTTTGTCATTCAATTGTATTATCTTGTCATCAATTATATCATCATCAAGATAATTATTATTGACCTCATCAATAATATGAGACTCAAACACCCTTGAGTTTCTCATGAATTAAATGATATGTTGGTCATCAATAAACACTTGTAGATGATTCACATTTTCAAGTATAGAGGGACATGGGAGAAATTCAATGTTAAGCCTTTGAGAATCTTGGTTATGCATTAGATTAGCTATAGCTAAAGCTAGTTCATAAAAAAACTAGTTTCCCCCTCTAGGGTTTGAAACAATATTGAAAGCATCAAAATAATCAATCAAGTCCCATACTCTAAACTTGTATTTCTTTAGATAAGATAATTTACAATGATATTTTCTTCTAACCTGATTGACTACTAGTTCAGAATCACCATATACTAGTAGTTATTTAACCTTGTGTTTGTCCTAAGATCAACCTAAAGGTTGATGTTAAGGTGCTTGAGGAACCCATATCACGCCTGAATATATTATACCTACTTGTTAACTTCGAGTTTGTTACTTATTTTATTTATAGTAACTATTTTATGAGCAACAACCATGCACACATTCTCTATAATGTATTATTTTAATTCTTAAAGAGATTTACATCTCTTCTCATCATGATTAGGTTACTTTAAAAAATACAATACAAGATATGGGGATTCTTGGCAGAGTGTTATATTAAATGACAATGAGACATTGAATTTCTTATACTCTACATATTTTATATAACTCTATTTTGATTCTTAGGCACTCATTTCTATGATGCACTTCTTTCCTCCACTCTATGCACTATAGGTCTGACTTAGGATTGTCTCCCCATCTTGGTATTGATCCATCCTTATTAATTTTTGTAGAGTTTTTTATTTTGTAGATTGAGGTCAACACATCACCATAGTATTTAATCTATTTGACCCTAATCACAAGATCAATTACATTTGCCTTATTATTAAATTGGGTCTATATGATGATGAACCATATTCTTGTTGGTAGTCCTTCTAAAAACCATGCTAATTTATCTTTATCTTATATAAAAACTAATAACTTATTCATTGCATCATAAAATCTATGATCATATTCAAATAAATTTTCTTTTACTCATTATTAGATTTATTTTAAATATTTATGGTCTAATTAGAACACTTTATGATTTTAAATTATATGATAAGCATATCTTTTATTTGTTGTATGTATTTTGTATTTACATGTATGCAATATATTAATTAAAATGCATAAACACTCAAATATCCAATTAATTTTCACTTCTTTACTACATCATCAATAATTCCTTTAGCTTGCCACTTCATGTGGTAAGTGAGAAAGTATTGTTCTAGGTCTGTAAACCCATCATAGGGTATCAAATTGATAAAGGATCCAAAATAAACTACCATACTATTGTTTTTATAGGTATCATAGTCAATTATTGAACAATAAATTTTTATGGATTTTTTGTGATAAAGGGAAATACGAATATCACTATTTGGATAGAGGGAAATACCTAAGATTTTGACACTTATTGTACTCATGTTCATTCTACTGATGACTCTGATTGAGATATATCTTCATCCTCTTCCTCTTTTTATAATATTTTGATCTACATTATGAACTCTTTTACTTTCAAAATAATCATGAGTTTTGTCTCTTTAAATATTAATTCTTATATACTCTTCTTCTATTTCTTAGTTAAACTACATGTGGTCTCACAGTGTGATACCTTTTATGCCTCAATTCCTTTGTGGTGAATTTATTTTTTGAATGGTCCTTGCTATTCCTCATCTTCCAAAGTTGTGTTTTTTATTTTATGATTTTGAAAAATAAATAGGCTTGTGGGATGTGTGCTCTCATAGTGAATAGTCTATACCTCCAATAATATATTTCTTGGAACTTTTACCTATGTTATATCTATGACTATATAATAATATAATTTATTCTCCATGGAATACCCTTTTATATTTTTTGGACCTCTTAATTGCCTACTATACTTCTACACTATTTTATTCCTATTTCTCTCTTTCTCAATCATCCTCTCCTTATATTTCTCTTTGCATACTAGTCCTAGGCTCCATACTTATTTCATCTCCTTGATTATCTTCCATTCTTTATCTCTTTCTCTTGTATTATATGCTACTATAACTCATCCTTAAATTCAAAAATTCTTAGGTCTCCTTCTATTTATTCCACTATTTATATTATCATGGCTCTCTTTCTAACTCCAAATTTTAATTTCAATCTCTCTCCTCTTGGTTAACCATTATAGACTCAAATTTAAGTTCTATCTACTTATTATCTTACATTCACCTTTTAGTCACACACATCCCCATGACACCTAGAGTAACTACTCCATGCTAGATAGAATAGGTACCATGGCCTTTTATATAGCTAGCATTATGTTCAATAATGGAAGTCACTACAAAAATTAATCTCCTAGCCCCCTAATAAATAGATCATTTACCATCTCAAAAGTAATATAAAATTGTACTATAAACTTCATTATGTATCTTTTAATGGTGGTAGTTATCTAGTGATCAATCTTGTGAGTCCAATTAGTATCTAGATTCTTAAATCAATCAATCTTCTCTTCAGTACATGTAATAACATCAATAACTCTTAATTATAAATACTAGTGTTCTAATCGATCCAACTAGATGGTTAATATTCCATGTAATTTACACCAAACTATCTCATATATGTATCCATAAATATTCTATTATATAATATATTTCATGGTATAACCTATCTTTCATGATTCTCCCTCTTTGAAATTATGAATATTTTACTCTAACTATCATTTTACCTCTCTTTAACTAAGTAACCATCAAAGCATATCCTTTGTTAGTGAGATCCATGCACATTGTACCATTGTTAGTAAAGGTTCCTAGGGATTCACTATCACATTCTAATTATAAGGATAACACTATGATATAGGGAATAACTTATAATAATTTATAGATCAATATAGATTAATAACATTTAAATGAAGATCATAGGTATTTAACATAAGAAAAGTTATTTGTGACACAATCACATCTAATAATATGGTAAGAACTTTTAACAAAATAAATACAATTGAAATATATTCTTGTTCATGAAATTTTATAAATGATAGGATAAAACATATAGGAATCATATTAAAACACCCTACTTAGTCTCCATTGCAAGTATTTATAACAACTGGAACACTGATCTCACACACACACACACACACACACACACACACACACACACACACACACACACACACACACACACACACACACACACACACACACACACACACACACACACACACACACACACACACACACACACACACACACACACACACACACACACACACACACACACACACACACATATTATCATAGATCTCTATTAAAAATCTTTGAATATTATTTAATAAACTATGCAATACAATTTACAATAATTATGTAGCATCTAAGCTCATTCTATTACATCCTGAAGAAATATTTATCCTCAAGGTTATTATTAATCTAACCTATAAATCCATCTTAGCTCACAAATATCTCAACTTGTAATTTATTTATTTATAACTCCATACACTTAAGGTAAAATTAAAATATAATAACCATGAAATAACTTTAGACTACCTTATCAACAAAAAATAAAACATTGTTTGTGTACACATATCACATAGATTTATTTGAGTGGTGTGGCACTTGTATTCCCCAACTAACAAGAATAACCAAGGTATGATTTTTCCTAGTGTATGAGACTTAGGTTATATTTAATTCATAAATAGTGTCTACATCCCCCACCCTTTAATTTAGTAATGAATTTTCTATTTTAACGAAAAGGAATGTGTACTTGGGTGTGTATAGCACACCTTGTCTTTGTTAAAGTACAACTTGAGTATTTTATTAGTGATTGACCTACAACCAAGAGAATGTTATAGTACATAATTATTGTTTATAATATTAAATTTAAAGTATTTTAATGATTTGAAATTTAAATAGCAAGCTTTAGGAGTACACTTGGGTACCAATATAATTGCTTTGCCTAATGGCAATTTGATTTTAAAGAATATCATTATAAATCATTAAAACTAAGATTAACATAAATAGATAAATATGTAAAGTTCATATATCTTAGGAGATAAATATAAATATAGGAATACCCATGCCCCTAACCTTGGATAAAATATGAATTACCACTTGCTAGTTGAGATTAGCTCAACTATGTAACCCAATCATACTTACAACCTAGTCAGTGTGAGTGAACCAAGTCAACTCAAATTATAAAAATGGTGAGGTTAGATGATAAAATTAATTCAAAACTAAAAATTTGTCAATATTTATTGATTTAATAATCTCAACCATACCAAAAAGTGAACCAAATACTACAATAGACTGGCTCAATATAGTTCATAAAAGTCTAACTTGGTGAGTGGTGATAGTCTTTGAGAGTGTTTAGAATATAAAATTAATTTATATTTTTGAATATTAGGTGCACATTGCATAACATATAGACCTTAGATATGTCTCACATTGAAAATATGTATAACAATGGTACCAATGTATATAATTTTTCCACAAATGTGTATATGAATCATATAATATGTGTTTTATCCAATTTGGAAACTCTGTAAGTATGGATAACATAATTATAAAGCATGCCCCCATTATATATGGATAAATATAAAAAATTATATAAGTCTCAATGTGAACATGTTTCCAAAACATGCCTCCCCTATAATCTAGAGATGTTGAATACTAAGTAAGCATGGAGAACATGTTTCAAAAACATGCCCCCACTATATATCTAAAACTATGAATGTGTGGAATCCATGCCTTTATGACATTCCCCCAATGATACTCCCACCATTGAGGTGAGGTAATAATATATATTGGTATTTATCTCACCTCAAAGGGATAATATAAACATATAACTATGAATCAATCATCTAACATATATGATAACATATCTAAGTAAATGTATCATTGAAGCATGTAGAGTGTGACCACATTAAGACCTAAAATGCATGATAAATATCATGTAAACATCTAAATAATAAAAATAAAAAGTTAATAATAAAATAAAATACACATATGAGAGCACTTATAATCATTTTAAAAGGTAATGTGTTGTTACTTGCACAACATACCCTAATTCTTCTAAGAATCAGGGAACCTATTTTTGATTTTGTAATAGTTACTCCTTACACTCATGGATCATTGGTCTTAGCACCCATAAATTTCTTAGGTATTCTATCTTATCTTTTTCTACATCAGGTCCCAAAACTATCACCATTAGAAAGACCACATCTATGTGAGAAAACTTTATATATAACACTTAGCATGAAATCAGAGTCTTGACCTTATAATTTGCATTTGAAGCTTGGATTACTTATCTATCTTGGCCTACTCCTAGAGCTCACCTCATTTTATATGTCATTTTGTCTCTTGAAACCTATTTGATTTTGATGACCAAGTCTAAATGGTAAAGTTTCATATATAACACTTTGTCCCAAAGCAAAATCTTATTGCACTTATGATTTCTTGGACATCTTTCATAATTTCTCTCTCAACCCCTATAGTTGATTTAAAGGGACACATTGATTTACATGCATATTCAGCCTATATAACCTATCTCATCTTATCGACCATTATTAGGATAAGTTTCATGTTTTAGTCTTTGAGTGGAAATGCATCTATGAGACACTTATCCCACTTGTGGGGTCTCTAGTATATGTATTATCTAGCTTACTTGGGTCTTTTAGTCTAGTATGGGGGGTCAATTTGATTTTCATGCCATTTCAACCCCTAAAAATTATATATTCATGTTGAAAAATCTCATGTGATTCATTTTTGTCTTTAACACTTGGTCATTTGATGACTTCTAGACCCTTATATTACACTTGCAAAATCATGTTAAGTCTTAAAAGAATTTGCTCTAGACCCTGATTAGGTCTACATGTAGGTGGTATTTAAAAATATTGAGTTGAAAACCAAATAATTATTTAAACCCCTAATTAGGTCTTTTTAGGCCTAAAATTCTTTCCTTATCTAATTAGGTTTTATCTTTTGACTAAGTCTAGGATTTTTTTCTATCTCCCATATACCTAATTGGCTTGTAAAGTGAAAATAGATATAGGGAGGGTCTTCATGGTATTTGTTTTGCTAGCTATAAGTTTTTTCCAACCTAATTCTTGCCTTGTTAAAATTGTGTGATGTAAGACATAATTAAAAAATTAGGTCCTAATTAGGTCTTAACTATCACTTCCTTTTTATGAGATCTTAGTTTCCTGACTGGGTCATGAGTCATTTGTATCAGTCTTGTATAGTGTTGATCAAGATTTTGGACCTGATTAATTCTTAGGTAGATGGTATTTTTAATTAGGGATTTCATCCCTAATTAACCTTAAGTTATGTCTTAGGTAGACAATAGGTCTTAGGTTCATCACAGGTCATGAGACATTGTTAATCAAGGTTGGGACAAGTCTAGGTGTGTCCTAGTGGGAACATGTAGTGCAAATCAGGGAAAATCACTTGATTAAGTCAAAGAAACCAACATGGAAATCTCATAGACCTATGTAGAGGTAAAATTTTTATTATATCAAGAAAAAAATGTGTCTAAAACCCATAGTTATAATATGGGGTTTAAACCCTGAATAGGTTTGGGCCCCCTTAATTCTATATTTGATCTTTTCTAACATATTTTGAAAAGGCCAGTTCAAACTAGAGAAGTTATCATTTTGGTTTCAAAACTTGTGCCAAGTGCTCTTAAGTTATATTTGGGATTTTAAATCTTGATTAGAATCAAGATATTTTTAATTTTTTTGTCAAGTCAAAAAATTGCATGTTAATGCAAAATTAGAATATTGGGGTCCATTTTTCCCCGTTGACTCACCTAGATTACTTATCACTCTAGGTGGAAGATTAATCTAGGAGTTAGTTTTGGAAATCATTTATACTAGTAAAAATTACTTTCTACTATAGATATTTTGGTCTCCCTAATTTCACCCAATTTGACTTGAGTCAAAATCTTATTGCAATTAAGTTTTGTACTTTCCTACACTTGAACAGGTCTCTTGAGTGCCTTTTTAGACCTCTTGATCATTTTTTGGCCATAACTTGGTCCTTGTTATCCCATTTTAAAAATAATTAGAGTTCATGGAAATATGAATCTACTATAGACGTCTCAATGTATTTATTTTACAAAAATTCCTCTTGTGAAATGAAATTTTAATGCTTTAATTTTAAATTTTGCCTATGGAGATTTTAATTAAAAAATGTAACTTATTTTTTTAATCTTTTTGTAGGCTAAAAAGGAAAAATGGTAGGATTGGAAAAGTGAATTAGCATTTGGGTAGTAAATGAATTGATGGAAAGTGTATAAACAAGCCAAGCCATGCCCATTGTAAGGTTTGGATTTTTGTTGGTCGAAAATGTTTAAAGTCAATTACTTGGCTCTTTTAGCTTTCATAGTGTTACTTCCTATCCTTATTGTGTAACCCCATGGTTATGCTAGTGAAATTTTGATTAATCAAATATAATGAAATTTGAATCACGTTATCAACATAGATATTTTAATTTTAAGAGACTTTTGGATTTGTTGCTTTCAATATATGTATTTTGTATGGTGGTTGTGTGTATTTCTTCCATAATTTGTTTTCCTTTAGAGTATGCATTGGTTTTGTTTATGATTGTGTGTATGTTGATAAAGTGAGAGTATTGTTTGTAGAGTTCAATGATCGAGAAATCTAAATTCACCTTTAATATTATGAAATTTAATCCTTGTTTCCCTCCCTTTTGATTTTTTTAATCAAATCTAGTTAAACCAGGGTTTCATTTGATAGCAATCTATTTATACTCATGTATCTCGATTGCTTTCTTTATTTCATCGTCATTTTATTACCAAAATATTGAATGACTAAATACATGGGAATGAACAATTAAAATTTAAATATTTTTCATCTAAAAACCTAACTTGAATTTAGTTAAATGTATATGCATACTTCATTATTTTTAGTATCTAATTAGAACCTAGTTGAATAAAACATGAAGTCATAGTTATTATAAATTTTTTTTAAGGATTATAAAACTATTAAAATTAAGATTTATCTTTCACACCAAAAATTCCCCTTGATTTATAAATGTCATAATTCAAAACTAAGTGAATATTAGTACATTGTGACTCGGTAGATATAGACCTTGGGAAGAAATGCCTCTATAGGACTCTTTTCAAGAGAGGCTTAATGGTTTTCCCTAATTTGAAATCCTAATGTTGGAATTTCCATGGCAAGTAATATGTCAACTATTTTATTATTAGAAAGAGGGTTGAAACTAAAATATTTTAGACTTATCCTTGACTTTAAATTTACTCCCTCTCCTTTACACTTTATCCAAACATGTTTCATGCTTAGAACACATGTCAATAGTTTTAATGATAGGAGTACCTGATAAACATAAAACTTAAATTTTTATCCAAAAATATAAACTTGAACACTTAAGAGCATTTCCCATGTTCAAGTCTTCCAAAACATAAACTAGAAACTAGACAGATACCTACTAAATCAAATTATACTAGGGATAAGTTTAATTTATTATAGTTTACCAAAAATCAAAAACCAAGATCAAACAAAATAAAATTAAAAACTAGATAAATCAACTCAAAAAATATTGCCTATAGCTATAGCTCCCTTATTCAATCCATTTTCCCCCTCACAATCCACCAAAGATGACTAATAATTTTTGACTTGGTGGAGGTGGATGCCCTATGAATGTTTTAGGGCTTGTCCATGACTTACCAAGGAATTCTAATATTTTTTTCCTAAATTACACACCTAATTAGATTCAAAATATTGAATATCACATTCAATCATATAAAATGCCCTTATCCAAACTCAGGTTCAACATGACAATGTTTCTTTTCACCTATTACCTTAATCATTAGTGGAGGTTACTTAAATTTTATACCTTGGGTTTTCAAATGGGTCTATCACCTCTTGGAATGATTTCAAAATATTTTTTTACCAATCCCTTCATGGTGCCCATTGATTAGGATATCTCGTACTATCACTTTTATGACACTTGTAAGGAACTAAAAAAACCAATGACTATATTCAATTATCGTTTTCATAATATATATAAAAATATATATAAATATTGATAAATAGATTGAGCTATAAGGATATGGATTTAATATTTTACCTTCATTAGGATAGCCTAGTTCTTATAACAAAATTACATTGATCAAGCAGGCTCTTTAACACAACACTTCATTGATGAATCCAATGTTGTGTGATATATATTCAAACTTGTATCTATTGTACAACCTAATTCATATGAACTATATGCCTAAAGGTCAAACTTACATGCCTATAAATCAAACTTTGGTACAACTCTAGTATTAGAGACTTACTTCTTCCCATTCAAGAGTGATAATGAGCTTGAAGAAAATTTAGATGATATACATGTTAATTCCAAAGGGGAAACAACTAATTTTTGTGGAGTAATCTCTAATCTCCATTAACTATGTATACTCCTTTGAAAAACACTCAAGTCCCACCTAATGATAACTAAAGAATCAAACCATTTCAACATAAGGGACCGACCATATCTTATCAACCCAAGAACAACACTACACCCACACAAACTATTATAGCCAAGAAAATATAGATATAACATTATAGATGACCTAAATAAAAAAGAGGCCAATATAATAGTGTTTGACTTCAACCAAATTTCCAACCAAAAATACATATTATTGAAAAAATTATCTTCTCTTAAATGAAAAGAAGCCAATAAAACAACTAATGCTCATTTGAAAATATATAAATAAAAGAATAAAAATCTTCCTTTCCTTCAAACAATATATATGTTAGGCCCTTAACCTATTAAGTAGAGGATTCATGCCAATATGACATCCAACTACATGAGAAGAAATCATTTTGTGCAGTGGTTAGCCTTTGGACATTTTTTAGATAAGTTGAGGTCATCTCACATACCTTGTACCAGCTGGCAGATGGCTAACTATCTTATGGGGTTTTTGGGAATCTTTAAGGATTTGGAGAGATGTGGAAGGTATAGTGAAAACATTGGAGTCATAGAGATGGTGGTTATGATGACCAATTTCTATCTCAGAACTCAACATGCACCTTCTACCCTTGCAAATATGATCCTAAAATCTATTTAAGGAGCTCGATCTAGAATAGGAAGATAAATGAAAAACTATAGTGAAGATTTGAAGAAATGAAGTTACTCTTTATACATTAATCTAGTGGCCATTAAGGCTTTAGAAATAACATGAATGATACTAAGGCTCCATTTATATATGCCCAAGCTCATATGTGAGCCTCTGGGTTGTTATGTGTTATGCTCTATTATGAACTCTAATTAATGATGAATCTTGCTTCATTAACATGTAATGTGTCTAGTTTATGTATCTTTTTGTACTACTTGGAATGTGTAATGGTTTTGATGTCACTCTTTCATACAATTATGATAAGTAATGTTCATTCATGTTACTGGTTTGAATCTTTAATGGAGTCCCAAAAAATTTTCATGATGTGATCATTATTTTGCATAAGATTACGTATAGAATATGTGCCAATTATTCCAATCCTTGTTAAGATTTCATGTCTATTATGAGTAGTTTAAGTGGAAATAACCTTGAGAAATCTTAAGAACCTATATGACACTAGTTTCAGCCCATAAAAGGCTTACAACTATGGGTCTACCTAAATATTTCATTTAATTAATTAATCCCCCTAATTAAAGCCTCATGCCATGGCATAACTAGCCCAACATGGGCCCTAATTCCTTCTTAGTTGGAATTTGGGTGATCACATAAGGCCTATGCCTTATGTAGATTAATGCACGTGTAGTTGAGTATTCAAATGTTGAGTTCAAAGGGAGTATCCCATGATTTATCCTAGTTAAAGTAAATTGAAAACTAATGAGACACATACTTTCTAAAATATTTTCATTCTATTGCCAGGACCTTGTTGAGGACAACATACCCCCATTTTTGAAAAGTGAAGACCCTTATTCAATTTTTCAAATTATGCTATAAATTAGGCATTCAACTTGATCAAAGTGAATTATTGAATATCATGTTTTATATAGATTACATTTACATTTTATTACATAGGAGTTATTTAATTTTATCAAATGTTTCTAACACTTGACTCGTATGTTTCCATCTTGCAGGATCAATGGATCTTCATTAGAATGAACAAATGTTCATGGATTTATGCTTCAATGATTCATTTGACCCTTAATTGGTTAACTAATATGGTCCCATTAGAATCCATGTTTAACTAGCATTCAAAAACTTAGTCTAAATTAATTTAGCCTAAGTTATTATTTAAGTGGGTTCATATTTTATAAAGGTCGCATTATTACATTTTAATCATAGTTTAACCTTAGCTTGTGTGTTGATAAATTTTATTAATCAATTAAAACTTTAGTATAAGATTTATGATAAGTATTTATGTATCCTAAACCCTTAACCTTTGATTTTAATATGTAAAAGTATGAATTAAACACCCAGACACCAAGTGTCGAAACCTTAATTGATCAGATCAAAGATCAATGGCATGCAGGTGATAATTTGAGTCAATAAGTCAAAGTTCCTTAGATTAAAGATCAACAGTGTGCATTCAAATGTACAAATTCTAATTTATGATCTAAATTTAATCACAAAGTTAATTAGTCAAGATTGAATATCGATGACATGTGATTAATCAAACAAATGGAGATCTACTTGTAAGAATGATGTCAATATGTCAAAGATCATGAGATTGAATACAATGGTGACATGTGGCACACTCATGGTGAATTAGATGTAGATCAATGATCATGTTTTATCATATTCTTAGAAAATCAACAATACATGTTCAACCATCAAGATTAAAGATCAATAGTGCACATTCAACTGATCAAATAAGGATCAATGGTGTGAAGCAATTCAGGGAGTCAAAGAGCCTAGATTTCATGAAGGCAACCACATGGCATTAAAGCATTAATCAGATGGATACTGATAGTAGGGTCCATAGAAAGCATGTGTAGCTATAAAGTTTCATAATCTTGGAACCCTCAATGAAATATCAATGGTCATGGTGAAAGTCAAGGCTAGGAGACTCCAAGGAGATCAACAAAGTGAATTTAATCAAATTTATAGGGGGCACAAGATGATGACACATATCAAAGGTGAGAATAGTCACATTTTAACAATAAATAAGTAGTGTGGCAAGGGGATGCCACATAGGCAGACATATTAGATTGAAAGATTTTTGTAGATCCAAGCATGCAAAGGTATAAGTATGAGATCCAAATTTGATCTAAGTCACTAAAGCACATCTTTCAAACTTGTTTTCTACCATTAAATCTTAGTTAAACCTTAAAAAATCCCTAAGATATATGGAAAAGCTCTAAGTTATTCTTAGATTCATTATTTTGATTTGAGGGAGTTTTTAAAGCAAATCATTTGTGTTAATTTGGAGCAAGTAATGCAAGCAAGAGAATTCTACAAATATTGTCTCATATTTTTTTATTTGTTTTTTGTCATAGTTTTTTATTCAAGTTTTTGGTTTGATGTTTAGATTCTAATTACTTTCATGAATTTTAGATGAGCATATGTTAATGCAGAATTGTTAATTTGAGATTATGCTAGGTTGACTAGAAGTTTTTAGATTCATTTAAATATCCTTGCTTTTCTTAAAGATGTGTTAATGAAATTTTCTGATTTAATTATATCTTTAAAGTGAATTAGATTTCTAACTTACATGTTTTAAATATCTTTAAACATTTTCTTGATATATGATAGGATCTATACTTTTGGTAATTTCATGTCATATGTTGGTTTGAAGATGCACACCTTTGATGAAATTTAAAATTTGTGAAGATGTCTAGACTAAATATTAGAATCATCCTTATTTTTTCCCTACCCTAATTATTTTATCTTTTTTTAATCAAATCATTGTAGTTACCTTTTGATTGTAAATATTCATGCTAGATTAGAGTTTTAGACTCTAGGTTTTGATTATAATTAATTACACTTAACAAGAAAAAAAATCATATTTCACAAAACTTTAGGACCACATTTTCTCCCAACAACCATTTACATAATAATATTTGTGATATAGTCAAATAGCTTGGTTATTACTCCACTATATATCTCAGGAAGATTACAACTAATAGATCATGCAAAATATTCTTTGAATCTTGAAATGAGAAGTGTTTTTAACACTATGAGAACCATGTGATACACTTACATACATCGACGGTATTTTAAATGATGCTAAAAGGAGAGCATTGAGCTAAATATTTGTGAATATGAAGTATCTTGAGCTGATTCTAGTGAATTTTATTCAAAGATTAGTTAATTATAGATTTATGTTTTTCTTAGATTAATTGTGTAAAGATCATTGATAGTCATGGTTTTAGATCAGTCTTTAGGATTATTTAGCTAAAGATAATTATTCTCTGAATATTTATGTTAATTTTTTGCAAAGGTTTCTTAAACTTTGTGAATCTAATGTGTTTGAGGTTATTGATAGTAATTATATTTAAAAATCACTAATATTCACAAGTTCGAAGGTATCTTAAGCTTAATCAGTTAAAGTTAATCATTCCTTGAAATATTTTTATGAATTTGTGCAAGGTTTGCTTGAATTTAGAAATCTAAATGTGCAAATCTACTTATTATTCATAATTGAACCATTATTTGCAAATATAAAGTTTCTAAGTTATATTCTGAATAGGAATTAGATTTTACAAGTTGGAACTACCATGAATAAGAACTAGGTCAAGGTCTAAGACCAGTCTACCTCTACTTTCCTTGGAATTTCATAGGAAAACAAGAGTGGATAAAGGTAAACAGAGAATTTCTAAATCTCAACTTACTTCACCTATTTTTGTTCTTATATTAAGTCCTCATCAAGATATGGCTTGGTTAGATATATCTTCTATCAATGTGCTTGGTCAGGTACATGACTTATTACTAAGAAATCTAGAGAAATATTTACCTTCATTTAGTCATACAAGTGTTGTTACTACTGAGGAACACATCAAATCTTATAAGGTTGCCTTAAGTTTTTTATATGTTGTTCATAAAGATATTGCTTCCAGGTTGTTTCATTTTACCTTTAGATATACAACATATGATTGGTTTATTAATCTTCCTAAAAAGTACATCATTAGTTGGAATGATTTCAAAAATTATTTCATTGATCAGTTTGGAAAGATTATCAAGCCATGTGTTATATACCAACAATTCGCTATGGTGAAGAGAGATTCAAATGAAACCATTAAAGAGTTCAATGCTAGATTTCAGAAGATGTATAACATAACTATAACTCCCTATGAACCTAATGAAGCTTTAGCTTTAGATATTTATAATAATTCTCTAGATTTAATGACTTCTATATTTTTGAAAAGAGTCATTGGAGTCATAGATACATTAGCCTTAGCCTATGCTAAATCTATGAAAATTAATGATCAAATAAAACCCCAAGGTCAGTTAACATATGTCATTCTTAATATCAATCCTAGTTTTCATGCATTGAATATCATCCTAAATGCTATCAGAACGTGACTACTTTTAATCAAACTCCACTTTTAAACTAGTTGCCTTTGAGTCATGATCATCATGGTTAGAACCGAAGATTGGTAAATAACTCTAAAAATGGATCCCATCCACAAGAGCAATGAGTTATGGTGCTAGTAGATAGTGGTAGTACTAAATTTCATAATTTGGGGCCATTTAACAATGAATTTGACTCCATATTAAAAATGGCTCAAAAAATTGAGTACTGATTTTCTTTAATTACAAATATAGGTAGGTAACATAGGGGAAGTTCCAACATAAATTATTTTTATTAGAATTTTAACAAACATATGAATAGGTTTTAAAATAGTAGAAAAAACTATAATAATGAGTCATTTGTAATGAATAACATGATTAAAATAAAAAATTGTGATGTTGCTTCAACTAATTATTACAGGGTTCATAACATTGCAAGACATGGTGAGTTAGACTATGTATAATTTTATAATGCTTTTGAAGTGTTCCAAGGTGAATTCGATACATTTGAAGTTGTGCCTAATAAAGATAATACTTTAGGTACATCTATCTCTTTAGAGACATCTAAATATTTTGAATCAACTCTTATGGTGTAAACCTTTAATTTTCCATTTCAAGATGAGAATGAACATGAAGACATTCCAGAGGATATTCATGCTTTTCAATAGTATCTAAATAAGACTTATCCATTGAGGAATAGAGATCAAAAGAAACAAATGAAAAGTCTTAATCCACCAAAAAACATTGATACTCCTCCTAATCCCATAAAAGATAACAATCCAAAACCTCCAAAGGGAAGTAACACTAGAAATAATATTGATTCATCTAGTTTTTCTACTAGGAGTGGGTATAACATAGTATAGGATATGAAGAAAATTAAATCTAATGTCACATTGCATGAATTAACTCATATAAGTAAATAAATATACTTGTTTCTAGAATATTTAACTAAAAAACCTAGTAAATCATATAAACCTACAAATTCAAAAGAAGTAATGTATAAGAATAAAATAGAGGTTCCACCATTTTTTACTAACAATTAGATTTTTTTGTAAACACTTATATAATTGTCTGTTAGATTTAGGTGCCTCTATAAATATCATGTCAAAAGGTATTTGTGAAAATATTGGTTTAAATCCTATTAAGTCTAATAGAGTAGTGACTCAATTAGACAAATCTAGAGTTAAAGTGATTGGTGAATTGTTACATGTGCATATGCATCTTGCTTCAGAGCCAAGAGTGTAGAAATTAATTGATATTCAAGTTGTGGACATTCCAAATTATTATGGGATGTTGCTTAGGAGAGATTGGAGAAAATATTTTAATGGATACATGTTAATTGATTTCTCTCACATGTTGCTACCATGGAGGGTTGTTCCTAATAAAATTCGGATTGAAAAGGAACTAAAGATGAATCATTAGATCGTTGAATATAATACGGCTAATGAAAGGGTCAATATGGTCAATTATGATTTAGGGGTTTATACCTTTGAAACTCCTCAATTATGTAGTTCTAAAGACTCTCATGTTATACTTGGACTTTGGAAATTATATGTTGATGGTGTTAGATGTAAATCTAGATCTAGAGTAGGAATAGTTTTAATCAATCCCATTGGTAAAGAATATAATGCTTCCTAAAAACTTTAGTTTCCTTGCACCAATAAATTTATAGAGTATGAAGCATTGATCTTAGGATTATAATTTTGTATTAAACACAAGGTTAAATAACTACTAGTATATGGTGATTCTGAACTAGTAGTCAATCAGGTTAGAAGTAACTATCATTGTAAATTATCTTATCTAAAGAAATACAAGTTTAAAGTATGGGACTTGATTGAGTATTTTGATGCTTTCAATATTGTTTCAAACCCTAGAGAAGGAAACTAGTTTTTTTTATGAACTAGCTTTAGCTATAGCTAATCTAATGCATAACCAAGATTCTCAAAGGCTTAACATTGAATTGGTCCCATGTCCATCTATACTTGACAATGTGAATCATCTAAAAGTGTTTATTGATGACCAACATATCATTGAATTCATGAAAAACTCAAGGGTGTTTGAGTCTCATATTATTGATGAGGTTAATGATAATTATCTTGATGATGATATAATTGATGATAAGATAATACAATTGAATGACAAAAAGATTCCCAAAGGCATGATTACCTTGGAAATGCTATTTGATAAGGACAATCTATCTAAAATTACTAAAGTTCCAAAGGTAAATGGTAAAGATTATAATGTTATTGACATATGATCTCAAGGTCAACCTCAACTACTAAACCATGGTAAAACATGCACAAATGAAGAAGCTATAAAATATAGAGACCTACTAACTAAGTACAAGGATGTTATTGCATGTTCTTATGAATACTTGAAGATCTTTGATCCTTGAGTTATGACCCATACCATTCCCTTTTTATACACATGTAAACCCTTTAGGTAGAAGCAAAGACTAGTTAATATTATTTTAGAACCATTGATTTATAAAGAGGTCAAGAAATTATTAGATGTAAA
Source organism: Torreya grandis (assembly GCA_037957365.1). Classification (NCBI taxonomy): domain Eukaryota; kingdom Viridiplantae; phylum Streptophyta; class Pinopsida; order Cupressales; family Taxaceae; genus Torreya; species Torreya grandis. Next base: position 1,063,005 of record JARHVA010005104.1, on the reverse strand, counting down.
AATAGTTTTTCAAATTAGACATTCTACTTGGGTAGTTAATCTAGTACCAATTAGAAATAAAAATGGAGATGTTAGATTATGAATAGACTTTAGGAACTTAAACAAATATTCTAAAAAGGATAATTATCCTTTGCCATCTCTCAACTAGGTAATTCAAATAGTTATTCGTTATACCATGATGTCTTTCTAGCTAGATTTTTATGTTACAATTAGTTAGTTGTTAACAAGGAAGATAGAATGAAGACTGCATTCACAATAAAATGGGGAAATTTTACCTACAATAGGATACCTTTTACAATCATCAACATAAGAGATACATTTTATAGAGCTATGGACCATGCCTTTCAAGGTCTCATAGATAAAAGTATCATTATATATATGGATGATTTGACTATGTTTTCCAAGAATAGGGAAGATCATATAATACATTTATAACAAGTATTTGAATATTGTCGAAGGTATGGAATTTACCTTCCCCTTAGAAGAACATATTTTGTGTAGCTAAGTGGAAATTTATAGGTCATGTGATAACTAAAGATGGGATTTTTATAGATCTAGATAGAGTCAATTTTATATCTAAGATAAAACCCCAAAATAGTAGAAAAGAACTAAAGTCCTTATTTGAGAAGATCAATTTTATAAGGAAATTCATTTATAATTTTGAAGAGATTGTGAAACCACTCAATGTCATGTTAAAAAAGGATGCAAAGGTCAAATGGAATGAAGAAACATAGAAAGCCTTCAAGGATATCAAGGAAGCAATAGGATAGGCACCTATGCTAATAAGTCATGAATTTAGAAAATATTTTTATATTTATTATTTTTCTTATAAAAATATTATAGCATCTGTATTAACCCAAAAATTGAGAACTATGATAATCTAATTGTATTTATGAGTATTAACTTCAAAAATGTCAATTTAAATTATTCCCTAGTTGATAAAGAAGCATTTTCTTTGGTTAAGGAAGTTAAAAAGTTTATACACATATTCTTATGAATAAAGTGCATGCTATATTGCAAGACCCTAATACCAAACTCATGCTAAGTCAATATTAATTAGGATAAAGAAGAGGAAATTATATGTCTATACTCTAGGAATATGATCTTGAAATGAAACCTGCTAAATTGGTGCAGTACCAGGGATTAATTCAAATGATTGATAACACTACCCCTATAGTGGACATCATATAGGTTGACCAATAACATTTTCAACTAGATGATTGGTATGATGTAATCATTCATTTTTTATCAATGGTTCTTATCCTACAGGACTAAGCAGAGAAAAGAGAATAGCTTTGAGGATCAAAGCTACTCACTTTTTGAACAATAATGGGATACTTTATATGAATAACTATGAAGGAATATATTTGAGATGCATTTTAAAGGAAGAATCAGTTGAAATCTTAAGTACCTTTCATGAGAAACTTGAGAGTGGAGACCCCTATGGAAAAATAATATCTTAAAATATCTTAAGGGTAGGATATTATTAGCCAACCATTTTCAAAGATGCTCACAAACATGTCAGGGAATGTCATCAATGTTAGATCTTCAATATAAAGGAACCTCAAGTAGTTATGCCTTTGAGGCTAGTTTTAATTGACAAATAGTTTTATCAATGAGGTTTGGACTTCATAGGGGTTATCAACCTTAATTATTTATCTAGATACAATTATGTTCTTACTTCCATAGATTATTATACAAAATGGATAGAGATAGTAACAACAAAATAATGTAGGATTGAAAATGTTATCAAGTTTTTAGAAAATAACATTTGCACCAGGTTTGGGACACCAATATCATTGGAGTATGATAATGGATTAACATTTACATCTATAGAGATGACTGAGTGGGCCTATGATAATAAAATAGCTCTCAAGTCTTCATCTAATCATTATCCTTGGGGTAATGGATTTTTATAGTCTACAAATAAGAATTTGATGAAATCTATTAATAAGTCCACAACTCAAGAACAAAGAACATATAATAAATTTTTGAATTAAAATCTATGGGTAGATAGAAATAGAGTGAAACAAGTTCTAAAACAATAACCATTTATATTGGTATATGGACAAGAACCAATCTTTCCAATTACTCTCAAATTTCCAATTTATAAATTTATACAGGAGTATATGGAAGAAGATCAAGAATATGTCAATGCCAAGTTGTTTAATATCATACAAATGGAAGACACAAGAGAATAAGCATTTTATAACTTTAGTAGACATCAAACCACTATCCAAATATGGTTTAACAAATGGTAAAATATCAAGGTGTTCAGATAGGGAGACCTATTTCTCATATGGGACAAATCATTTGAGCCAAAAGGGAAACATGGGAAATTCAGTCTTTTATAGATTGGCCCTTACCAAATTGATGATACATTGGGAAAAAACACCTTTAAACTTAAAGATTTATAGGGAAAAGAGTTCACATTGCTAACCAATGGGTAATATATCAAACATTAATTTTCTATTATTCCACCTCAAGTGTTTATAGAGTAATTTGTAAGGATACTTAGCATTAGTGTAGGTATGTTTCGATTAGTTTCATTTCTATCCCTTTTTAACAAATAGTGTTTTGAATATTTGTTTTCTTGTTGTGTGTTTTTTTCTCTATTTTGTTCTCTAGTTTCCAATAAATATTTTCCAAGATATATCTTCAAGTTCTATATCCATCTAAATGCTCAAAATAACTTCATAAACCAAGAATTTAGATATCACTCTTAAACATTGGTTAATCATGGACCTTGGAAATTGTTATCTTAATGTTATGATTCTAAGAAATTGATGAATGTTAATATGTGGATTAGTTTTTCCTTAAAAATCTCAAACCTTATTTTTATCTAAGTTTGATTTCAATAAGGATTGAATGTGTTGGAGTGAATGTTTGAATTATTATTAAAAAAAATCATATTAGCCCTTAAAGAACATTATTGATTGGGATGAAGTCTATGACCAAGGATTATTATCTAGAAATAAAACCTTTGAAAAAAATCCTAAACACCTAGCTATTTCTAATTCCCAACATTTGTTAGAAAGCTAAATACAATTGAAAAATACAAAAATAAAAATCTTATTGAAAATGTAGAAGTTTTCTAAGCAAAGGTGATTTTATTAACCTCCATCAAGGTTATGGATGCCTAAATGATAATGGAGCAAAGCTTAGAGTGGAAACAAAGGTATATCTATAATGGATATGGACACCTAGATGGAAATAGAGAAATGGTCAAGCCTTACCATTTCATAAAGCATGATTCATAATGAATATATAAATATGATACAAGTCTATGGTAATGATTAAGGTCATGAAATCTAGAAGTTGTTCTTTATATTCTAATGACAATCAGTAAATGAATCAAAGCACACACAAAACATGACTGAGTTTTGATATTTTATCTTAATTCTTCATTTTTAAAACTTATTTCAATCATGAATTAATCTTAATAATGGTACTTTATCATGCGGAATGATTAGTAGAGTTATTAGTTTAAACTAACAGTATCTAAATTCTAACATTTTACAATGTTTCTCATATAAGTCACCATTTGTTGAGGTCAACATACCCCCATTTCTAAAAAATAAGGACCCTTATTTAGTTTTACAAATTATGCTATAAATTAGGCATTCAACTTGATCAAAGTGCATTATTGAATATTATGTTTGATCTAGCTTACATTGAAATCTTAGTACATAATCTTTATTTGATTATATTTAATGTTTCTAACATTTGGTTCATATGTTTTTATATTACATGAATGGATCTTCATTATAATTAATAAATATTCATGTATTTATGCTCTAATCATTAATTTAACCCTTAATTGGTTAACTAATATGGTCCCTTTTGAATCCAAGTTTAACTAACGCTCAAAACCTTACCCTAAATTAATCTAGCCTAAGTTCTTATTAAAATGGGTTCATATTTTCAAAAGGTCATGTTATTACATTTTAATCTTAATTTAACCTTAGCCTAAGTTTTGATCAATTTTACTAATCCATTAAAACTTTAATCTAAGATTTATTCTAAGTCTTCATGTATCCTGAACCCTTATCTTTTTATTTTAATAATCACAGGAACAAATTAAACACCAAGTGTCAAAACCTCACTTGATCAGATCAAAGATCAATGACACATGACTGATCACTTGAGTCAATAATTAAAAGTTACCTAGATTAAATATTGATGGTGTGTAATCAAACATATGAATTCTGATTAATGATCTACATTGAATCAATTAGTCAATTTTAAAGATCAACGATGTGTGATCAATCTAGCAGATGGAGATCTAATGAAAATAATGAAGTCAATATGTCAAAGATCATGAGATTTAATAAAATGGTGACATGTGTCATACTCATGGTGAATTATGTGTAGATCAATTCCCACATTTGATCATATTCTTATCATATCAATAATTCACATTAAATGATCAACATCTAAGATCGATGGCATGTGTTCAACTGATCAAATAGGAATCAATAGTATGAAGTATGTCAAGGAGTCAAAGAACCTATATTGCATGAAATGACACCACATGTCATCAAAGAATTAATCAAATGGAGATTGATATTAGGGTCCATAAAGAGCATATATAGATGTCAAGTGTCATAATCTTAGAACCTTGGATGAAAGATCAACGACCACGGTGAAAGTCAAGGCTAGAAGACTCCAAAGAGATCAACGAAGTGAATTTAATAAAAATTATAGGGGGCATGAGATGATGACACTTATCCAAGGTAAAAATGATCACATTTTAAAAATAATGAGTGTGGAAATGGGATGCCACATAGGTAGATATGTCAGATCAAAATATTTTTGGGGACACAAGCATGTGAAGATATAAATATGAGATCCAAATTCAATCTAAGTCGCTAAAGTACATATTTAAAACTTTATTTCCACCATTAAAGATTAGTTAAACCTTTAAAAATCCTTAATATGTATGAAAAACCCTTAAATTATTCTTAGATTAGTTATTTTGAGCTAAGAGAGTTTTTAGAGAAAAACTTTTGTGTTAATTTTGGAGCAAGTAATGGAAGTAAGATAATTCTACAAAGATTGTCTCATATTTTTTTTTGTTTTTTATCATGGCTTCTTCCTCAAGATTTTCATTTGATGTTTAGACTTGAATTGCTTTTATGAATTCTAGATGTGCATATATTAATGTAGAGTTGTTAATTTGAGCTTTCGATAGGTTGACTGAAAGTTTTTAGATTCATTTGAATATCATTACTTTTCTTGAAGATGTGCTAATGAAATTTTATCATGGAAGTAAATATTTAAAGTGAATCTAATTTCTAATTTTTATGTTTCAAATATCCTTAGACATTTGCTTAGTATATGATAGGATTTGTACTTTTGGTAATTTCATTCATATGTTGGTTTGAAGATGCACTCCTTTGATGAAATTAAATATTTGTCAAGAAGTTTGGACTAAATTTTAGAATCATCCTTTTATATTCCCTAACCTACTTAGTTTCTCTTTTTTTATCAAATTATTGTAGTTCACTTTTCATTGTAAATATTCATGCTAGATTAGAGTTTTCAACTTTGGGTTTTGGATCATCATTCATTAAACTTAGAGAGAATAACTTTCATATTTCACAAAACTTTAAGACCCTAGTTTATCCCAACAACCATTTACATAATCATTTTTGTTAAACAATCAAATATATTGGTTGCAACTCCACCATAGATCTCAAGAATATCACAAGTAACAAATCATGCAAAATGATTCATTGAATCTTGAAATGAGAAGTATTTTCAACATTATGAGAACACTATGATACACTTACATAAATCAATAGGAATTTTATGAACTTTAATCTTTGTCAAGATGTCTGGACTAAATATCATTATCATCCTTATTTCTACCCTACCCTACTTATTTTTTCATTTTTTAATCAAATCACTATAGTTTAATTTTTGATTTTAAATATTCATGCTATGTTATGTTTTTAGATTTTAGGTTTTGATCATCATTCATTAGATTTAACAAGAACAACTTTCATCTTTCACAAAACTTTAAGACCACAGTTGCTCCCAATAACCATTTACATATTCATTTTTTTGAAATAATCAAATATATTGTCTGTTATTCCACCATAGATCTCAAAAAGATCATAACCAACAACTCATGTAAAATATTATTTAAATCTTGAAATGAGAAGTGTTTTCAACACTATGAGAACCCTGTGATACACTTATATGCATCAATAGACATGTGTTGAGTTTTATTATTACAATGGTGTGATAGAATGATGTACTAACTTTTCTTTAAAAATATTGATCACAATTTGAAATAGGTGGGAGATATATTTGCACTAAAATAGTCAGCCTAAAAAGGACAAAATCTAAGAAACTTGGTTCAAAACAATCTATATGATGATTTTTATGAGGTATTTTTAAGTGAGTTACTTGAGCATGTGTACCAATGGTTGGATGCATATTCAAAACATAAAATAAGAAGATACAAATGGTGTTATGAGTGGACAAAGGAGTGCCTAGAGAGGATTGAGACCCTAGATGCTAATTGGACTAGAGTATTAGATAAATGGTGGAAAGGAGCTTTGAATAGCTACATACTTGAGTTCATAGTCTAAACATATTCGTGCTTTGAGGAAGTAGAGTACATATTTTTTTAAGACCTTAGAGCCACATTTGTGAAGTAATTCAATGTAAATCTCAAAACTCTAATGGTGGATTATGGTTTTAAAACTTTGGGGATGGAAGGTTAATGTCCCTTTGTGTATGAATAGTGCAATCAAGAGAAGGGGATGTGTAGGTGAAGCATAATGGAAATGGAAGAGAAAATTGACACCCAAGAGTTTAGAAGATAAGCCTATAATAAGAGACAACATTGACTAATATAATATATGGAACCTGGAAGTATTGAGAGAAATCATAACAAGTGGGAAGGGTATGGGGAAATATATCTTGAAATATAGAAGCACAAGGATGAGAGATATAATGAAGTTATGAAATGATCTCAACACCTGATAGGTGTGGAATTCACTAGGTTCTTATAGAATTTGGTGACTATAGATATGCTTAACATGCCTACCTCCTTTTAACATATGGCATATGATCAAGCATGACATGCCCCACTTAAAGAAAGTATAAAAGTAATAATTGATTCTACTAAAGACTTAGATATTAGATGTTTTACGAACTAGGATTTCAAATTTTTGATTGAATAGATTATTCCATATAAGGAAACTACATCTAGACTATTGGCCACTAGATCACCATAATAGAACTTGAATTTGAGCATACCAACTCAATTGATGTTAGCAATACAAGGTGGCCAATAACCTATAGGAAATGGTCTAATACCACAAGTAAGTAACATAGTGCCAATGACATAAACTACACCCATAGTAACAATGGGACCAATACCTAACCATGTGGATGGAGGCATTGGAAGAACACCACAAAAATAGGTGCCAAGGGGACATGTGTCTCAAATACTAGCTACCCCCCACAACAAATCTAATATGAATTGGTTACGCACTTTTTAGAGTATCATGGTGTGGATAATTCCATAATTTTTTTCTAAATTATGAACTATAATTGCATGCATAGGGCATAACCCAATTAGAGTGCAAGGATACCTAGTTTGAAACCACTTTACTTGATCATACCCACTCTTGGTATATAAAATTTGATCCCAACTAGGCCATGGTTGACTATGATACCCTGAAGGATGCATTCCTAAAGGAATTTAATATTCTAGAGCTTAACCAATAGAATATAACCACACTAAAAGATATTACCCAAGGGCTCTTAGAGAGTGTACACCTATATGATGTAAGGTTCAAAACTATCCTATCAAAGATCCCATATGCTATTCACCCTTCCTATCATATGTAGTGGTTTATTGTGGGGTTAATCATGTTATTCCAAAGAGTGCTTTCCATGAAGAATTTTAAAAACCCTCTAGAATTGCTTAAAGCTACACTTAGATCCAAGGCAATTGGAAGTCCAAATATTGGGATCAGACCATTTATGGAAGCGTAGATTATATTTATGGCTTTCTAGCTCTAGAATCTTACCACTAACTCATTGCATTATGTTTGAAGTGGATAATGGTGTACTTAGAGTGAAATAGAAGACCATAATATAATTAACTACCAATGAAGGAATGTGTGCACTTTGTTCTAAGTTGTGAAGTCTATTGAAAGGCACATGGCATCCAAAATTACCTTTTATTTCAATGTGACATCCAAGTCAACACAACCATATTTTATCATTTATGTAATTCCTATACCCACCACTATTGATTATCAAGTGATTGACAAAATGAATGAGAACATAGAAATAGGTACATGGTAGGCCACCACAATAGTCAGAGGGTACGATAACTAAAGTAATGAGTTCTATGTCCAACAAAACATAGCCTTTGAGATATAAATAGGTACTTGAGGGAAAGGTGGAGGATGTGATGGTGTAAGGTTACCACCATGATCATGTTATAAGTATGTCTCAATAGAGCATCATCAATGAAACTACCCTACACATCCCACATGTGGGTGTTTTTTAGGGTCCCATGATCTAGGAATATCTATATTTTTTTCTAAAAATAAAGTCCTAAAATTGTAGCTTTATCAATGCAATGGTGAAGGGCTTGTTAAGATATTTTTAATGAATTTTGTGGTTTGGAAAATAAAGCCCATATGTATGAGTTATGGCACTTGGAAGAACACTTTGGGAAAATTTTTAAAAATTGGGTTTTATTGACAAGTGATGAGAGGTGAACAATTGATGAATGTCGACAAGTGGTGAATGGAAATTTGACCATGTGGTGGGTCCTTGCTACGCCCCTAACGTATCACATGTATGAGAATAGTCTTAGCCGACTTGTGGCTTACTTATCCCTCTTTGACATTATATTACTTAGCTGACTTATGGATTTCTTTAGATTATTAGGTTAGCCTATGGAGTAACCATGGCCTAGTTAGACTATATATAGGAGGTAGTGGGTAATCATTTATCATCATATTGTGAATTCTACTCTTATTGAAGCTTGTGGAGGTTTCCCCCTCCAAGTGGCTTATCTATTATCACATATTTGGATATATTTCAGTCATATTTGGATATAATTCTGATTTTATACTTAATTCTTGAAGTAATTTCATTACAAGTGGTATCAGAGCTGCGATTTGGGCAATCTTGTGGGTGAAACACTAAATTTTTAAATTTTATGATATATAAAAAATGGTTGTGAATTTATTTGAAATTTTAATACTGTAGGTTCTAAATACTCACATTAAGCTTCCATTAAAATTTCAGCTCATTTGGATATGTTTTTCAAAAGTTATCGCTATTTTATGGTTTTTCATAAAATTGCTCTATCGTGCGCAATTCAAAGAATTTTTCTGAGTTGTTTACATTTTTGGAAAGATTATAAAAATTTGGACATGGTTTTTTATTTTTATATTTTTAATTGAGGCCGAAATAATTCCAAAATCACTTGGTCAAAGTTGGGTCAAAAGTGTCAATAAGGGTTGACATCGTAAAACCCTTTTATGGCAGGTTCAAAAACTTGAGGCCGAGGAAAGGGTGCTGAAACTCCAGGAAAAACTCCTAAAAAGAATGAGATGGAGTAAAAATGGGGGTGTAATAGACCCTTTGTACCAGGGTTTTCTGACATAGATCACAAAGTGAGCCAGCTTGACTATAGTGTGCAAGGCATTCAGAGTGAGGTGCAAGACATACAATCTAATATGCAATCCATACAAGATAGTTTGGGATATATCATGACAGATTTGAACATTAATCAATCAAATCATCAATCTAACTCTATTTCACAAACCCACTAGGGTGGTTCTCCTAACCAGTCTACTTCAAATCCAACTCCATGGCCACAGAAGAACCTATTACCAAAAGTGGATATGCACAAATTTGATGGAAAAGATCCACTCAATTGGCTCAACCAAATGGATATTTTTTTAGACCTACATCAGATTCCAAGTGGATAGAAGGTTACCATGGCATCCTTGTATCTTGAACCTGATCAATTTATTTGGTATCGATGGTTGTGTGCTCAAAAGAAAAAGATGAGTCTCAATGTCACCTGGTCAATTTTTATAGAGTAGCTACAATTACACTATGGCAATAGTGTGACTGATAATTACTTCAGCCAACTAGCAAAATTGTGACAAACTAGCTTCGTCAAGGATTATATTCATCATTTTCAAAACCTATCCCTACGTGTGGAGACAATTTCTGATGCAAACTTGAATGACCTATTTTTGGGTGGACTCAAGGACCACATTCAACATGAGGTACACATGTTTAATCCAATTAATATTTCTGAATCTATTATCTTAGCTCATAGAGCTGAGGAAAAATTCACAACCAACAAGAAGTAGCCATTCACTCACTTCAAAGATCGTAGCATATCATCATCAACATTTCCTCCACCTACTAGATTGACCCCTCAGCAAATTGAAGAAAAACGTGCAAAAGGATTATGTTTTGGTTGTGACAGCAAGTGGAGTAAAGGACATAGATGTGCTGAGAAGAAGTTGTTCTACATTGAGGGACCAAATGAAGATGAAGTAGATGATGCCTCCAATGATGATGAGGAAGATATAGAGGAGGTACCTGAAGATTCCCAACCTACAATCTCTTGTCATGCACTTCCAGGTATTATCACTCCACAAACTCTTAAGGTGGTGGGTCTCCTCAAGAAATAAAAGGTGACAGTGTTGATTGATTCATGGAGCACACATAACTTTATAAACCATATGTTGGCCACTCGATTGAACTGTTTCATCTACCTAACACCATAATTTTAGGTCATGATTGCAAATGGCAGCACAATTAATTGTTCAAGCAAATGCCATAGTATTAAGCTTACTATGGGTGGGTACAATCTTGACTCTCCGACATTTTATATTCCCATGGGTAACACAAACATTATTTTAGGAGTCTAATGGCTCACAACCTTAGGTACCATTGAGATGAACTTCCAAGAACTATTCATGTGCTTTCATTCTAAAGGTAAGAAAATTGAACTACATGGATTACATGCAAAATCTCCACAATTGGTTAGTTCACATCAGATGATCAAGATGCTAAAAAAGGGGGCAGAGGGAATTATTACATGATTAAGCTCCATAGAAGTTCAACCCCCAAAGGTATCTACATATCCTGATCTACAAATAATTCTTGAAGACCACTCATCTATTTTTGGGGCCATGCCAAAAGGACTACCACCAAAAAGAGATCATGATCATGCCATTCAACTAATTCCAAGTAGTCAACCACCAAATATTAGACCATATAGATATCCATATGCACAAAAGAGTGAAATTGAAATGATGGTCCATGAGATGCTGGAGGCAGGGATCATCAAGAATAGCCAAAGTGCATATTCATCACCAGTGGTCATGGTGTGGAAGAAGGATGACACATGGAGGATGTGCCCAGATTATAGGGAACTCAACAAGTACACCATCAAAGATAAGTTTCCTATTCCAGTAATTGATGATTTAATTGATGAGTTGCATGGTGCTAATTATTTCACAAAATTGGGTCTTCGCTCGGGGTACCATCAAATTAGAATCAAGGATGAAGATGTTCATAAAACTGCTTTTAGAACACATGAGGGCCATTATGAGTTTTTGGTAATGCCCTTTGGTCTTACAAATGAACCATCTTCTTTTTAGAGCTTGATGAACACTATTTTTAGGCCTTTTTTAAGGAAGTTTGTGCTAGTTTTATTTGATGACATATTGATTTATAGTCAGACATGGGAAGCACATCTACAACATGTGAAACATGTGTTGATAGTTTTGGAGAAACACCAACTTTATGCGAAGCCATCTAAATGTGTTTTTGGAGTATAGGAGGTAGAGTACCTTGGTCACACTGTTTCCCATGAAGGGGTCAAAGTTGATCCTCAGAAGATCAAAGTGATAATGGAATGGCCCATGCCAAAAACTCTCAAAAACTTTCAAGGTTTTCTTGGACTAACAGGTTACTATATAATATTCGTGAAAGGTTATGGAAGCATATCAACTTCACTCACTACATTGCTAAAGAAGGATGCTTTCCATTGGAATGATGATGCCACCAAAGAATTTGAGAAACTAGAAGTAGCTATGTGCACCACTCCAGTTTTGGCTACTCTAGACTTCTCACAAACATTCACTATTGAATGTGATACTTCTGGGTCTGGATTGGGGGCACTACTAATGCAAGAAGGAAGACCCATTGCATTTGAAATTCATCTATTCAAAGGTAAGAATCTACAAAAACCTATCTATGAGAAATAAATGATGGTTATTCTTCATGCAGTTAAACAATGGAGGCCTTATCTAATGGGTAGACACTTTAAGGTGAAAATGGATCATGATAGTCTCAAATACTTTTTGGAGCAAAGATTATCATCTGAGGAACAACAAAAATGGGTAACCAAAATGTTGGGTTATGATTTTGAAATCATCTACAAGAAGGTTAAAGATAATGTAGTAGTAGATGCACTATCTAGACGGGATGCATCCACAAAAGCATTACTTTGTGCAATGTCCATATTGCAAGTAGATTGGGTGGATGAAAATAGGTTAGAATGGGAGAAAGACAAGGATACACAGGTTCTAATTTAGAATCTCTAGCAAGTTAATTTATCCTCTGATAAATTTGAATGGAAAGGTAATGTCCTATGGTATAAGGGTAGGTTATACTTGTGCAAAACTTCAAAGCTTAAGCATAAGATTCTTGCCGAGTTGCATGCATCTCCACTTGGGGGACACTCAGGGTTCTTGAAAACTTATCATAGAATTAAGAAAGAATTATTTTGGGAAGGACTCAAGTGAGATGTACAAAAGTTTGTGGAAGAATACATGATATGCCAATAGAATAAAGGTGAAATAGTTAAGACCCCAAGTTTGTTACAACCATTATCAATTCCTAGTCAAAGGTGGGAGGAGGTTTCCATGGATTTCATCACTGGGTTGCCTTGTTCTGAAGGTAATAATGTTATTTTGGTCATTGTGGATAGGATTACAAAATATGCCCATTTTTGTGCTCTCTCACATCCATTTTCAGCAAGTACAGTCATAGTTATTTTTATGGAAGCAATTCTCAAATTACATGGAACCCCAAAAATAATTGTAAGTGATCATGATCCTATTTTCACTAGTAATTTTTGGACTAAACTATTTTCTTGTTTGGGTACTCAGCTAGCTCATAGCTCATCTTACCACCCCCAATCTGATGGACAAACTGAAGTGGTTAACAAATGATTAGAGGGGTATCTCCGTTGTTTTGTATTAGATAAACAAGCACATTGGGTTATATGGCTACCACTTATAGAATGGTGGTATAACACATATTTTCATACCTCTTCTAAAATGTCTCCATTTCTAGCACTATATGGTTACCATCCACCTTCCATCACTTCTTCATTAAAGTTGCACACCAAGGTTCGAGATGTGGAAGAGCACATTCAACATCAACAAGAGGTTTTGGTTAGTTTGAGAGAGAATTTGGCCTTGGCACAAAATAGGATGAAGCAACAAGCAGATCAACACTAGAGTGAGCTAAATTTTGAGGTGGGTGACTGGGTATTTGTTCATTTGCAACCTTACAAGAAGATGTCCTTGAAGCAATAGAAAAGGGACAACAAACTTGCTCCAAAGTATTATGGCCCCTATCAGGTTCTACAAAAAATTGGAAGTGTGGCTTACAAGCTCGAGTTACCTCATTCATCTCACATACACCCAGTATTTCATGTTTCTTGTTTGAAGAAGGTCATTGGACAGAAAGTTTCTGCCCAGACAGAGCTCCCAGAACTAGATGAAGAATGACGAGTCATTTTGGAACCAGAGAAGATCCTCCAAACACGTACTAAGAGGTTGAGAACCAGAGAGGTTAAGAAATATTTGATCAAGTGGAAAAACCAAAGCAGTGAAGATGTAACTTGGGAAGGTGAAGAAATTTTGCAACAACATCCACAGTTGTTCAACGTTGAGGACAACATTGGTTTGAAGGGGAAGGGCATGCTATGCCCCTGACCTATCACATGTATGAGGATAGTATTAGCCAACTTGTGGCTTAATTATCCCTCTTTGACATTATATTACTTAGCTAACTTGTGGCTTTCTTTAGATTAGTGGGTCGGCCTATGGAGTAACCATGGCCTAGTTAGACACTATATAGGAGGTAGTGGGTAATCATTTATCATCATATAGTGAATTCTACTCTTATTGAAGCTTGTGGAGTTTTCCCCCTCGAAGTGTCTTATCTATTATCACATATTTGGATATATTTCAGTCATATTTGGATATAATTCTATTGTTATACTTAATTCTTGAAGTAATTTCATTACAGTCCTCAAGACACCACATGGCTTTCCACCAATTTATAATGGTCCAATCATTATAATTATATAATTAATTATTGCCTTGTTCCATGTTATAACATTTTATCCAACTTTCCACATGACCCCTCATTCTTCCACGTATATGCCACAAGACTCTATGTTCATGCCATGTGTTAGCCACATACATACTAAATCTAGATATTAAGTTTGAATTGTCGATGTTTAATGGTGAGATTAATGCAAAAAGATGGATAATTACAGAAATCAAATTGAAGTATATCATAGGGTCTAGAAGATTAAAGATGATGAGGCTAAAATTCTCTTGGATACTCTTTGAATACGAGGCACAAATCTCATCTGGTGGGAGAGTAAGTTGAAGTAAAATGAGATTAACATAGGTAACTCAATTTCCACTTAGAGTAAATTTATTGATGCACTCATAAAATAATTTTATCCTTTAGGTTATATGCATCAAGCCAGGATGGATTGTCAATCTTTCAGACAAACTAAAGCCCAAAGTGTTCAAGATTATACAAAATAATTTAGGAAAAAGGCTTTACTTTTGAATAGTCCTCTTTATACACAAGAAACACTACTTAAATATATAGGTGGGTTGCATAGTTACTTGAAACACATGATTTTGGTTCTCAATCCCACTATTTTAGATGAAGCATGTGTTAAATCCATTCATTTAGAAGCTAGAGGAAAACAAACAAAGAATATTTTCCTAAATTTAAAAGTGAGCAATCTAATGTTAAGCATTCTAAAGTGCAATGTTTTGGAAAGGGTAAACAAAAATCCACTGTTACCATTCATAAAGAAGAGGGTAAACCATTTTAAAATCATTGAAAGAAAAATCATGATGATTATAAGTGTTGGAAATTACATCCTAAGCTAAATCCTTTTAACAAGTTTAATAAGAAAGGTAAGAAAGATAATATTGTAATTCTGGATCTGGGTTTAGATTTCAAAAATGAAACTAAGATCACAACTATGAGTATGTATAATTACTCTTCTCTTTCTATTTCTAGCACTAAGTCATCTAATGTTTCTTCCTCTTCAAAATATAAATCTATGCATGATGATAAGAAAATAAATGAGTTATTACACATTAGTGTTGTTACAAAACATACTAAGATTGACACTCTATTTGATAGTGGATCATAAGCAAATTTGATTTCTAAAGAGATTGTTAAAAATTTGGGATTAACAACTCCCCATCTGAAATCCTATCCAATTCATTAGGTGTGTGATGATGCAAAAATGCAAGTAACTAAAACTTGCAGATTGAAATTTTGTCATCGCATCCAAATTTGTGGATAAAGTTGATCTAGATGTAGTTCCTGTAGACATATATAGGATTGTTTTCAGAAGCCCTTATCTTTTTGATAGAAAATAAATCTTTTATATGTAAGAGAATAAGTACTTTATTTTTAAGGATGGCATTGAATATATAGTCAAAGCACATCATGTGAAGATGAGTCTTTCCTTGGTTACAATAGGACAAATGAAAAGACTAGTCAATTCAAGAAAGAATTTTGGTCTCATGTTGATTAAGTATAAGGAAAAAGAATATCCCTAGGCTATGGAAAATTGTGATCCTAAACATAAGAAATAATTGGTTGAAATCATTTATAGTTATGAAGATGTGTTTCAAGATCCCAAAGGGTTACCCCCTAAAAGGGGAGTTCAACATGAAATTTAGTTGTTGCAGGATTCTCCTCTCCCTAACATAGGCATGTACATGTTATCAATGGTGGAAAATGAGGAAATCAAGAAGTAGGTAATGGACCTTTTAGAAAAGGTGTTATTCATCTTAGTACATCTCCTATTGGTCACCTATCATTTTGGTGCCTAATAAAGATGGCACATGGAAAATGTGTGTTGATTTCCATGTTTTGAACAAACTTACTATCAAGAATCATTACCCTCTTTTTTGTATTGATGATTTTCTAGATTAGTTAAGAAATGCTATCTATTTCACTAAGTTAGACTTGAAAAGTGGTTATCATCAGGTTACAATTAATGATGGTGATATTTGGAAAACTACTTTTAAGATAAAATAGGGATTCTTTGAGTGGCTTGTCATGCCTTTTGGATTATGTAATGCATCAGATACATTCATGTGATTGATGAATGATGTTTTCAAGCCATTCCTTGATGAATTTGTTATAGTCTACTTAGATGATATTTTGATCTTTAGGTAGTCTTAGGAAGATCATTTGATTCATATTAGGAAAGTTATGGATGCATTTAAAAGGTGAAAAATTTATTTAAATTTTTTTAAATGTGAATTCGACAAGACCTTTTTTATTTATTTGGTTATATTGTATGACATGGTGAATTGAAAATTGATCCTGTCAAGGTGGAGGTTATAGTTAAATGGCATAAACCCAAAAATGTAACTAAGGTTAGAAGTTTTCTTAGTGTAGTAGAATATTGGAGAAAATTCATTGCTAATTTCTCACTTATTGTATCACCATTGCATTCTTTGACTAATAAAAATTAGGTATTTTAGTGGGGAGGTAAGCAATAAACATCCTTTAACAATTTGAAGACAAATATTAGTACTGCTCCTATCTTAGCACTTCCTGATTTGTAGTCACCATCCGATAATTCAAATAAAGTGATTATGTTATGGGAGTTGTTTAAATGCATGTAAATAAACTAATATGCTATCATTTTGAGAAGTTCATAGGTGTAGTAAGAGACTATCTGAATTATGATAAGGAATTATATGCATTAGTTCAGAGTGTTAAGAAATGGAAACATTAGTTTATGGGTAAGGAGATAGTGATACATATAGATCATCAACCCCTCTAGTATCTCTAGTCATAGGCCAAAATACAATAGTCTAGGCATTTTCATTGGATGGGTTTCCTAAAATAGTTTCATCTTTTGATTAGGTATAAGAAAGGTATTTAGAATAAAGTTGTTGACATGCTTTTTAGGCCTCTTATGGTAATTGCATCTATTCTTTTATAACATAGTTCTTTGACTCATGAAAGTTATAAATAGCAGTATGTTGATGATGCTAACTTTAAGGATGTGTATAAATACTTGATGAGTGGAAAATAGGTAGAAGAATAAAACTTTGATTTTCATAATATACTTTTGTATCATTTAGTAAAATTATTGCATTCATTTAAATGAAAGGGTGCACATGATTAGGGAAGCACATACTTCTCTTATTTTTGGTCATTTTGGGGTTGGTAAAATAGTTGTACATTTAATAATGTATTTTTATTGGCCTCGTATGCAAGAAAATATTTCTAAATATATCAAGGGTTGTGTTCTTTGTGCCACAAGAAAATCTAGTAACAGGAAACTAGGAATTTACACTCCCTTACCTATTCCTACCCATCCCTGGGAAAGCATTTACATGGACTTTGTAGGGGGTTTACCTATGTCACAAAGAAAACGAGATTATTTGTATGTGATAGTGGATAGATTTAGCAAGATGTGTATTTTGATTCCTTGCACTAAATAGATTACAGGGGAAGGTATGACATAGTTATTCTTTTATCATGTATGGGTCCATTTTGGTTTGCCCACTTTTATTGTTTTTGATCAAGATTATTTATTTCTTAGGGAATTTTGGTCAACACTATGGGAATTGATGGACACTAAGTTGAATAAGAGAACTACATTTCATCCATAGAATGATGAGAAGATAGAGGTCTTAAATTACAAAGTGGTACATTTACTTAGGGGTTATTATAGTAAACAACCTAGGTTGTTGGATGACAATTTATTCTATATATAGCATACTTACAACCATGTACTTCATTCTTCTACTATGAAATCTCATTTTGAAGTTTGTGATGGATATTTGCCTAAATATCCTCTAGATGTTTGTTATGGACAAGAATTAGCTACTAATGAATGTAAAGATGCTATTAAATCCAAGAAGTTTATTGAAAAGATACAATAGGTACATCAGACTATCCAAGATCAATTGAAGAAAAGTTAGGCAAAGTATAAAGTAAGACATGAAAAATGTCATGCTGATCTCCAATTTGTTATAGGTGATTTAATATGGCTTCACATCAGTAAGGAAAGACTAATAGGTGAAGGTGAAAAGTTGAAACTAATTTGGTATGGTCCTTTTTAGATTATGGAAAAGATTGGTAAAAATGATTTCTAGTTGGATTTACCATCTTATATGAAAATCTATTTAGTTATGAATGTGGAAAATCTTAAATTTTATGAGCCTCTGATGATTGTAGGCCATGATGAGAGTGTATCCATTCCTTCTATTTATGATTTTTCTCCTGAGTATATAATATATCTATAGGAAGATATAATACTTGATAGGAATGTTCGAACATCATGAAGGGGAAATGTTGAATATCTTCATGTTGGTCTCAAATGGATGCACATAAACAAGGCCAAATGGATGGAAGCCAAAAAAGTGAGGGAGAAATACCCTCACATATTTACCAATTAATTAAATTTTGGAGGTCAAAAAGCTTCTATTAGGGAGGATTGATCTAGGAGGATCTATATTTTGCTCCAAAAATAAAGTCTTAAAATTGCAGGTTTGTCAATATAATGGTGAAGGGCTCATCAAGATATTTCTGATATGTTTTGAATTTTACAAAATGGATCTCATATGTAGGAGTTATGTCACTTAAAATATTGATTCAAGCAAATAAAAAACAATTGGGTTTTGTCAACAAGCGATAAGAGGTCAATAATTGGTGAATGGAAATTTGACCACATGGTGGGTCCTCAAACCACCACATGGATTTTTACTAATTTATAATGGTATAATTTTTATAAATATATAATTAATTAATACCTCATTCCATGTCACTTTTAAAATTTTATCCAAATTTCCACATGACCCCTAATTCTTCCATGTATATGCCACAAGACTGTATGTTCATGCCACATGCTAACCACAAACATCCATGTATTTTTCCATGGTTCCCAAACATACTCTTAAAAATACATCACATTCCCATGAAATTGAAGGTAATGTAAATCACTTGGAAATGTATAACATGAATCTCATGCCATTTAAAAATAAATATGCCCTCCCACTTTCCCAATATGGGACTAAGATTTGTGTTGACCACCAAAACCATTAGAGTGGGATTCAAACTTTTTAATCTTGGATAAAATGATAAGGGCTTAACCACTACAACACATAGCCTAAGAATTATATAAAGGGAATGAGATTGTAATTGAAGCCATGTTTTGGATATGAATAGTGTTTTGAAGGCATGTAAAGAGTGTGGAGAGAAATGAAGATGGATTTTGTGACTCAAACAAATTAATATAGTTTTAAGAGATTATTTAAGATTGCTTGAAGATCATAAGATGATTTTTGAAAACTTATTAATATTTTAAAGTTTTTTTTATATAATTAATAAGGAGTGATCCCCCATTATAGTGGATCTAGAGATGTAGGCTTTATAGCTGAGCTCTATTATCAAATCATGTGCAATATTTTCTATTGATTATTGTCTCTTATTTTATTACACTCTTAAAATTATGTCTATTTTGGATATATAAACACTAATTTTAATTCTTTAATCATTTAAAATGTTGATTTTAAGTAAATAATTGAATTAAGGTTTCAATGTGATTGCAAGTTTGTTTTATACTGCTATAATAATTATTTGATTATGATTACGAATCATCCCATAAGGTCAAAGAATTCCTTAAACTATACAAAAATTTGACCCAAGGTAGGCCTTCCATAGGAAAGGGTACATGAATGATTAGGTGAAAGAATAAAATGGAAAAAATGGAACTTGAAGGCACAACATACATACATAGAGATAGTCAAGGTATAGGCAACTACTCATAGTGGATTCACTACTCAACCGGTAGTTATGCAAGTACCTAAATTATGCCTAGAATATGGGGATAAAGGTTATAATGAGCACATAACATGGCCTAAACAAAAATATACACCATACCCAAACCCAATGTGTTAAAAATATGTGTTACATTAGGCTATGAGTGTCATCCAAAACTTGTAAGGGGAAATCCAATTAGTGTGAGACCTAAAAGCATAGTTTTCTACCTCTCTTAGTAAGTAGGATAACTAGGAAGCTGAACTATAAGAATTAACTGAGATCATGTGCCTCTTATAGATATAAGTAATGTTATCAGTATTGAATAACTTACTCTTAGAGCATGTAAGAAAAAATCAAGTTGAGGTCACCATGCCACACATAGAGAAGGCACGAGAAGTTTGACACACAAAATGTATAATATGACCAAGAAATCATAGTGGATGCCACTATTGATGGATGGTCTATCTGTGAGGTTATTATAGACAAAGGTACTAAGGTCAACATCTTGATCAAGAATACCTTAGAAAAAATGAGTAGGCCATCCCTGAGACCTTCTCCTCATGTACTCTTTATGGCCAATAAGACCTAAGCATAGCCAATCAAAATTCTAAAGAGCGTAGTTGTAGATATTATGGGCACAAAATTTCACACTAACTTTGAATTAATAGAGTTAGCATAGTAGGATAAATACTTGGTGGTTATAAAAAGGACATAGTTTTATGAAAATAATGTATAAATGCACTTCAATAGACACTACATGATTTTTGAAAATGCAAAAGAGAGGGTAGTTATACTCCTCTTAAATGACTAAGGACCCCTTATGTTGAGAGCATGGACATTGAGGATGAGATCAACAATATCTATAACATCAAGATATAAGGCATTGAAACTTTAGACACAAATGATCAAGGAATCCTCTCTTGGGAAGATGGACAATCAACCTCAAACATGATTGATGTTACTTGCTATTGATGGGTCAAGGAATCATATAAAACTATTGATTGATAGTGTTTATTGGTGCACATAAAGCCACCAAAACTATTAAAGATAGGTTAGGTACATATTGAGTGTACTTCCAAAATATGTGTTACTTATGACAAGAAAAGGGGAAAAAGAGTGGTTTTCCTCATTAAGGGAAAATTTACAGTGCTTCCAAAATTAGAATGGAGTAATCCAATGGAATACTATGTCTATGACCTTGAGTTGTGCATCCCAAAAGAGGTGCATAGAATGGGTGCACTAGTGTATACATGAAGAACACTTCCACTGAATAGTGGTTAGTGCAAAATCCTTGATTTTCAACTAGGTAGGATTTAAAGGTAGCTATTTGTGTTAGGTTCAGAAAGAACAATGAGGACCTAGACATTTTAGCTTACTATAGTGATTCTAACCCCATAATTCATGTACATCTTTGTGAAGAAATGTGGACCATATGTGGTGAAAATACCCCAAGAAATTTATGGGTTCACACCTTCTATAGAACTTTTAAAACTTGGGCATGGGCTATAGTTAATGAGGCACACCAAGAGATAACTAATTAGGATGCCCTTAAGGAGTGATTTGTTCACACCCTCCCCTTTTCTTCACAAAACCTTAAATTGATTGAGCCATTACAAGTAATTAAAAGGTTAGTATTTGAGGACATGTAATACTAGAGTGCTTAAAATACATGTTTAGTTGATTTAAGAGGATCCATGTACCATTCTAAAAATGAAGTCTTCAAAATTTATTTTGATCAATGGTACAATGTAAATCTCATTAAGATATTTTTGATGCATTTTGAATAGATTGATTTCAAGTTTGTATGTGAAAGATATCACATGTTGAAGTTATGGATCAATAGGGGGGAAATCGTGTCTAACTTATGATAAAGAATTGTATGCATTGGTTCAAAGTGTTTAAAAATGGAAACATTACGTGATGGGTAAAGAAATAGTAATACATATAGATCACCATCCCCTCTAGTATATATAGTCATAAACCAAGCTAAAATAGTCTAGGCACTTTTGTTGGATGGGTTTCTGATAACAATTCCCTCTTATGATCAGGTATAAAAAAAGTATATAAAATAAATTTGCTGACATGCTTTCTAAGCCTCCTGTGGTAGTTGCATATATTATTTTATAGCATGTTTCTTTGTCTCATGAAAGTTATAAAGAATAATATGTTGATGATGTTAATTTTAAGGATGTGTATAAGGACTTGATGAGTGGTAAATAGGTACAAGAATTAGAATATCATGTTCATGATGGACTTTTGTATCATTTGGGTAAACTTTGTATTCCTCAAAATGAAATGGTACATGTGATTAGGGAAGCTCATAATTCTCTTATCTCTAGTTATTTTAGAGTTTTTAAAATGGTTACAAATTTTAAAATGTATTATTACTAGCCTTATATGTAGGAAAATTTTGCCAAATACACTAAGGGGTGTGGTCTTTGTGGCACAAGTAAGCATAGTAAAAGGAAAGTGGGACATTACACTCCCTTACATGTTTCTACCCATCCTTGGGAAAGTATTTCCATGGAATTTGTAGGGGGATTTCCTATGCTACAAAGGAAACATGATTACTTGTATGTGGTAGTGGATAAATTTATCAAGATGTGTGTTTTGATCCCTGACACTAAACAAATTAATGGTGAAGGCACTACACACTTGTTCTTTCAGCATGTATGGGTTTATTTTGGTTTGCCCACTTCTATTATTTTTGATTGGGATTATCGGTTCAATGGGAAATTTTGGTCAACTTTGTGGCAATTAATGGACACTAAATTAAAAAAAACACTACATTTCATCCATAAACTGATGGTCAAATAGAGGTTGTGAACCACATAGAGGTATATCTGCTTAGGGGATATTGCAAAAACCATCCCAAGTTATGGGATGAACATTTTATTAGTGTAGGTTTTTATTTTTCCCTATTTTTTAATTATGGAAATTGTATTTTTGTGCATACATGGAGTTTTCCTACATTTGTGGGATAGGCTAGCTTATGTGGAGATGTGTGTCATAGATGTGTCATAGGTGTCATAAGAATGTCATAAATAACTCCCTTGTTGGGAGTTACTTCTCTATTCTTAGCACCTTGTCACCACCTTTCATGGAGGAGTTATAGTCTATTCTTGGGGTGCCTTGGCCACTTTTTGTGGAGGAGTTACTTATGTACTCTCCTATATGTATTCTTCATTTTGACCATCTCATGTTAATCAGATTTTAGTTTTCTCCATTTTGTCTTATGTAATTTATCTTCTTGTGTTATTTTCAAATTGCTTTAGCATCTTTGTGGTGTGCACTTGCTTCATCTCATGTGATCACATCTCCATTACACTCACATTATCTAAATTCTGGCAACAACTCCGATATCGTATCAGAGCGAGAATGGTAATCATGTGTCTGGTTATGATTTTATTTTATTTTGAAATCAAGAGGAGTGGATTTCTCTTTGTTTTTTTAATTTCTAGATCTGATCTAAAATAAAATATATATATCATTTCTGGTATCATTTTCTTGGGAATCATTGGCCTTTGGGTGTCTTAGTTGTCTTCACTTCTGGGGCTGGTTTAGCAATTAGCTTAGGTGCCATTATTGAGTATAAGGAGCAGAGAGAGGAGAAGCAACTCCACATAGCAGTCCTTCCATCCTAAAATAGCATGCCAACTTTTGCAATGCCTAACATCCTTCTACAGCCATGCCATCAACTATACGTCATCCAAAATAGGTCTATCTTTTTCTGAAAATGGCACATTTTTCTTGTCTTATTCTACCCAGACCTGCTATGCATTGAAGTCAGTAGATTCCATCATCATTTCTTGCCCAACAAGGCACCAAGTAGGCTATACGGTGTCCAACATAGGTCTACAATTATTCTTGTCTTTTCTGCTAGTATAATCTGGATTGTGCTTTTTTGGTGCCCCTTCCTTGCTTGGCGTCCCATGTGGCACCCCTTGGACACTTGGCAATCCTTCATTCTGTCTATGCTTCATTTTTTTTAGTTTAAAATTGTCTTTTAAAACAAAAATCAGTCAATTTGATTGAATATTTAGTTTTTTAGATAGTTTTGTAAATTGGGGGTTTTTCATTTAAAACTTGTATCTTCTCATGTCGAAGACGAAGGGTGAGGCCCGGGTTGGCAAGAGGCCAATTCTCCCTCACAAAAACCTCCTTTAGATTTTTCATTTTATACTAAATCTAATGAGTGGTTGGAAGGCCACTTTCTCTCTCATAATAGGCATTTTAAAAATGTTTTAGTGCTTTTTTTGCAAAAACACTAGTTTACGAGAAAATTGAACCTTTAATATCTTGCAAATGGTAGCTCAAATTTGGGTGTCATTTTTTAAAAAAGTGTTTGAAATTCAATTATACATAGTGTAGGATTTTTATTTGTCAAAAATTCACTAGTTTATAAAGTGCCTAAAATTTGGGTCTCCTAGGATGCATTTTCGACTGAGTCCGATGTCCTGTTTGCTTAAGTCTTGCATTGATTTCTCTAAGATGCATTCTCAGCTAAGCTCAATGTCTTTTGAGCATGCACTTGTATATTTGAGAGGGGGGATCAATATTTTGGAGGGGTTTGATTGCTTTTCACAACTTACAAATCTTTTCTTTCATTCTCCTTTTTTGCATAATTTCACAACTTGCAATCAACACAACTTCACCTAAATTCAGATAAAAATGGATTATTTTCAACTTAAAACCCTAACACCCTTCAACTATCATGAATAGAAGGTTAAAATGTCAATCATTCTTAGAAGTAAAGGGTTTTATAGGATCACCATGGGTATTGAAGTAGAACCCAACACTAATGTTGAAAAGGTCAAGCAATACAACTATAGTGATGAATCCTATGGATTACTAAGCTTGTCTATGTCTCCAAAACTTCTCTTCCATTTAGAATCCTCCAAGACTCCCAATGACATATGGGACACCTTAAAATACTTATTTGGGAAGCTTGATGAGATGAGAGGTCATGAGCTCAATAATGAACTCAGAAGTCTAAGTCCTAGCAACTTTGACACCCTACAGGACTTCTTCACTAAGTTTAAGGCCCTTAGATTACAATTGAAAGAATGTGGGATAAATAAGAAAGATGATCAACTCATACTTTCTATTCTTGCAAAGTTAGGTCTAAACTATTCAGTCTTTGTCTCCACTTTCCATGCCACAAAAAGTGCCCTTGGCACTACATGATTAATGCCTTCTTTGGATTCATTCATTGCCGACTTGACTAGGGAGCAAGATAAGCTAATTCAAATGGGCACAATGAAGTCTACTCAACCCCAAGCTTTGATATCTGGAAATGGTAAGGATAAGACTTCAATAAAGGAGAAGAAGAAAAAGAACAAGGACCAAGAGAAGAAGAAAGAAAACAACAATGCTGCTAAAAACAACACTGAGTCTTCCTCTTCCAATGCTAAACCTAAGAAGGAGAAGGTTAAGTGTGACTATTGTAAAAATATAGGGAATGATAAACACAAATGCATAAAGAAACAAATAGATCACCTAACTCATCTTCTAGAGAAGCACAACATAGGTGTTCCTGAGTCCATCAAGTAGAATTCATCTACCCAAGATTCTACCAAGATAAGAGGCAAGGGTAAGGAGAAAGAAAAGGGCAAGGCCCTTGTAGCTACTATAGCTTCTACATCATCAGGGGTTATTGAATAGGGTGCTTCTCACAACATGGGATCTTCACTAGTTGAATTTTCATCTTTAGAGCCTTGTAACATGACTTTAATGAGTTTGGGTGATGACTCATCAGTTTCTGTTGCAGGGAAAGGGTCAGTTAAATTGGAAGGAGGAACATTCAATAATGTTTTAAGTGTTCCTTCTATTTCAACCAATCTCCTATTAGTATACCAAATCACTCACATTGGTCAAGGCATGAGAGTTGAGTTTTCACCAGATTTAATGGCTATTAGGGACTTGCATAGTGATACTACAGTGGTAATGGGTAGGGCAGATCACCAAGCAAGGTTATACACCTCACATTTTTCACTAGATTCTTCTCCAACAGCATTGCTGACTCATTCAGATGGAGTTAGCAAATTATGGCATAAGTGATTTGGCCACCTTAACTACCGCTACCTTGAGCAAGTTTGCAAACATGACATGGTCATTGGCTTGCCTCATGTCCAATTCTCAAAAGGACTTTACGAGGGGTGCTCCCTTGGGAAGCATCCCGAAGCAAAATTTGACAAAGGCAAAGCTTGGAGGGCTTCACAACCTTTGGAGTTAGTCCACAGTGATGTATCAGGACCCTTTCCCAAACCATCTTTCACAAGGGCCAAGTACATCCTCACTTTCATTGATGATTTCTCTAGGTACACTTGGATATATTTTCTCAAAAAAAAATTTGAAGTGTTTGAAAATTTTATAGACTCCAAGGCTCTTGTTGATAAATCAAGTGAGAAATCCATCAAGGTTCTTTGAACTGATAATGGAGGGGAGTATGTCAGCAATAGGTTTGAGTAGTTTTACACCATAGAGGGGATTGATTTACAGCACATAGTCACTTATAGTCCTTCATAAAATGGGGTTGCAGAACACAAAAATAGGTTCTTAAAAGAGATGGGTAACTATATGATTCACTCTAAATCCTTAGCACCATAGTACTAGGATGAAGCCATCAATTATGCTTGCTACATTCAAAACAGGGTTCCTCACAAAGCTTTGAAAGGGATAACACCCTTTAAAGCTTGGCATAAAAGGAAACTTGATGTTGAGCACCTTAGGGTTTTTAGATCCCTAGCCATGGCCTACATTCCGAAGAAGAAATGCAAAGCTATGGAATGCCAGTCCAAGCCTTGCATCTTTGTAGGATATTCAGATGGTATTAAGGGGTATCATCTTCTAGATCCAGTCACTCATGAGTTGTTCATCAAGAGAAGTGCCCATTTTTAGGAGAGTCCTAGAGACTCAACACTTGAAACTTCTCCCTCAACAGATCTACTTCTTCATGATGACTCCTCATCAGATTCAGAACAACCATAGTAGGTTCTTGAGCTAGAGACATCTTCTTCTTCTTCTTTAAGTTTAGATAGTGAGGATAGTGATGTAGAGTCATCCACCTCTAGTCAGTCAGAGGATGAGGAGTTATCACCTAACTCACCCATTTTTGGACCACTTTGGGATAGACATACACTTGAGAGTGCTGACACTTGGGTAGGAGATCTCACAGATGACAAACATACTAGAGGGGATTTTTAGATAGATCCACATGCCTTCTTTGCTTCAGTTTCAGATCAACAAAGTTTTCAAGAGGCATCAGGGGTACCTAAGTGGGATAGTGCTATGGAGGAAGAATATTCTTCCTTAATCAAAAATCACACTTGGGATTTGACTTCAATTCCTAAGGGAAGAAATATGGTTCCATGTAGGTGGATATATCAAACCAATTTTATAGTAGATGGGTCGGTTCATAAGTACAAGGTGTGATTGGTCACCAAGGGTTTCTCACAAGTGGCAGGCATTGACTACTTAGATACATTTGCACCCATTTCAAAGATGAATTCTATCTGACTCACCTTGGATATTGCCGTAGCACATGGTTGGGATGTGCACCAAATGGATGTGAAGAGTGCCTTTCTTCACAAAGACCTAGAGGAGGAGATCTACATGGAACAGCTACCAAGATTTGTTCAAGATTCTTCCTTAGTATGCAGACTTAGGAAATCTATCTATGGCCTCAAATAGGCCCCACAGGCTTGGTATGCCAAGATGGATTCCTTCCTTCTCATAGCAGGTTTTACTAGGTGCCATTTTGATCCCAATGTCTACTTCTTGTGGCAAGATGATTCGCTCTTGATTTTGGTTCTATATGTTAATGACCTTTTGATCATCGAGAGTTCTTCATCGACTATTGTAGTGGTGAAGGCATCTCTTTAAGATAGATTTGACATGACAGACTTGGGTTTGTTGCACTACTTCCTTGGCATTGAGATCTCATAGTCAAATTTAGGGATTTTTCTTGCATAGCCTAAGTATGCTCTTGACTTATTGGCTCAGTTTCACATGGCTAATTGCAAGCCATCTCCAACTCCCTTTCTATCAAGAGTCAAGCTTGAGGCTGATTGTTCTTCACCATTGGTTGATGTCACTCGGTATTGACAACTTGTTGGTAGTCTCATCTACTTGACTCACACTAGGCCTGACATATCATATGCAGTGGGACTTGTCTCCAGATTCATGCAAGAACCTCATGAGTTGCATTAGAAAGCAACTAAGAGGATCTTGCATTACATATAGTGTTCACATAGATATGTGATTCATTACAAATTTGGCATAGAGGTTGACTTGGTTAGATATATAGATTCAAACTGGGCTGGTGATTCACAGACTCGTAAGTCCAATTCTAGTTATAGTTTCTCTCTAGGTTCTAGTCTTATCAGTTGGTCTAGCAAGAAGTAGAATGTTATTACTATATCATCCATAGAGGTAGAGTACAAGGGAGCTATTAATGTAGCTATTGAGGCTATTTGGCTTCAGGGGATACTTTCTGAGTTTGGCATTCCTATCAGGCAGCCCACCATCATTTATTGTGACAACCAGAGTACCATTTAGATTTGCAAGAATCCAGTTCAGCACTAGCGGACCAAGCACATAGAGATTCACATGCATTTCATTTAGGAGATTATTCATAATTAGGGCATTGACTTGATATTTTGCCAATATTAGGAGTAAGTTGTAGACATCTTCACCAAACCTTTCACTGAGAGCAAGTTCATTCATCTACGAGCTCTTCTTGGGGTGCGGTCCACATCTGTAGTAGCATCATCTTTAGGGGGGCTTCTAGCCTCTTCTTTTCTTTTATGTCTCTCTTTTAGGGGGGAGTTTTTTCCTACGGGTTTTATCCTTATCTCTATCTTATGGGAGATTGCATTTGTACATGGGTACCTCATCAAGCCTAGTTACCAAGACCCATTTTATATTTCCACACTACCCACCTAAGCTGCACTTATGGGGGGTATTAGTGTAGGTTTTTATTTTTCCCTATTTCTTAGTTAGGGAAATTGTTTTTTTATGAATACATATAGTTTTCCTACATTTGTGGGATAGGCTAGCTTATGTGGAGATGTGTGTCATAGATGTGTCATAGGTGTCATAAGAATGTCATAATTAACTCCCTTATTGGGAGTTACTTCTCTATTCTTAGTGTCTTGTCACCACCTTTCATGGAGGAGTTACATTCTATTCTTGGGGTTCCTTGGTCACCTTTTGTGGAGGAGTTACTTATGTACTCTCCTATATGTATTCTTCACTTTGGCCATCTCATATTAATCAGATTTTGGTTTTATCTATTTTGTCTTGTGTAATTTATCTTCTTGTGTTATTTTCAAATTGCTTTAGCATCTTTGTGGTGTACACTTTCTTCATCTCATGTGATCACGTCTCCATTTCACTCACATTATCCATATTTTGGCAACAACTCCAATACATTTGTGTTATATACAACATGCTCATAGCCATGCACTTCATTCTTCTACTATGAAATATCCATTTGAAGTTTGTTATGGGTACATTCCTAAATCTCCTTTGGATGTTTGTTATGGATAGGATTTATCTATTTTTTTACATAATGATGTTATTAAAGCTAATAAGTTCATTTAAAAGATACAGATAGTACACCATACTATCTGAGATCAATTGGGAAAAAGTCAAGCAAAGTATAAAGCAAGACATACCAAACATCATGTTGATCACTAGTTTGTTGTAGGTGATTTGGTATGGCTTGACATCAATAAGGAAAGACTTAAAGGTGAAGATAAAAATTTGAAATCAATTTGGTATGGTCCTTTATAGATTACTAAAAAAATTTGTACAAATGCTTTCTAGTTAGATATACCATCTTATATGTAGATTTATTTAGTTATAAATGTGGAAAATATGAAATTGTATGAGCCTTCAATGATTATTAATCATGATGAAAGTGTATCCATTCCTTTTGTTGATTATTTTGTTCATGAATATCTAACAAAATTGTAGGAAGATATAGTTATTAAAACGAAGGTGCAAACCTCATGAAGGGGAGATGTTGAGCATCTTCATATTGGTCAAAAGGGGATGAACCTAAATAAGGTGAAATGGATGGAAGACATAAGGGTGAGGGAGAAATACCCTCAACTCATTAGCAATTGAATCAACTTTTTGAAGTCTAAAATATCCTAGTGAGGAAGATTGATCTAGGAGGATCCATATACTATTCTAAAAATGAAGTCTTCAAAGTTTAATTTGATTAATGACATAATGTGAAGCTCATCAAGAGCATTAAAGTGCACTTTGAATGGATTGATTTTTATTTTGTATGTGCAATATATTTCACACTAAAGTTACAAATCAATAGGGGAAAAAATGGTGTTATATGGTGATGTGGTGCAATTTAGCACACCAAGTGGACCAATCATGTGGTGACACATGGTAGTCAGTTATGTCAAAAAATAGGGTTTGGTTTTTATCCTTTGTCTTTGAAAATATATGGTGTTGGTCAAATGGCCCCACTATTTTCTTGTTGGGGACCCTCAACGAGGGTCGACACTTTTTATGAGGAAGGGTGCCTTTGCAGCCTTAGTTCACAACTCAATTTATTATTGGTTGTATTTAAACCTTGTATTGCTTTGTAAACCCATACATGTGGGATATATATGTTTACATTATAATAATACAACAAGAAGATTAGGTGTGTGCCCTCAAACTGCCACATGGTAGAGTTTAAACCTTACCACATGGAAGTGCCAACACACTACCATGAAGGTGAGCTCGAATGCACATGGATATCAAATTCTAAGCGGATCATTGAAACTGATGAGCCCAACATAGAATGCTAAATCATACCCATGTCAAGTCACAGTCCACAATGTCAAGTTGGGTCAAGCAACCACTGACTAAGTTTAGTGCCTTAGCCCACAAAAGGGTGTGTTGGCAACAACAAAGGAGGAGTTCAAACATTTTAAAAGATAAAATTCATTCCTACTTCTCAAATGTGGGATTAAATATTGTTATGAATATCACCATCAATGGCAATGGGTTTCTAACCAAGCCCATTTGGGTAAAAATAAAGTTCCCTACCATTGGGCTTGAAGGAACAAATAGTATATAAGGAGAATAATTCTTATTTTTAAGGTAATTCCTTCAGACTGTGTATTGAAAAAATTAAATAGTGTAGATACTTAGGGAGTATGGTGACTTGAGCTTAATAATCTAGCATAAGAGAATTATTATATCATATAAAAGACCCTAGGAAAGATTTTGAATACATCCAAATGAATTTTATAGCCTTTTGATGTGACAATTTAATGGAATAGTCCTCACTTAAAGCAGACTCAAAGATGTAGGTCTCAAAAGACAAACTCAGTTATTAAGTCTTACTAGTGATATCTTTCTTGTGTCTCTTATTTTTTGTATTTATCTCTTTAATTTAGTCATAAATATATTTTTTTAATTATTTTAAATTGTAAAAATAAAGAAATAATTAGATCCACTGTAAATAATTAGTGGTTTTTTGGTTTATTTAAACTTGATCATTTTTATTTATGGATCAAATTTTTGGTATTAGAGTCTAGTTGTGTTTTAATAGTGTATATTTCTAGTATATGTTGATAAGGTCTAATTCTAAATGTGGTGAAGGAGTATTGATAGAGTATGATCCAAATATTGGTTTAATATGTGCTTCTGAAATGTCAGGAGAAGAGTTTGAGTCCAAAAAAGCTTTTTGCCAAGCCTTCTTATAAATGAAGGGCATGGTTAAGGATGTTTATTAGGAAAGACAAAATAAAATGGAGATTGATGAAGGTAGTAAATAATCTGATAAACCTTCCTCCTCTTCAAATGATGTTAAATATAATAAAGTTGTTGAAACTCTTCTTTCTCTAAAATTAAACATTAAGTTTGAGTTTCCAATGTATAATGGTGAAATTAATGAAGAAAAGTTGGATAATTGGATAAAGAAAATTGAAGTATATTCCAAGTTCTAAAATACTACTAAGGATGAGGACAAAATTTAGTGGGCTACTCTTCATATGGGAGGCACAACTCTCATCTGGTGGGAGATTAGGTTGAAGGAAAATGATCTTGAAAAAGGTAACTTAATCTCTACTTGGAATGAATTTGTTGATAAAATTAGAAAGCAATTTTATCCTTTAGGCTATTTGTAATAAGACTTGATGGATTGGAAATTTTTTAGATAAACTAAAGGCCAAAGTGTTTAGGATTATACACAATAATTTAGGAGAAAAGCTTTACTTTTGAATATTCCACTTTATACACAAGAAACACTACTTAAGTACATAAGTGGGTTGCATATTTATTTGAGACACATTATTCTTGTTCTCAGGCCCCCACTAATTTAGATGTAGTATATGTTCAAGCCACTCAATTAGAGGCTAGAGTAAAATAATCAAAACAATCTTTTCCTAAAGTTAAAATTAAGTAATCTGATGTTAAATAATCAAAAAGGCAAAGTTCATGAAAGGGTAAACAAAAATCCACTTTTACTATTCAAAAAGAAGAGGGAAAGTTAATTTGTAATCATTGCAAGAAAAATCATGATGAATGTAAGTGTTGGAAATTACATCCTTAGTTAAGACCTAAAAAGCTTAAAAATAAATAAAAGAAAACTAATGCTATAGTTTATGATCTAGGTTTATATTCAAGGGATGAAACTAATATTAAAGCCATGGGATTTCAATATGCTTCTCCTCTTTCTATTTTTAGTACTAAGTCATCAAATCCTACTTCTTCAAAATGGAAATTTGTGCATGTTGATAAGAAAAAAAATGAATTGTTCCACATTAGAGTTGTTTCTAATCATATAAAATTTGAAACTCTATTTGATAGTGGATCTCAATAAAATTTTATTTCTAAGGAGGTTATTAAAAAATTAGGCTTAAAAACCAATCCCCATCCAAAGCCTCATCGACTAGGTTGGGTGTGTTACGATGCAAAATTACAAGTAACAAAGACTTATAGATTAAAATTTGTAATCACATTCAAGTGCATCAATGAGGTTGATTTGGATGTTATCCCTTTCGACATATGTGGGATTGTTTTAGGAATCCTTTATCTTTATGATAGAAAGGAAATATTCTATAGAGAAGAAAATAAGTACTTGCTTGTTAATGATGGCATTGAATATATAGTTAGGGCACATCACATTAAGACAAGTCTTTCTTTAGTTTCAGCAGGGCAAATGAAAAGACTAGTTAATTCAAGCAAGACTTTTTATCTCATTTTGATTAAGTCTAAGGAAAATAAATACTCCCAGGCATTGGAAAATTATGATCCTAGACATAAAAATGAATTGGTTGAAATCATTTCTAGTTATGAAGATGTGTTTTAGGATCCCAAGGGGTTCCCCCCTAAAATGGGAGTTCAACATGAAATTCAATTATTAAAAATAGGATTCAATTATTTTTGAACATAATGATGCTATTAAATTTAATAAGTTCATTAAAAAGATAAAGATAGTACACTAGACTATTTGAGATCAGCTATAGAAAAGTCAAGCAAAGTCTAAAGAAAGACATGAAAAACATCATGTTGATCACCAATTTTTTGTAGGTGATTTGATATGGCTTCATATTAGTA
Source organism: Torreya grandis (assembly GCA_037957365.1). Taxonomy (NCBI): domain Eukaryota; kingdom Viridiplantae; phylum Streptophyta; class Pinopsida; order Cupressales; family Taxaceae; genus Torreya; species Torreya grandis. The sequence continues at coordinate 1,029,282 of JARHVA010005104.1, read as the reverse complement.
AGGAAAGACTAATAGGTGAAGATAAAAATTTGAAGTCAATCTGGTATGGTCCTTTCTAGATTAATGACAAAATTGGTACAAATTCTTTCTGATTAGATTTTCCATCTTATATATAGATTTATTCAATTGTAAATGTGGAAAATATGAAATTTTATGAGCCTCTAATGACTATTAATCATGGTGAAAGTGTATCCATTCCTTCTATTATTGATTTTTCTCTTGAATATCTAATAAAATTATAGGAAGATATAGTTCTTGATAGGAAGGTATGAACCTCTCAAAGGGGAGATGTTGAGTATCTTCATGTTGGTCTAAAGGGGAATTTCCTAAATAAGTTTACATGGATGGAAAATAGAAGGGTGAGGGAGAAACACCCTCACCTCATTACCAATTGAATCAACTTTTGGAGGTCTAAAAGCTCCTAGTGGGGTGGATTGATCTAGGAAGATCCATGTACCATTTATAAATTGAAGTCTTTAAAGTTTATTTTGATCAATGGTATAATGAGATATCATCAAGATCTTTCCATCACACTTTAAATGGATAAATTTTGAGTATGTATGGGAAAGATATCCCATTCTAAAGTTCTAGATCAATAGGGGAAAAAATGGTGTCGTAGGGTGACATGACACAGTTATAACATGCCAAGTGGACTAATTATGTGGAGACACATCTTAGTTAGCTATTTAAAAAAATTAGGCTTGGTTTTCATCCTTGATCTTTGACAGCATATGGTGTTGGTCAAATGGGCTCTGTTATTTGCTTGTTAGGGACCCTCAACGAGGGTTAACACACTTTTTATGAGGGGTGCCTTTATCACCTTAATTCACAACTCAATGAATTATTGGTTTTATTTAAACCTTTTATTTCTTTGTAAACCCACACATGGGGGATATATATGTTTGCATTGTAATAATATAATAAGAAGACCAAGTGCATACCCTCAAGCTACCAAATGGCAAAGTTTAAAACTTAACACATGAAGGAGACAACATGTTGACATGAAGGTGATCTTGAATTCATATGGATATTAGAATCTGAGAGTTGATCATTGAAACCAATGAGCCTAACATATACTACCAACTCATACCCATGCCAAGTCACATGCCATAATGCCAAGTTGGGTCAAGCAACCATTGACTAAGTTTAGTGCCTTAGCCCACAAAATGGTGTGTCAGTAACACCAAAGGAGGAGCCCAAACATTTTAAAAGATAAAATTCATTCCCACTTCCCAAATGTGGTATTAAATATTTTTATGAATCTCACTATCAATGGTGATGGGTTTTAAACCAAGCCCATTTGGATAAAAGGATAAGTGTCCTACCATTGGACTCAAGGGAAAAAATAGTATATAAGGAGACTAATTCATATTTTAAGGGTAATTGCTTAGAACTATGTATTTGAAAAATTAAATATTATAGAGACTTAGGGAATATGGTTCCTTAAGCTTAATTATTTAGTTTAAGAGAATTATTCTATCATAGAAAAGACCCTAGGAAAGATTTTGAGGACATCCAATGAAATTATATAGCCTTTTGATGCAAAAATTTAATGGAATGATCTTCACTTAGAGAAAACCCAAAGATGTAGGCCCCAAAAGCTAAACTCCATTATCAAGTCTTACTGGTGATATCTTTATTGTTTCTCTTATTTTTATGTATTTAGATCTTTAGTTCGGTCTTATTCATTATTTTAATTCTTTTAAATCATAAAAAGAAAAAAAAAGAATTAGATCCATTGTAAATAATTAGTAATTTTTTGATTTTTTGAAACTTGATCATTTTCATTTATAGATCATCATAAAAAAGGGTTAGCAATCCCAATCTTATTCAAAAAGAAAACTCTAAATAATGAATCTAGTGATGTAGATGATGACACATGGAAGGTGTGTAACTAGAATAATTTGACAAGAAAAAATATGGTATTATACCAAGTTGAGGACAAAACCCTAAAATAAGACCCAACCCATATTTGGGTAGAAATAACCAAGGGAAAAAGACAAGTCAAGGATTCACACAAGGATAAGAATTAACCCTACCTAACATCATTAAAAACTACCAAGGTAGATATCAATTCATAGGTGGAACCAATGATTGCCACTCTAGGTGAATATAGGTCTGACACAAATATGGCACATATTATTGATCTCTTGAAGGAATTATAAGAAATTTTCCCATGAAAATACAAGGATATGATAAACAAACAACCATCACTTGAAAGATGAACATCAAACTAGTCAATAGTATAAGACCCATCAAGAAGCAGCCTTATAAGATGAAACAAATATTCACACCAAGGTTAAGATAGATATTGATGGCATGTTAGCCATAGGACTCATCTACCCCATGTATGAATCTAAATGGGTTAGACCTATATCATTGAAAAGGATGGGCACATAAAAATTTATGTTGACTACATACTATTGAATGTCATCTATGTAACCAACCCCTTTCCAACTTTGTTTACTGATGAAGTATTACATGGCATCACAGGTTATGAGATATAAACCTTTACTGATGGGTTATAAGGATATCATCAATTTTAGATCAAGGAGGAGGACAAGCCCAAATACCACATTTATGACTTAATGGTGTTATTTTTTATAACATGATGCCCTTTGGACTAAAGAATGCATGAGTCATATTCTCTTGAGTGGTGATCACTAATTTCAAAGACTTCATCCACAAGTTCCTCTAAGTATACTTATATGATTGGATAATATATGGGTTAGTAAAGGATCACTATGATAACTTTAACCTTATGTTTTATAGGTTTAGGTATCTACAAATTTTGTTGAATCTCAATAAGTGTGTTTTCATAATGTCAATTGGCACATTACTCAGGCATATCATCTAAAAGGATTGAATACTATTATGATCCACACTTATAATATTTGGAAATAATATATAATATAATGTATATCAACACATCACAATAGATATAGGTGGACCAAGATGTCCAAATATTCAATATATGTAGAAATAGAATACCCTTAAGGTAGAACAACACCATACAATACTCTTTTAAGAAGGAATAAATCCACAATGTCTCTTTGAGGGGACAATCCCAAATATCCTCTTACAATAGAAGATTTAATACTTAATTGATACCTTTATAATGATAATCATGTTTATATCTAACTAACAATGGCTAGATAACCTCTTAATCCTAATGTAGGCCTACCATTACCCAATGTGCTAGTTCCACAAGTTACTCTGCTATCATAATATATTAGACCCATATAACTAACTAAGGGTATGTGTGCCACATGTCAGTATCTCCATCAACCCATATACATTAATATATGATATCCCTAGGTATACATCATTCCTTCCCTCTTTGATATGTTTCATCCTTGAAACATAAGAAGAAACCAAATGATGAGTGTGCTTTAAACCATTGCATAATTATCTCCAATCTTGATTATCTATCCATCCATATGTGATCTTGGTAGGTGATATCTTTCCAAGATTTTTTATAAATTATATTATTCTCCTCTAATTCCATTCATGATCATAACTATACTACTTTGGTATCTATGTATAATTATTCCTCTTTTGATTCCATATACCATATTCTATTGTGCTAATTTGATTCCATCCATGACCATAGTAGGTATTCTTACATGCATAGTCATAGTTATTTCTCCATTTATTCCATGTTCCATATGTTGTTACATTGCTATGATTTCATACCTAACCATAGTAGTTCTTCTTTGGATTATGTGCATATCCATAGTGATTATAAATATGATTTTCTATATAGCTAAAATGATTTTTGTTATGACACTCCCTCACCTGGGTCCATAATGGTTTCCTCTCATGATGATGTGAGTGTCTATATACCTAAAAATTTTGTATTACTTTGACATTATCCACCTTTATTTATACATCTTCCACCTTTTAATTTTTTGTCTTTTGAGTAGATGAAGTGTTCATTTCTAATTGTAGTGTGTCTTTATCTATGTCATCAAAATCTTCCTTATACTCTTCATCACCTGTTTCAATCTCATCCTCATGATCTACCTTGAATTTTATTGGTGTCTTTCCCATTATGCTATCTTATAAAGTGACCTTCTTTTTCCTATACTAAAACTTCATGATCTTGTTTTGAACATTAATATTGATTGTTCCCAAAGTCTCTAACCATGGATATCTAACAACAATATCCACATCATCCATATCCAAAGCATAAAAATTTGAATTCAACATGTATTTTTCTATAATTATCTTCAAATATTAAAACACTAGAATATTCTCACCGTCTACTTGAACCTCCTTGATATTATTTGCTTGAACATGTAGATGCTTGGCCACATTTATGTTGATGATGTTATACTTGCTAGTATGGTTTATGGACACAACAACATTCTTTTTTTGAATGCATCCATGAAAATGAAAAATTTAATCAAATTTATTTGGAGACAAATTATTTGGACCCTTATCATCCAATTGTTATTCTTCTTATTTTAGAACCTCTACCTCTCCTTCTATAACATCTGTACTCTCCTCATTATCCTTATGCTTGATTTCTCCTTCTTCATCATCACTTGCATGTTCTTCATCCTTTTCATTATTTTGTTCAAATAATTTTTATTTTGCATTAGCATCATTATTTTCTTCCTCTTCTTCATCCTCTTTTTCTTTTATATCCCATCGATCTAGGAAGAATTGTTTCATTTCTTCCCCTGAAGAATAATTTTATACAAATCTCAGCTGAGTAAACCAATGTTATGTAAGACTAGAAAATAAAGAGATAAATATGTTTGACATAATTTTTTTTGTATTATTCTCATTAAAAAGGATACACCATTCTTTGGAATCAATATCATCCTCCTATAAAAATATTTGAAACTTCATGATTATTTTATTATTTTTGGTTAAAATAGTGTTTAATTCTTAATAATAAAAGGGTCTAAGTAAGAGAAAATTAGTAAAAAATATTCCAAATTAAAGCTACTAATTTTTAAAATTTATTTGTAATTATATATTTTCTAAAAATAATAGTGAGAGAGACAAAATTAAAAATATCTTATTCTATGCTACTTCGATTAAGATAGGGCCTAGAAATTTATGTACCAGACTAAGACACTATCATAAAAAGGATTTTGGATTTTTTTTTTTTTTTTTGGATATGAGTGTTAAAAGTGGATAGGAGTGGCATCAACACTATAGTCCTTCCTTGACACTATTATCCTAAGGATCTAATATTTCTAGGTTTTATTCTACTAATCAATGTGAGCATGTGTACCAAATTTTGGAGCCTTGTTGTTGACATAACTCCCTATAGAGTTGATTTTATATGTATGTGTCTTCTATGCACCTGAATAAAAACTTATAAAATAGGGAAAATATTTTAATGTGTGTAATATGCACTATACATGCTTCACACCTAATGTGTGAGCACACTACCTATATATCAATACTCTAAGGAGGGATGAAGCCATATGTAGTTCTCCCTTTAAGAGTGCTTGGTGAAATAGTGAATGAAAATGCAATAAATACAAAATTTAGGTGTGATTAAGATGACTAGGGTCTAGTTTAAGGACTTGAATCAGATTGAAAGTGTATATGTTAGCTGCATGTAGAGAATAGTAAAGATTGCTTGAGTGGTCTTGCTTGTATTCTTGCTTGCTTGAGTGATATTCACCAACCCTTTCCAAATGATCTTTGAATGGAATTTTATAGGGATCTATTGGTCATGGATTGAATTTTCTCATGTTAGGCTAATAAAGAGAAGGATGGGGAACTAGAATAAATTAACCTTTAGGGACAAAAATGAACTTGGGAAATAGCACTAAAAGCAAAAAGAAATATCACCAATGCTCTTATACTAGTTGGGCATTATTGTCCTGACTAGATAGGACCTAGGGGGATGGATTGGTTATGAAGAAAGGGTCCTGAATCAGATAGAAAAATTTATGGAAGAATATGAATGACTAATAATCAGTGAAAAAAAGTCTATGACTATCATGAGACCAAGAAAGATGGACCTATGGTTTGGGTATAATTATTTATGCTCAAGTTACCAATTTTTGCATTTTATATGACTACACTTTCCCCCCCTCCCCCGATTTATTATAGTGATGCATCAAAGTGAAATAATAAGATAAAGGAAAAAATATAAAGTGTACCTAAACATACCTATAAGGGTGAATCCCATGAAGCTGTGTGATGTTAGGTGTGCATAGAGAGAGCATGTTGTAAATTGTAAATATTCAAGAGAAAACAAAAACTAGATCAGTTCTTAATAGATATGTTATATCTAAAATAAGAACATACAAATTTGGGTAAGAGAGAGAGGAAGAGAAATGATTAATACACCTTACCAGGTATGTCAAATAATACAAAACCTATTATGATTTTGAGTGATGATAAGCAATTCTAGATGTGTACAATACCAAGATTAATATCATAAACATAACTAAATTCTCAATTCCCAAAATGTGGATCAAGAATGCAAAGGATGAAACTTTACCTCCATCATCACCTAATAAGTGAAGCTATATGATCTTTCATGTGTTGATCGATGTTTGGACCATGTGTCCAATCCCTCTGAATAGGTCGCTCAAGATTTCAAAGGCTAGATATTCCTTTCGCTCCATCATTACCCCATGAAGTGAAACTATAAGCTAATGCCAATATGGGATGTGTGTCATATGAGATGTATCCTAAAGCCCAAGAATGTATTATTATATAAAAAGGTTGGCATGGATAGTCAAATGTATGATGGAAACTAGGCCACTCTTGGCCATTTCAAAATATGGAGATTAGGCTTATATGAAAGCCACTCTGAAACTAAGAATCTATCTTATGCGGAAGCCACTCAATAAATTAAACATCAAGATTGTATGAAATATAAACCAAAATGATGCCAAGCACTTTTAGGTGGAGTATGGCATGTAACTACTAAGAATGTTTGGGTAATGCTAAACTTAGAAAGAAAGAAAATAAATGTGTTGTGTACATTACCACATGGATTTTGATCTAAAATTTATACCAATTATCCTATCTATAATATGAAAAAAGAGCCATAATGTCATGCATGATGTCCCCCATATATGGATTCTCTGATCAAAACTATACTGGAACTACTAATTTTGGTCTAAACTATAGCTGACAAAATTGTAAGTGAACTTACCTTTTGTATATTTCTAAAAAATCTAGTTTTTCTACCATTTGGATATGAGTGCTAGAAATGGATAGTATCACTACCAACACTTTAGTGAAATCTCAATGTTATTTTATTACAACAAATCTAATGACTATTATAGATTTTTGACTATTTATTTGGTCTATTCTAACTGGTTTGATGTCTAGATATTGTTTTGAGTGTTTTGAAACTATATTTTTTGGTTGATAAAAGCTATGATCTCTATTACAAAACCCTTGTTTATGTCACCCTCTTCTGAGGATAGGAATGGAGACCTTTAAATGACTTGCCTAAAAAAAAAAAGAGCCCTATAAGTGTGTTATACTACAAATTATATGATATAACAATGAAAATTGACAATATATCTAAAGATATAACATGGTTTATATTGAGAGATTTTTAGATCAATAAGGGTATGCCTAGATAGATATAATAATGTAAAATCATGTGCAATGTATTGACCTAGAAATAATAGTCTGGTTAGTTATTAGTTGGAGGGATGGAGCATAATGTCCATAATGGCATCCAAGAATCAAGATAATGCATGATTTGGATCATGACATTGTAAACAATTGAAAGTAATCACATAATAAACACATAAAGAAAGAAGTAAGAATCATACAAAAGTGTCTAAGGGAATAAACAAATAAGGGACATGGGCACATGTGAATCAAACTATAAAACAAGCATACAAGACATGTTCAAATGCCATATACACATATAGTTGAAACAAGCAAACTGGCATGAAATCCATAATCACATAGAAGAGTATAGGTAAGGAACATTGGGAAATGTCCAAAGGCACACACATGAATATAATCAAAGGACATTGGAAAATGTCCTAAGGCACACATAATACATAGAATCAAAGGACATTGGAAAATTTCCTAAGGCACAAACAAGACATATAAGGAAAGGAAATTAGCAAATGTCCTAAGGCACATATAGGAGATAAACATGAAGTGAGAAATGTAATCATATCTAGTTATGCTAAGCAAGGAAGGAAGGCATGTAAATAATATAAAATAAAAGTACATATAACTAATCAAAGAAAGAGTGAAAGTATGCAAGACATGTTATTATAAGACTAGGTATATGAAAATAATTACACAAGTTTTGAATATTAGTGAGTGTCAATAGAGTAATCTATATAAGATAGTAAATAATGTACATCAACATGATAACCAGAGTGTATGGTGTAGAGATGACATAATTTAGATGGTGTAATCATGTAGAAGGTTCCCCTAGGGGTAATATATATCAATGTGCATCTCATATGTAGGAGTAGGATGCCCCCTCAATGGGTAGAGTGAAGTAATCAAGGGTCTAAAATTCACTCCACACACTCAAATAAGAACAAGTGAAGCATGGTTATGTAGATAAATTGACAAACAATAACCATAGAATAAAAAATGTAAGTCTAGCATAGTAGTAGCAATGTAAAGCATAGATTATGCATATAATCAAAATGTTCATTTGTTTTTGACATATTTGAGATATGTAAAATCAATAATAAAAAGGATATGTATAATAAATTGAGAGGAACTATGTATAATCAAGTATTAGGAGACAATGTGTATTAGGAGACAATGTACACGTGATTTTGAAAACTAATGTATAATATAATGTGTGAAATGCAATGCTAGATATAGAATCTACATAGATGCATGATATTCATTATATTTTTGAATTTATTTACTTAAAGTGAGGCTAGATGATACAATTTATGGCTAAGCTTTTATATAATAATGTATGGACCTAGATAGTTTAGTTTAAATTTTCCTTTGATTTCTTCTTTTGCATTGACATTGTGAATATTTTCTTTGAGAACAAGATCATTAACTTTGAATTCTTTGGTGTGAAATCATTTTTTGTAGGATAATTTTATACATTTTTTTATATATTATGATATTTTCTAATACTTTAATGTGTATATGGTCTAACTACTTGATCTGGTGTAATTATTTTTGTGATACTAGTCATCAGTGAGAATGTCTTTTAGAGAGACATGAAAGGATGGGATTTATAATTCCAATGGTGAAATGGCTTCTATAACATAAATAAGTGAATAAGGAGTGTCTCTTATGGGTGTGTGAATACTTTGGAGATAGGCTCATAATTTAAAAACAAGTTGATTGTGCTGATCATCTCAAAATTTGGTCACTTTTTTGCTTAAAATGTTATTGATAGTTCTATTGGTAGCCTCTGCTTGACCATTTATTTTTGGGTAATAGGGAGTTTAGAATGTGTGTTTAATATTGTATTTTATGCAAAATTTCTTGATATTTTTTTCCTAAATTATGTTCCATTATCAAAAATAATGGCTACAGGAAAATCAAAGCATGAAATAATGTGAGTCATGAGAAAGCTACAAATGTCCTCACCTATAGTAGATTGAAGTGGAATGGCTTCTACCCATGTTGTAAAGTATTATATGGCTATTATTATGAATTTATGTTAATTTTTATGTTTAGGGTTAATTTTTCCAATAATATCAAATACCCATAACATGAATGGTGATGGATAAATTATAGGCTGCATTTATTGTGATGTTGCATGTTGTAAATTACTATGTCATTGGAATTTATCGCATAATTTTGCATATTGTAAACATTCATCTTCCATGGTGGGCTAGTAGTACCCCTATCAAATAAATTTTTTTGACATGGCTTTTCGACTAAAGTGACCACCACACTCACTATCGTGTATACAGGTAAGAGAAATTTGGCCTCTGTTGAAGTTAAACATCAAAGTAGCTATCTATCAAAGGATCATTTAAAAAGGTCTCCACCAATGATTACATAATGGAGTGCTTATTTTTATAACTTACATTTTTCATTTCAATAATTTTTTTTTTGGTGTAATAGATTTGTTTAAGTAGTTATAAATATTAGAGAACCATTTTGGAGGTGTGGAATTACATGTAGTGGCTAAGATGGATAGTGCAATCAAATTTGAATTGGATATTGATGGTGATTGTAGTCATTTAATTATGAAAATAGATTGATCATCATTAATTTTGATAGGAATAAAATATTCAGCACTTGCCATTATGTATGTTCATCGATTACCTTTTTTTGGTATACTTACTATAAAAAGGTAATTGAATTATGATGATAAACATTGTACCTATTTTGGTATGGGATAAGATGTTCTTCTTTGGTCTGATAGACATCATTAACTTGATTAACCACAAGTTGAGAATCACCAAATACTTGAATAGATCTATTTTAGAGAGATTGGGTGGCAAATAGACCTAAAATAAGTGCTTAATGTTTTATGGTGTTGTTGGTGTAGGAAAAACTTAATTGATATGCAATAAGAACTATGTGACTAGAAGGGTCGATAAAGATAATATATGTGCGTACACTATATGCACATTGAAAACCATCAAATAATATGGTCCAAATATTAGAGTGAGTAGAATAATTAGGGAAATCATCTCTAAATGTGTCACTAATAGGATTATTGTCCAATAGTGGTGTAGCTACCAAATGGTCACCAATAATTTGGCCCTTTATTGTTTTTTGGAGAATGATTTTTAAGTCAAATTTTGTTAATAACAAGACCCATTTTGTGATGTGATTGAAGAGATGTGGTTTTTCAATGAGAAAATTCAAGGGATCTCCTTTTGTGATAACCTGAGTTTTATTATTTATCATGTAATGTCAAAGTTTTTATGTGCCAAAAACTAGTGCTAAACATAATTTTTCTATTATGGAGTAATTTTTTTGTAATCAACTAATGTGTGACTAATGTAATAGACTAATCATTCATATTTTTGATCATCATGTTGTGTTAAAAGTGCTCCTAATTTATGATCTATTACTAAGATATATAATAGGAAAGGTCTATTAAGCATAGGTGGTACTAAGATAGGTGGATTAAGAAGATATTATTTATTTGTATCAAATCTTTCTTGATCAGATTGGTCCTAGAATTTTTTTAATCTTTCTTTAGTAATCAAGTGAATGACTGAGTTTTATCTATAATTCAAAATATAAAATGATGGATTGCTTGTATTTTTCCCTATAGGGATTGAAGTTACCTCAAGTTCATAGTAGGTGGCATGTCGATGATTAATTTGACATTTTTAGGGTCAAAATCTATGTGACATTAAGAGATAATGAAACCTAAGAGTTTACCTAATGTAACTTCAAACACACACTTCTTTGGGTTTAACCAAACATTGTATTATTTAAATATCTGAAAGATCTTTCATAAATCAGGAACATGATGTTGTTATTACTTGGATTTAGCTAAGATATCATTGACATAATCTTCAATGGTATGGTGAATAAAACCATGATATATATGTTTCATGGTATGTTGGCATGTATCTTTGGTGGTTTTTAATTTGAAAGTTATGACATTGTAACAAAATGTACCCCACAGTGTTGTAAAAGATGTTTTCTCTTTATCTTCTCTAACAATTTTGATTTGGTTGTATCCTACAAATCCATCCATAAATGATAAAATTTCATATCTGGTAATGGAATCAACAATCATGTCAATGTTAGGTAAATAAAAATCATCTTTGGGCATGCTTTATTTAAATCTTTGGAATATAAATAGTACCAAATTTTTCTATTAAGTTTTACCATGGGGACTATATTGGAAACCCATTTAGCGTGTGATATTGGTTAGATGAAACCAGCATCTAAGAGGTTTTATATCTCATCTTTGACTAAGAGAGCCACCTTAAAATACATTTTATGATTTTTTTAAATGATTTTATAATCTAGGTATAAGGGTATCTGATGGACTGCTATAGATGTATCAATTCCTATCATATTTGAGTGAGATGAAGTAAAGAGTTTTGGGAAATATGCTAATGTTTGATGAATATATATATATATATATATATATATATATATATATATATATATATATATCTTCTTCCTTTTGTAAGGAAGTGGATAGCAAGACCACGTGGGGGTCTTGGTCAGTTTAAAAATTGAAATTAACTATTTATTCATTAATCAATGTGGAATGATCAAGTGTAGGGGGTAATAGGAATAATATCATCTGAATCGACTGGTATGTCTTGGGGATAATATAGACTTTCTCTAAAATATACATTGGTGATTATGTGATGAGGAAATCTATTTTGTATGATAGTAGGATGGGAGATCTTCATATGGTCCAAGAAATTGTAGGAAGGATTCATCATCAGAGAATTCATCTAATTTTAACATGTCTAGTGAAACTATGTCATCAATGAGATTAGGTTAGATCAATGATAGGGTTGAAGTATGATTAACGGTGTGATTTTTTAGTGTAGTAGGTGAACAAAAATTTATATGTTTTGATGTAGTAGAAGAAGGATTATTATAAAGATGGGTAGACTAATATCTAAGCCCTTGAATTCCATATGTGGATGCCTCGACATGATTCATGATTCCTTATTTGTGCTTTCCAAGACGTTTTCCATAATATCCCATCTTATTAAGGTATTTAAGTGTGAAATGAGAGGAAAAATGGTGATTTTTTGTAAGTGTTATTATGGAACTTAGAGTTTTTTAACATGTTATAATGTCCAAGGGTATATTGTGAAAACCAGGTTATGTAGGTAAATTCCCAAGGTTAAAATACATAATATAATTTTATGGAGTTTCAATAACCTAATAGTATATAAAAGGTTTTTTTTATCAATTAGTCATGTGTAGATGTAGCCTTTGTGACTAAATTTTAGAATGGCATGAAGTGTAGAAGGGATAACATGCATATCATGAATCCAAGGCCTACCAAGTAATATATTATAATTGAGGTCATTTGACATGACTTGGCAAGTTGTTAGTAGTGTTTTAGTTCCCAAAGTAGTATTGAGTGTTATTTGACCCATGAATTTTCATGGGATGTTGTCAAAACCTTGGATGTTCATATCAGAATGGTCTAGATCATGAGGTTGTATATTAAGATATTTAAGAAAATAAATGTTGTAAATGTTAAGTCTCAAGCCATTATCAACTAATACTCTCTTTGCCCTCACATCATTAATTATTAATTAAATATATAGAGGTAGATGTTGTTCAATGATGTGTTGTGGGGGTAACTCCTCTTTCTCGATATAAATATGCTCCTTATTCTATTGCATTATGTTGAGGATAGATGCAACATAAGTTGGTTTGAAATAAATAGGAATTCTAGTATTAAGAAGGGTTGCATATAATACATATTTGTAAACATATAATCATTGAAAGATCTCAAGAATTGAAACTATATCAGAAGGGGTGCTAGCCTGAGTGATAAATCTATCACCATGGGTGTAATCAACCTGCCTAGCTTCATAAAATTGGGTGATATCATGGACTGCATGATATACTATAGGCATAGAGCTGGTAGTAGGTGCAGGATGAGAGCTATATGTACCAAGTTTGAAGGGAGGAGGGATAGATACAACCATTAGTTTTTGCTTGTGTCTATTAGTGATAGGGAGATACTCAAAAGTATCTAATGAGTGATATGTATCTATGTAGAAACCATGTATGTGGAATTAAATTCATGTAGTTAATGTAATGAGTTGTGCCATAATATGTTTGTAAAAATAATTCCATATGATATATAGCAAATAATGGATATAAATCATGAATTTGTGCATGAATTAATAAGAAACTTTGGAATGTGTTATGACATTTCTAATGTGTTTTACATGATAAACTTGAAAACTTTTCCACATGAAAAATAGAAAGAAAAGGATAGAGAACATGAATTTTTTCATAAAGGCATGGAAATTTTTGACATGTAACATCACAATATTAATGATTTTAGTAAAAAGGAGTTAGAAATTATTCCATATGAGCAAAAGGTAGTATGAAAAAAGAATATTTCAATCTTTTGCATGTTTGGCAATAAAGTTTGTAATATCATCTCTTATTATGAAAAGTAAGCATGAGAGGCAAATAATGAAGCTTTGTACTAACATATGATAGAATTCATCATTAATGTGCATGATAGGACCAATTATGGTGTCTTTGTTATTTGAAATAAATATAAGAAGAATTTGTAAATAAGTGAGATCCATTTTATGCAATTTGATTATAGATGTAAGGTAATATCTCACCAGCAATAAGAGCTAGTACATGTAGCTAGGGTTTTAAATATGATAATTATTCAAAATACTATGAAATTTTGAAATTGAAAGTGAATTGTTGAGTAAAGTATGTAACTAAAAAATTATAAATTTATTAGAAAATTAGCGATTTAATATGACCTAGTAGATGTAACCAGTGTTTTGAGAAAAATAATTTTTTGAAAATTACTATTGATTTTTGAATTTTGAAAGGATTTTTTGATTTAAATATGCTAGTAAAAATCCAAAAAAAATGTTGGAAAATTATTGGAAAAAATACTAGGACCTAGTATGGACACCTAGGGTTTGAAATAAAATTATTTTAAAAATTTACTACCAAATTTTAAAATTTGAAATGAATTTCTAATTTAAATATTGAAGTTTAAATTTAAAAATTTCTTATAAAAATTAATAATAATTTTACCCTAGGGTTTACAGGGTTTTTTTGTGTAAAAGATATAAGTCAAGTTCACCAAAAAATTATTACTTTTGGGGAAATTAGTGTTTAATTCCTAAATAATAAAAGGGTCTGTGTAAGATAAAATTAGTAAATAATATTCCAAATTAAAGATATTGTTTTTTTAAATTTATATGTAATTATAGATTTTTAAAAAATAGTAGTGAGAGAGAGAAAATTAAAATTATCTTATTTTTCTAACTGAGACAAGGCTTGGAAATTTGTGTGCAAGCTTGAGACACTATTACAAACAAGATTCTATCTTTCATTTTCTAATTGGATAAGAGTGTTAAAAGTGGACATGAATGGAACCAACACTATAGTCTTTCCTTAATGTTTTTGTCTTGAGGATCTAAGTTTTTTAGGTTTTGTTCACCTGATCAATATGAGCTTGTGTACCAAATTTCAAAGCCTCACTATTGATATAACTCCTTATAGAGTTTATTTTCTATGTATTTGTCTTTTATTCACTAAATTAAAAACTTTGGTAAATAGTTAAAAGGGGTTAGTGTGTGTAATATGCACTGGACATGCTTCACACCCTATATGTGGCACACTACCTACATACCAATACTATGAGGAGGGATCAAGCCATATGTATTTCTCCCTTTAAGAGTGCTTGGTGTAATAGTGAATGAACATGTAATAAATGCAAAAACTAGGTGTGCTTGAGATGACCACGAGCTGGCGTAAGTACTTGAATTGGCTTGAAAGTGTATAGGCTACCTATATACAAAGAATATGGAAGATTACTGAGTGGTATTTCTTGTATTCTTGATTTTTTGAGTGATATTTTATAACCCTTTCCAAATGATCTTTGAATGGGATTTCATAGGGATCTATTGATCATGGATTGAATTTTCTCACATTAGGCTGACAAGGAGAAGGATGGAGAACCAGAAGAAATCGATAGTTGGGGATAAAAAATGAGCTTTTAAAATAGCACTAAAAGTGGAAAATAGTGCCACTAATGCTCCTATACTAGTTGGGAACTATTGTCTTGGGAAAACAAGACTTGATGGGATGCATTAGTTATGAAGATGGGGTCCTAGATCAACTAGGGTTAAGTTTGGAAGGTTATGGATGACTAGGAATTAGTGAAAAAAAGCCTATGAGGGTCATTAGAGAAAGAAATAGGGACCTATGGTTTGGGTTCCATTAGCCATGCTAAATTTACCATTTTTTGCATTTTAAATGATTACAATGATCCATAGAAGGAATTAGGGTTAATAAAATACCCTAAAATTTCAATAACTCAATCAAAACTGATCAAAATAGTCCCAAATTTTTAATTTAGCTTTGTCTTATGATAGTCAAACTTTAGTAAAAGGCTTGTGAAAAAATTTAACAAATTTTGGCCTATAGAGTGAATATATGAAAAACCTAAAATCACAATAACTCATACCAAAAATATCAAAATAATCTCAAATATTTTTTGTAGCTTTCCTGTATTATTATACAACATAATTAAAATTTTCACAAAAACATTCCTTATATTTTTGAAGATATGATTAAATGATTACAAACACTAAAATATGAACAACTCCCTCAATATTAATCATAAAGGATCAATATTTTTACTAAGACATCCTTAAAATGTTCTTCATATCCAATAAAAACATTGTGAAAAAATTCACAATATGTTGAAAGATATTGATGATTCCAATAAACTAGGGTTCTGTTCCACACAAATTACCCAAATCAAAACTCTGATACCAATGTAGCTTAACCATTACCTAATGGACTAATTTCACAAGTTACTCCATTATCTTAATATATTAGACACATATGATTAACTAAGGGTATGTGTTCCACATGTTAGCATCTCCATCAACCCATATACATTAATATTTCATATCCCTAGGTACATAACACCTACTCATTGACTTAGCCAAGAGTGCAATCATCCTTCTACTTCAAACATCATCAATGTAAAAAGATGTTCATAGTTTTATAGGTTATTATGGGTAATACATTATTTTCATAAGGCACTATTCCAATATTGTGGTACTACTAAAATATCTCTTAAAAAAGGATGGCCCATTTTATTAGAACATAACATAGGAAGATGCTTTGAAGACCCTAAAGCTCAAACTAACAAGTGCACCGATATTGTAATTTATTGATTGGGTGAATCCCTTTTATGTCTATGTAAATAAATCTAGTTTTCCAATCAATGTCATACTTGCATAATGAGGTTAATTTAAAATGGATCTTCCCATTTCTTTCACAAGTAGAAAACTAACCAAGTTAGAACAAAACTACACCACAATTGAGCATGATGAACTTGCCATGGTTTATGACCTACATAATGTCTGATAATATTTGTTGGTAACCTTATTCATATTATTCACTAATCATGATATGCTTAAGTACCTAGTGAACAAGATCATTTTACATGGGTTCATTTTTTGATGGATTTTTTTGTTTCAAGAAGTTCCAATTATCTATTGTAGTGAAGCCTGGAAAATAAAACTTAGGCCCAAACCATCTATCTTGCATAAGATCTACAAATATGGAAATGCTAATTAAACATGATATGTCTGACTCATAAATTTACATGGATTAACACATCTTGGAATACTTGTTAGAGATCATCACATTTATAACATCCACATTTATGCCCTAGACTGTGATGACTAAGGAAAAGAAGTAGCTCATAGTGTATGCTTCCCCTATTCAAATCATTGGCAAGGAAATGTACAAGTTGAGTTGCAATGAGGTCATGCATTGATGTGTCTCAAATCATGAATGGGATTTGGTACTATAATAATAACATGCAAGGATTATTGAAGACCATTGTGCTGGAGATGCTACATTTGCAAGGTACTACAATCAGGTTTGTGGTGGCCAACTCTATTTCATGATGTAAAAGAATATGACAAAGCTTGTGATGTCTTCTAGTGTATGGGAAAACCAAACCATCGATATGAGATGACTCTCATATCCATAGTTTCCTAGGAACCATTTAAAAAATGGGCCATTGACATTGTTGGGCCTATTACTCTTGCATTAGGGTGGATAGGTTCAAGATTTTTGGCTACCATAGATTAATTCATTAAATGGGTTGAAGTAGTGCTGACCAAAGATTGTATAGCTACCACCATAATAAAATTGATCTATGATAATATCATTAGTTACTATGGATGTCCACTTATCTTGATTAACAATCGTTGCACACACTTCATCAATGAAACATTTCAAATCTTACTATCTGAATATATGGTATCAAACCATAAAATGGCACCCTATCATACCTAAGTAAATGTCACCATAGAGGCATTCAAAAATATTGGGGATATTCCTCACAAAAATATGTGATATTTGTTTCAAAAAATGGGATTACTGCCATGGTATTATGGGCCTATCCCACAACATACAAGCACCTAAACAAGGCCACACCATTCCAATTGATGTTTGGCATAGAGGCCATTTTACCTATGGAATTCCTAGTGCCCTCATTACACATCATGTGTATTAGTTGATTATATTACCATGAATCATTAAACATATGCTTGGAAGACTTGGATCACCTAGATGAGACATGCGCCTAAGCATGGTGGAGCCAACAAATAGAAAAGGCATGGCAAAAGGTATGTCATGATAAACACATTAAGTACAAGGTATTTATAGAAGGTGCATTGGTCTTGCTATATGACTCTAAGTACCTCAAGCACCTAGGCAAGCTATAGATTAGGTGGATGGGACCTTATGTCATCCATATTATATCAGATACTAACACATTCAAGCTATGCACATTAATGTGTGAAATTCTCCCTAGGCATTTCAATGGAAATAGATTAAACTTATACAGTCACCAAGATCGTACTTGCACCATCTAAAATTTACTTCTCAATCAAAAGTCATTTACTTGGTTTTAACCATAATAAAATTTAGTGCAATCCAAATCTTTCTTATATTTATTTCTTTTGTGTTGAGTAAATAAGTGTGGCACTTTCAAGCCCATTAGATAACTCTCCTAGTGCTTAGACACACATAAATCCAATCAGGTGAGTTGAGTATGGTCACTTCTTAATAACCTAAGGCTAGAGACCTAAGTTTTTTGTCATGTGGGAGGTTTCCAAGATCAAAAACTATAACTATAAGTTCAAAAATGGAGTACAAGATGTTCTTGTACATGAAATCAAGATGAGACAATGAGGTGATGGATGACTAACACAAGGATTTTTATGGGGTAGGTAAGGCCAAAGAAATATAAATGAAAGCATAGAGAAATAGACCAAGAAAGAGAAGTGTGCTTGAAAGGAAAATCAACATTGAGAAGAAATGGAACCTAGGAGGTTGAAATGCATGCATGTGAAGCACTACACCTAGGTTACCATAAGAATGGTGAAGGTCACACCAAGTTAAACAAATCACAACATAATTTCCATTGACATAGATGACACCCACACAATGGTTAGTGGGAAGTGACTGGTTGAATTACCTATCACTTCACTGAATAAACTATTATCAAAGTTTATGTTATGACTATGGAAGAATAAAGATCTGCAATAAATAAGCGATTGGGAGAAAATTTTAGTTGATTTCACAAGTTTAATATATTTTAAGAAATCCACATGATGTCAACCATTAATGAGGTAGCTAAAAAAATAGTAAAAGATTAGATGGATGAGGTAGTAGGGTTACTATCATTTTCAAGAGTTCTAAGCGGAGCAAATAGTTGAAGCCATTAAACCTGAAAGACTACTAGAAAGAAAACCAGTGAACCACAACCTCCATATGTAAGAATGAGAGAAAAATAAGAAGATTGATTTCTTTCCTAAGTTGAATAGGAGGTGAGTGGATAGAAATTGGTAGAGAAATAGGGGAGAAGAATTTTAGAAAAATGACCAGGTTACCATTAATGGGGTAGGAAGCTTGCAATTTGAATGCACAGTCACATTTTTTGTGACTAAGAAGAAGTGTCAAGTATGATTTTGGGCTTTGATAGAATCAACCAGCTGAATTTTAATAGAAATAGGGTTAGTATGGGTAATAATATGCTAATCATAGGTCCATCATAGGTTCAGAAGGATGTAAAAAAAGCACAAATGGTAAAGAAAGCATCCATCACAAAATTAGAAGCACGATAGTGAAATGCATGAGCATCATAGAAGTAGATCCATAAGTGAGTGTAAATATTTCTTATATATAAATGTCATACCCTCCATAGGTCATGGTGGGGTAAAAGTGGTAGTACTTTAGGTATATGTGCAAACTGAAGGATTAAAACCATAAAATAGGCAATAACAAGCAATAATTAAACAAAGATTGGATGGTAGACATAGAGAAGAAGAAAAAGGAAAGTGATGCACTCTTTGATGTCTCCATCAAATAAAAATTGGTAATAATAGGCACCATGCAACTATTTTAAATTCTAAACTTTGGTAAGTTGAAAGACATGGTGCATTTTCTCCTCTCATGAGTACATGATGACTAATTCTACTTTACAGGATAACACATGAGGACTCAATGAGTCTCATTATCAGAATCATGGGTCTACCTAGCATATGGTCAAACATATAATAAATGATTTAGTATGAGGTGGAGGTTGAAAGGGTCACAAATCTCCTAGGATATTACAAGTTATGGTTTGCATTCCCTATTATAGACATTTTAGACCCTTTTAAAAAGGTAGTAGTATATCTTATTAACACAAAATTATGCCTTGGTAGCTGGTAATTTGATATTAGTAAGACCTTTTTTCACATTTACCACCACATAGCATAAGGTGTGAAATTTAACATCTCCATGTTCATTGCTGAAGAGATAGTTAAAAATTCACAAGAGTGTCATTGAGTGTGTGAGACCTTCTGATGGGTTATATGTTGATTCTATTAGTAATGGACAATATAAGTGTGTCAAAAAATTATTATGACCATTTATGAGTGTTCCCACCCAACCATTAGTCCCCTATGATGAAGTACCAAGACTTCATTTGCCCACCTAGCTTCTCATAGAAGTATAAGACTAGGGTTCAAGGGTGGTTTGACAGGTACATAGAAGACTTTGGGAAGGAGTGGTGCATCCCTCAAGAACTTCCCCAAACACTAGTGGGAATGATAACCTTTACTATGATGCATCACTTCTATGTGGTGTACTTAGTTCTCATAGATGGGAACATGTCAGGGTGAATTTGGTTGCCTTATGTGCTCTCAGCCAAGTATTTCATGGTTGTACTAAGGAGAATCCCCAATGCATAATAGCTTGAGATCCTAGTTAAAGCCATGGAACATGAAATAAATATGATGAGGTGCTAGTTTTAACACCCTAGAGCGAAGGCTACCAAATATGAGGAAGATGACATTGACAAGATGGAAATCCATCCCCATAATAAAATGATAATAAATGGGAGGATTTTTAACCTCTACTATGAAATGAAACTATGTAAAAAGGGTAGAAATATTGTAAAGCATGATTATTTCCCTCTCCTATTTGACAATGAAGGTAATGATGCATCAAATTTTTAGGAGAAGACTCTCTAAAGGAAATGGGGTGAGAAGCTAGAAGAGATCATGAAGTGCATTCAGTTAAAGATTGCCTCCAAAGAGATAATTACACCCCTCAATCCAAAAAGGCACATGAAATTTACACAAGAGAGTATTTATTCCATAAAGAAGCACAAGGAAAATACCAAGGGAATTATTTCATTCACTACTATAAATCTTGTAGAGATGGATAAAAAGGTGACCTTCATGCCCATAATAGAGGAGAAAACTAAATAAGACTAAATAAGGACCTATATCTTGTAGATAGAGGGAGAAGAGGAGCCAATAACCAAGAATGTATAGGAATACCTATATAGTGTCATGACACCATTCTTTAAGTAAAAGAGGAGATGAAAAGCCTCACACCTAGCACCACCTCACTAATAATCCCTTCAAGGAAACCAATATTGGCATCTAGTAAGGAGACCTCCTCACCACATTTGTAAATATTCTAGGAGAAAAGAGTGGCTTAGAAGAAGATGGGATTAATTGAGGAGTATATCAATAAGGTATTTTTTCTTGAATAAAAATGGAAGCTCTCCTAGGAAAATAAATTGGCCAAGTTAGAGAAGAGGGCCTCAAAGGTTATCATAAGAGTAGGACTAGTAGTTGAAGTGGTCAATCAAGCACCAAGTGACCCCACTAATAAGGTAGAATAAGCTACACAAGAGGCATTCCCAATTATTTAATGGGTTCCTAAATAAAAATAAGGTTATACTTATACCTTATAACAACAAATAGAGATAGTGGAGGAAACCCAATAGAAAAAAGGTGATGTTGGCACTAAAGGAATTTTACTAAATGTAAGTATTTAAAAACCCCAAGATGAAGAAGTGTATGAGTGGGAGAAGTTTGAGGAATAAAAACCCAAGGATAAAAAAAGTGAATCCTTATAGGAGAGCATTAAATAAAGTAGTGGTTCTAGTCAAGAGGAATAAGTACAAACAAAAAATCTATCATCGAGAAGGATGATAAGGAGCTGAATATAAGAGAGATGATGTAGAAGAATTGGGTGGAGGAAGATATCTATATGTATGATATTATGTCACCCAATTTTCCACAACTAAGATGCACAAAAAGCTCTCATTTATGCTAGATGACTACATGGATGAGCCCTAATTTGAGGTGCCTAGAATGGCAACTTTAATCCTAGAGGATGCTAAAAAGGGGTATGACTCCTTCCTTATTAACCCTCATTCTATGAACCCGGTCCAATATAGGAATGTAATAATAAGAATGGACATAGAAGTTGTGTACCAAAACATCATCAATGATGACAAGGTGAGTAAATGGAAGAATATCTTCAAGGAAGCCAAGAATGAGGTGTAGGAAAAAAAATTCAAATTAAAACTTTGTGAGCATGTGGAAGTGGATAAACCATCTCTTCAGGTCAACATCAATACTTCATACTTAGGTCAACAAATTTTATGTGTTTTTCAAACATATTCTCCCAAGGTTAAAACCCAAGTTGGAACAAGAATAATAAGACCCCACATCATACTACAAAAGAGCTAGCTGACAAGCTTGAAGAGGTAGAAAACCTCTTCATAAAATTTAAGGATGGAATAAAGGTATTAGATGTTATCTTATTAAGATTTTACAACCAATCCTCAGTAATAGACATGCACCTAAAGTAGCTGGAGGATAATAATAAGATGATGATTCAAGTATACTTAGACAGTAGGTTAGAGTAGACACAAATCATGGGTAACATCAATGTGCTTAACAACTAGATCAAAGATCAAGAGTATAACCTAGAATCACTCTTCTACACTCTATATACTAAGGCATGAGAAGAAGGAGAGATCTTAGATGGAAGTGTGGAAAAGGCAAAATCCAATGTTGAGGCCTTCTATAAGGAGCTAGAGAAAATGTATTTGCTTGTGATCACTATTGCATCTATCAAGATATATAGTGCCATAGAAGAAATCAAAGTAGACATTAAAGGCTTTGAAGACTTCAAAACCAAAATCAAGGAGAATGTTCTTGAGCTTTGTGCTCCAAAGAGTTTGATATCCTAGTTCGAGGGTAGACTAAAGTATTTATATAGGGTAATGTTAGGCCCCTAACCCATTAAGTAAAGGATTTATGCCAAAATAACATCCACCTATGCATGAATGGATCATTTTATGTATTGGTTAGCCTATGGGCATTTTTTAGATAGTTGGAGGTTGTAGTACATACCTTGTGCCAATTCGTAGATGGATAAATATCTCCCAATTTTTTTGGGCATATTTGAGGATTTAGTGACATATTGTAGGCACAATATAAACTTTGTGAAGTCATGGAGTTGGTGGTTATGATGACCAAGTTACATCTTGGCACTTAGCATACACCTTCCACCCTAGTGAAGATGTTCTTGAAGGCTATTTAAAGAGATTGATCCATAAAAGGAAGAGAGATGAAGAACTATAGTGGAGCTCTTGAAAAATGAAGTTACTCTGTATATATTAATCTAGTGGCCATTAAGTATTTAGAAATAATGTTAAGGACATTAATGATCCATTTAATTATGCCCAATATCACTTATTAGCCTCTAGGTTATTGAGTTATATGATCTAAATATATACTATGTTATGAACTATAAATAATTATTAAGGTTGTCGCATTAACATGTAATGTGTTTGGTTTATGTGTCTTTTTGTAATGCTAATAGAATGTGTAATGGTTTTAATTTCATACTTCCAATATAATTATGATAAGTAATGTTAATGCATGTTATTGGTTTGTTTCTTTAATGGATTCCCTAAAAAATTTCATGATGTGATCATTATTTTGCATAATATTGGGTATAGAGTATATGCCAAGTATTCTAATCCTTGTTAAGATTACATGTCTGGTATGAGTAGTTTAAGTGGAAGCAACCTTGAGACCTATTAAGTGCCTATATGACACTAGGTTGATCCCACAAAAGGATTTTACCTATGGGTATACCTAAATATTTTGTATAATTGATTGATTCCCATAATTTAGTCCTCATACCATGGCACAATTAGCCCAATGTAGGCCCTAGTTCCTTCTCATCTACTCATCAGGGGAGAGCATAAGTCTTGTCCCTTATGTGGATTGATGTTGGCATAGCTAAGTGTTCAAATGTTGAGTGCAAAGGGAGTATCCCATTCTTAGACTTGGTCAAAGTAAATTGATAAATAATGAGACACATCTTTTCTACAACAATATATTTTTGGTAAAAAATTAGATAATTATTTAATTGATTTAGGTGATTTAGGAAGTGATGATTTATATAGTTTTACACCTATTGGGTTTGACTCCTAAAAAGTCAAATAAAAAATTTGTTTAGTTGAAAAATTCAAAGTTCAAGGTTATTGATGATTTGAACCACATCCACATGCACTTGGCACCTAATCCTAAGGTCTAACAATCTATTGATATTTAGGTAGTGGATATATATAATGCTTATGGTATGCTCTTAAGATGAGATTGGTTGAGAACAATAAATGGTTACATGGAAAATAACTTCTCTCACATATGACTCCCATGGAGATGCATACCTAATCAAACATGAGGTGAAATTTATTCACATGATCATAAAGTATAAAAAATGAATATGATCCTATATAAAGAGTCTAAACTTGTGGTCTATGAAATTTAAAAAGAGGTATAAGATTATAAGAATTTATCCATTAACATATTTTTTATGTAAGAAAAATAAATTGGAGTTAGATCAGCAAGATAAGGATGATATCTTTTGTTCACCTAAGTTAACTTCATTCTATAGTGATACCATTATATATAAGGATGTGAAACAAGCTGATCCAAGTGAAAATAAGGGACTTACAATCTATTCACATGATAAAATAACCATTATTGATATCCATATAATTAATTTTACCACTAAGTATCTTAAAATAAGGGCCTCATCTATTGATAAATCAAGTGTGTGCCCACTATAGGTTGAGTAAATTAATGGAGAGGTAAAAATGGAAACAATACCTACTTATTAGAAACCTACATTTACAATTAAAAATCACATGTGGAATTTGATGTTTTATGGTTCTAAGTCCAAGAGTGGGTGTGGTGCCAATGTTTAACTCATTAACCCATGAGGTACGTCATATTTATCTATGTTTTACTTGACATTTACTTGCACAAAAATTTAGATGAATATGAGACACTAGCTCATGGTCTCAAATTTTCTCTAAGGAACAAATTCAAGAATCTTAAGGTACTTGGTGACTCAAAACTAGTAGCCAAATAAGTAAGAAGTGAATATTCTTATAATGAAAATCATTTATCTAGATACTACATCCGAGTGTGGAACTTGATAGAATATTTTGATGCATTCAACATTCAAACTTTTCTTCATTGAAAATATATACAACGAATGCATTAGAAACAACTATAATCAATGTGGAGTCAATAGATAACTCTAAGTTGAGAAGGTTCTCCATGGAGTTATCCTCTACTCCTTCCATTACTAAAAGTATTATAAACTTATAGGTATTCAATTATGATCAACATATCATCGACTTCATCATCAACTTAGATGATTTTAATCATAGATTATTGATGAGGATGAAAAAGATGAGGTTAAACTAGATGAGGAAGGGGTGATCAAATTGAAAATAAATAGTATACCCAAGGGCATGGTCTCACTAGAATATTTGTTTAACATGGATTACCATTATTAAAAATAAAAATAATTCCCTACCAAAGGTATGATTAACCAAAATTAAAATATAGGCAATGGAAATGAATAAAAACACATGGTTATAGGCATGATGTGCATATATTAGGTAAAACAAGGGTCAATTCAATCCCTAAAGGACTTCAAATAGGTTAAATAATAGATATATGAATACTTAAAAGTGTTCAACACTTATATTCTCATGCATACCATCCCTCTCAAGAATGATTCAAACCATTCTATTAGATGTAAGTACCAGTGAATCTATCGCTAGAGTCATTAATATTCAAGAAAATGTAGAAATTACTCATATCGAGAAACATATTTCCTATCAAGCACTTCATATAGGTGACCAATTTGATGTAAGTCTTCAAAAAATGGAGAGATAAGGCTTTGTGTGGACTTATACAACTTGAAAAAATCATCAAAAAATTATAACTACCAAGTGCCTTCATTAGATGAAGTTTTACAGATAATGAATGAATCTAAAATGATGTCATTTTTAATGAGTACTTGGGCTAAAATTAGGTAATGGTCAACTATGAGGACTAGATTAATATAATGTTCATAATAAAGTGGGGTATATTTGCATAAAAAATGATGCCATTCAACCTAATCAATGTAGGTGATGCTTTCCAATGTTCCATGGATGCCATGTTTAAGCATTTCATTGGCAATTTCATTATCATTACATGGACAACCTATCTTTTCCAAGATCTAGGAAGATAATGTGAAAGACTCAAGAACAATATTGTAGAAGTGTAGAGATCATGAAGTATCTTTGAACCCAAATTATTTTATATTTTTGGTCATAGATGGTAATTTTTTGGGTCATGTCATCTTATAATGAGGTATATCCATCGACCTAGAGAGAGCCAAATCAATTTTAAAATTTTTGTTTCCTAGTAGTAGAAAAGAGTTAAAGTCATTCTTCAGTGAAATAAACTTTATAAGGGAGTTCATCTAAGGATTTATATAGAAAATATTACCACTAAATAACATTTTAAACATGGATGTGAATATTGAATGGATGAATTGAGCACACATAAAAAAAATTTAGATCAAAGCAACAATTATAAACACTCTAGTGCTCATTAGTCCTAACTATACATAGATCTTATTCATCTATTATTTCATTTAAGAACACTTGAGTGTTTCTATCCTAGTGTATAATAAATAATCCAAATATGAGATACCTCTCTCATTCATGATTTATGCACTTTACAATGATTTATTCATGAATGAGATGATATACCTATATTTCTAGTGAACCTAAGAATCTCCATGTTGCAGTTCATGAAAAAGTAATTCGAAACTAATGATACAATAGAATCTCACCTCACCAAATTAATAAAACTATAATAAAAATTTGATGTAACCTTGATACACTTAATGAAACACCAAGGAGTCATAAAGTGTTGGTTTTAAAAATGAAAAAAAAGTGAAAGCCTTTTAGATATCTGATGTAGTCCTTATTTGGGAGAAGGCTCATGATAAAAAGGGATAATAGGTAAAGTTTGATGCCCTATTTTTAGGTCCCTAAAAAATCTCTTAAATAATGGGAAATAATGGATTCTTCCTAAGGATTATATCTCATGAAAATTTTCCATTGATTGTCAATGGATAATTCCACAAACACTACTTCTAGGCTTGAATTAGCCTAGTAAGTCTTGTAAATATTTTCTCTTTCCCTTTCCTACTTTATTTCTTTATTTATTTTTTATTTTTTTATCTTAGTTTTATTTTTTTGGCTTATCATTATTGATCCAACCTCATTAATTGTATTTTTTATGGCCTATATGTTCCCATGTTGTTCAAATAAAGAAGAATAGAAGGCTTGTACGAAGGTATCTCAAATGACATTTTAGTGCATAAGTACTTGAAGTAGTCTATAGTGTTAGATTATATTTCTTAATTAGTTTTAAAAACTTGAGATATTATGTGTGTCCTAAATTTTTTCATGATAGGATAAGTTTGGGTAAATTCCTTAGACATGAAGAGATTATCTCAAAACCAGACACAAAATAACATCTTAATGATTTCTAGATTTTCTTGGATTAACCTACTATGGTGAATATCTCGGGTGAAAAAAATATAATTCTACCTTTCACTTACCACAGTGTTCCCCAAATTTGAATTGAGATGCTAATAAAATAAATTGAAAAGAGAAATCAATAAAATAAATGCAAATAAGTAGTAATTTAATTAGTATAATTCACTAGCCTGATGATTGGATCCATAGTAATTAGTACTTGTAGTTTCTAATAAGAATAAATTTAACTTATTTTCATACATAAGGTCAATATTAATGTCTTATTTTGTCCTTTAACCACTAAAGTATTCTCCTCTCTCAAATCTAATCATGTTTCATGCATAGTCTCAACCAAATATTTTATGCTCATACATACATTTTTATTGTTCTAAAATACTTAAGATTATTTTATAGAAGAGTCATCATTTGTTTTTTTATTGAAAAACACAACCTAATTCTTCCAATAATAAGGGAAGCTCTCTTTAATTTTGTATTCAGTCCTTCTTGTGATCATAACTTATTGGTCTCACCACTCTTAAGTTTATTTGGTGGTTCATCTTAGTTTTTGTGTCATACTGGGTCTTGAACCATCACCATTGTAAATAACATGTCCACATGATAAAACTCCATACATAACATAGCATGAAAGTGAATTATTAACCTCCTAAATTGCATTTGAAGCCTAGATTACTTCATTCTCTTAGATTAATCTAAAATATCATCTCAATTTTCATGCCATTATATCTCATGAAACCTATATCATTTTATGGCCAAGTCTGAATGGTAATGTTTTATATGTAACACTTGGTCCTAAAGTAGAGTCTTTCTACACTTATGATCACTTGGACATCTTACTTGATTACTCTCTCAACTCCCTATAACCGCTTCAAAGGGTATCATTTATTTGTGTCTTTTAGAAATCTAGGACCTATCCCATCCTATCAAACATGCTCATGTGGATAAATTTCATGTTTTAGTATTTGAGTGAAAAACACATTTTTTAGGCAATTAACCCATTTTCAAGGTCTCTAGTACATGTATTTTCTAGCCTGATCAGATCTCTTGGCCTGATATAGAGGGTGAATTTTTTCTCATTCCCTTTCAACCTCTAAAAATTATCTCATCCT
This sequence comes from Torreya grandis, assembly GCA_037957365.1. NCBI lineage: Eukaryota > Viridiplantae > Streptophyta > Pinopsida > Cupressales > Taxaceae > Torreya > Torreya grandis. The sequence continues at coordinate 1,000,302 of JARHVA010005104.1, read as the reverse complement.
ATTGACCAAGATCATATGATTTTTTTTAATTTAACACCTAGTGATTTTATAATTTATGTACCCTTATATTTTTGTTAATAAATCTTTCTAATTCTTGGAAAATCTTGTTCCAAACCTCGATTAGTTTCTCCTACAGTGGTATTCAATAATATTGATATATATACCTAATCAATATTTTAACCCCTAATTAGGTCTTCCTATGATTGAAATTTTATTTCCTTATCTAATCAATTTTTATCTTCCAATTAGGTCTAGGGTTTTTGTCTTTGTATCTTGTAAAGCTAATTAAGTTTCTAAATTATGAATAGGTCTAGGGAGGGTCTTCATGGTATTAGATTTGATAGTAGGAGATTATTTATCACCTAAGTCTTACCTTATTTAAATTATATGATTCAAGACCTAATTACAAGGTAAAGTAATAATTATCTCTTAATTGTCATTTCCTTACTATGTAGGATTGGTTTCACAACTAGGTCATGAGTCATTTTCATCAATATAACATAGTTTTGATTGGGATTTTGACCTGATTAGGTCTTAGGTTAGGTCTTAGGTAGAAGGTATTTCTAATTAGGGATTTTATCCATGATTTGGTCTTAGGTTAAGTTTTAGGCATATGATAGTTATAATTAGGGATTTCATTCTTGATTAGGTCTTAGGTTCATTGTATGTTAGGGGTCTTTGTTAATTAGGGCTTTGGATCTAAATAGGTCAAATGTGTCCTAATGGGAACACATATTGTAAATTGGGGGAAATCCATTTATTAGGTTATGGAATGAATGTGAAAATATCATATAATTAAGTGGAGGTAAAATCTTTATTAGATTGAGAAAATAATGGGTCTAAGTCACATAGTTATAATTGGGGTCCTAGACCTTGATTAAGTCTAGGTCCCCCTCATTTCAAAATTTGATCTTTCCCACCATTTTTTGAAATTTAAAAAGGCATGTTAAAACTAGAAAATTTATCATGTTGGTCTTGAAACTAATGATAAGTTTTTCTCAATTATATTCAAGATTTTGAAGCTTGATTAGAACTAGGAATTTTTAAAAAAATTGTCAAGTCAAAAAAGTGCATATCAATGCAAAATTAGAATCTCGGGGTCCATTTTTCCCTATCACGTAACCTTGAATTCATGTCACTTTGGGTGGCATAACTTTCACCCAAAGAGTTAGTTCTTGATACCTCTTAAATTTCTATAAATATATTTCTACCAAAAAAATATGATTCCACCAATTTGACTCAAGTAAAAATTTACTCATAATTGAGTTATGCACTTTTGTAAATGTGAATAGGTATCCTAAGTCCCTTTTTAGGCCTCTTTAAAGTTTTTTGGCCATCACTTGGTCCTCATTAACCTTTTTTCAAAACCATAAGAGTCATTATAAATATGAATTCAATACAAACATCTTGTGTCTTTGTTTTCCCAAAATTTATCTTGTGTAATGAAATTTTAGTTCTTTAAGTTTATAATGTGGCTATACAGATTTTAATTGAAAAAAGTTACTTATTTTTAATATTTTTATAGAATAAAATGGACCAAAAGGAAAATTTATAGTATTGGAAAAGTGAATGAGAATTTAGGTTAGAAATGAACTATTAGAACATCTATAAAAAATCCAAGCCCTACTCATTATAAGGGTTGGCTTTTTATTTCTCAAAAATGATAAAAGTCAATCATTTTATTTCTTTCATAATGTTAAATCCTATCACTCTTTTGTAACCATATGGTTATGTTAGTGAAATTTTGATTGATCAATTGTAATACACTTTAAATATGATTATTAATAAAAATATTTTGATTAATAAAATACTTTAGGAAGGGTTTTACTCATCCTTCAAGTGTAGTAAAACTTTAGATTATATTTTAGATAAAAAGGACCTAAGTTCAGTTCTAGTTTGAAAAAATTGCATGTTATTACAAATAGTCATGCAATGTGTGCACGCCATAAAAAATAATTCATTTAATTATAACATAAATGTAATGAAGATTAATAGTTATGGTTATCTTGAATAAATACTAAATGTAAAATTGTATAAAAAATTATCCTTAAACTAAGGCTTGTTCAGTGACTTCATGGCACTACTTATTGTCATGATAGGTAGAGAAGTGGTAGTTTGGGATGAACTAGAAGTTATAGTTAGTGTACTTATCAAACTAGTAGATAAAACTAGACTAGACTTCTTCTTGGCATCCAAATCTTGATAATTCTTATGTCCCACATCCTACTACACCCTAATTATGCTCATGTCAAGAAGAGATGATATATTTGACCTATTCACTTGTGTTATCAACCTTACATGCTCATCTTTTGTGGTTCTAAAGCCTACCCAAAATATTTCTACTTGTGTGGCCTTCTACCTCACTAAAATTAACTTGTCCTTAATTTATTATAAATTTAATCCTTATAGACTCTATTTGAAGTTAGTTAAGGCTTGATACAACATTTGATCAAAAATGGACCTTAATACTAACTCACCTATACCATCCCATGCAAGAATCAACTCTAGTTCATTAAAAATCTACATTGTCTACTTCTCTTGTTTAGTTATCTTTGTAACCAAAGTGTCATCAGGTGTTATCCATTCTTGTGATTTTTGGGTCTTAATGACCACTAGATTCAATTTGTTTTCTACCTCCAGGGGTGACACAATGATTTAAATGGATGAAAGACTTATTTTGGATATACAAAACCAAAAAATTCAACTTGGTCTCATCATCCTTTATATATTTAAAATTTTTGGTTACTAAACTTGCTTGGGGGGGCAATGGTGCCCTCAAAGAATCAACAATATACAATATTTCATATATCCTTAAGGCTACATTCTAGACATCTTGCTCAATTTTATAGTGAACATGGATTACCTATTATTGTTCACTAAGGTTCTCCAATTCTTGTTTCAAATCTTTCCTTACCTTCTTTGTGCCCTCATAAATTACTATCAATGCACTAGTATGGGTCTCCATATAGGACCTGAAGTCTTCAATGAAAGGGGATTGACCCATATTTTTGTCTTGTTTATTTTAAAGATAACAAAATTTTTCTCTTTATTTCAAAATCAAGCTCCACCCAATGTTTTATTTTATCATTCTTTTCCTCACCTTTTTCATAAAGCTAGTAAATTTATCAAATAGTGAGTTCACAGTGAGTTACTCAGTAATATTTAAGTTTGGCCTCTTAGATGGTGATGCTCCTAGTTCCTTGGCCTAGTCTAGAAGGGTCAAATTTGATGGATCTACTAGTTGTTCTTGTATTTGGGTGTCCTTTTTAGGCTTAGTCTTAGGATTTGGCTTGGGAATTTTAGACCATATTATTTTAGACCAATCTACATTTTATAGATGTGGCATTAGGTGGAAAATGTAGACTAGCTTCTTATTTTTATCTCTCTTGGTGGCCACCAATGTTATAGTCTGTACTACTCTTGAGGAAGGTGTAGCTAATCTAATTTGAGTATAAGATATAAAAATTGGGTGTTGGTTTGGTTGGTAGTAGTAGAAATAAAGGTGGAAACCATAGGAGTAGTTATAATAGTAATGGACTGGAGATGGGTCCTGATGGTGGTAATGACATAATAGGAAAATAAGTGATAAATGGTAATGAAACAACATGATAACAGACTAAGGGAGTAGTATGTATAACACCCTTACCTAATTGGTCACCCCTAAGGGGTACCTTTCCTTTCATACCTTACAATCTCAAAACCTTATATTATTGTAGTTATTTTTCATCACTTTATCCTTTGGCTCACCATCAATTGAGGGCTGTTCTTGTTAAATTATTCTTTCTATGGACTACACTTAAGGCCTTCCTGACTTGGATTTTATCTTATAGCATATTATTGTCTTCTCAGTTGAAGGATCAACAAATTTTTGGGTAGGATGAGGCACTCTGACACTAGATTTTATGGTTGCTATAGTTATCATAGTGGGTGTGAATTCTTATTTATTAGAGGATTCTAAACAAATAATCTCCTCTTTCTTTCTAATAGAGTTGTCCTTTGCATGAACTATTTATTCTACTTGTTCTTATTTATTTTTCTCAGTTTAACTTTGGATACTTAAACTTGAGGAATTGCCTCTTCTACTTGTGTTGTAACAACTAATGTTTCCCCTTAACCATGCTCTTATTCTAAAGTTTTCATCACCATGGGTGGATTTTTGGGGTCTTTACTTTGATCCTATGATTGTTATAAATGTCTATTATTCCAAAAATTTGAATATTTTTATCCCCCTAGTGGTGGGATTATTTGTTATGCTTTATAAATATGAGGGAATGATATACTTGAATCACCTTGAGAAAGTCTTAAACTTATTCTAGTAGTCCTATCCCTCTCTTTGATCTCTACATCATATTTGGCATTGAGAAATAAGAAGTCATGGTCATAGGTCTCATGCTTGTAGTGAATAATTAAATTGTGAACACATTGATGAACTTTTATATGGGGGTCAAAAAATTTGAGGGGAAAGGTAGACAAGGAATAGGATTTCCTAGAACCATCAGCTTTTTTGAAGTATCTATAGAAGGTGTGCCACATCCTCCCAATTATGAGATCAAAGCCATGAAGGTGTTATTCTTAATTTTTTTAAGTGTTCATCACTCCATTTTCATAACTAGGAGGTAATTTATTATTTATCCACATTTTCAAGGATGAACTTTAGGAGGTGCAGATGATCGACCCTATGCCTAATGGCCATTATAATAGTGTAATCTAGATACAACCAGTAAGCACACAAAGAAATGAATGTGTTATGGATATTATTAGATATTTTGGGTAAATGTTCCTCATGAATTTCTTTTCAAACTTGAGGATATAAATACTATGCAAATATTAATATTTTTCTTGTATATGCCTAAATATGAATAAATAAATATAAGTCATCGATTCTATTTTTGATGTATTCAATATTTGGATCCTCGATTACCCCATTGTGTCTATAGATGGTACCCATGATCACATATAGGAGGTAAGACATAATGTAAAAATTTCCACATTCTGGAATCCTATTATTTATGAAATATCAATTCATGTAACTAAGAGCTAATGATTTCTCCCAATGTGAAGGTGTGTTATGAGGTGATCAATATGTCAAGAAATAGTACCAACTCTAGGTGAATGAAGTGGATGCTTGGGTGGCCATATAGATGGTTTAGTAGTTCCATAACAATGTGGATTCCCATCCAAAATCATGTAACCAGTACAAAATTCATGTCTTTAATAAAAAATGTCTTTTCAGGGAGAAGCCATTTGTTCACTATTTATTCTAAATTGTTGTTCTTCATCCAAAGGGTTACACTATTATTGACCAATTTTGACCCTCATTTCAAAATGGTCAACCCTCCATTTGAAATTTGACCTTGTCATATGTTTTTGAGTCATAATATGTCTTTATTTGTCCTTTATGAGTCTATTTTATACTTTTTATCATAATTTAAGGTTCATATAAAAAGATTAAGGTAAAAGAGTTTTGAGACCTAGTGTTTTTAAGCATTCATGACCATAGTCAGGTGAGTTCAAGTGTACTAGGTGATAAAAAGGTGTAATTTTGGAAATGTCATATTATGTTAATATCACATTAACCTTCACATAGTCCTTACCGCTCCTCATAAATGTGGAAAATGTCAAATTCTAATGTACACCCCACTCTCATGTGTTTTATTCCCCTTTTATGGCTTCAAAAGGTGTTATTTTGAGTAAAGTGGAATTTTGGAGGGAAAATAAAGATTTTTAAATGATATACCTGGTATATAAACTTATTTTCCATCTACAAGAGCACCACACATCCACCCTCCATCAACTCGTAGAGCAAATGTGGTAGTTTCAAGACAAAACCAAGTGTTTTCACTCAGTCTATATAGGTGTACTTGTAGGAGATTTATTATATATGATCCCATGGATGTATTTATACCCATAAAGTGAAAATATAGTATTTATATGAGTTTAATATCCCTAATATTATATAAACCTATCCCATCTTTTCATCACTCTCTCTGGTAGCTTGTGTAACCTCTCAGGTTTTCACTTAGTATGGAGAGTAGAAAGAATATCAAGATTTTAGATTTTGGGGAATGAAATTTTTTCCCTTGACTATATCATCCATTTAAATTATTATCAAATCCATCTCTAGTTATTTATGAACAATGGCTAACAATATGGGCACTCTTATGAGCTTATCTATTTGTGTAGGGGTTAAGGATTGCAATAGTTTTGGTTTATTATTGAAGTTTTTTCTACAAATAAGTGTTTTTTTTATGTTCATAAGGATCCAATGGACCATATAAATCAATAAAAACAATATCCAACATGTTTAGGAGTGTCAAAAACAAACAAACTCCAATGTTTATTCTATCTATAGAGTTTGAGTTGAGTTTCTTGAAGTTGCAAGATTTGAGTGCATTTAGGTGAAAATATTGATGTTGTTTGAACTATTTTGTTAGTCACTTAGAATATTTAATTTAAAATTGACCTATAATATCCATCAGACCATTAATACTCAATCATAACAATCTCCATGAGCCCCATGAGGTCAAATCTATAGTTTCGTTTATCAAGTTATCATGAACATGAAGTGTACTGTGTGGAAGGGTCTGAGTGCTTCTAAAGGAGATAGTTGATGGAAAATTAATTTTCAAGGTAATAAAATTATAAATATTATATTTAAAGTTAAGGAGGCCTAAAGGGGATAGGTTTAATAATATTTCTCCTCAATATCAAGGACTTGGTCAAGACTCTCAAGATCTCAAACCAAAGGCATAATTTTAATGGTAAAGGGTAATTTGAGACAAACTATAAGGACATCCAAGGAATAATGGAGATTGGAGTCTATGATAGATACCTCAATGAAACCTAAACCAAATATATACCTCCATGGATATAAAAATGTGTAAGATTTCAATGAGTGCATGTTTGAAGGGTTTTTCACCTACAACCAACACTTAAGTCACTGTAGTAGGGGTCTTAGAAGGTGATGTCATCCATAACACCCAAAATAGGGATAAAAATCACTTATTTGAGGTGAAATGTGATCAATAATTCATGTTTCATGCTTAAAATAGGTTATTTATGATTAAATGGTAAATGTATGGCTTATTATGTGCAAGATGGTTAAAACTTCATCTACAACAGTCATGATTACTACCTCAAGAGGCATGATGTTTGAGGTGGTATAAGAATCCTATATAGGTGAGATACATGTTTTTTAGATGAAATAATTCAATATTAATATACATCAAGAAACCAAATTGAGTGAATACATGACAAGTAAATTTTTTAGGATTAATAGTGATCCAGAGTTATCTTACTAGCAAAAATTAAGGTAATTTTGTGAATGTTAAGGTAAACTAGTTTTTTTGTTTCCAATACACCATATAATGGTGAGTTACTATCTTGTAAGTTGAATTTTGGTTCAAAAGGTATTAAAAAAGGTCTAAATATCATCCTTTCACCTTGGAGATAGTCTCATGTCCCTCCTCTATCCGTACAGAGGTCTAACAGACAGTTAGTAAGCATCAAGAAGAGTACTTCAATGATTGACTAAGAGAAATCAAGGATAAGTATAGAAAAATGAAGGAAATAAAATTTAATGAGTTAAAAATAATGACCCAATGAAATTTTAACATTATAAGTGGAATTTAATAATTAAACATGGGTGGCACATGTGGATTGTCTAAGTCTATATAATGGGAAATGCTAAGAAGTTCTTAGTAGTTGGAGTGTAAAGAAGTAATCAAAGGATTACTTAAAGACAAAAGTGAATATTGTGATGTATTAGGTACATAATTATGTTTTTTTAATGGAATATTTAACAACTTAACTCCCCCCATATCCATAAATCATTATCTTATGCCAAGCAAAACTAGTGCCTATAGTCACCACAATTGGACTAGGCTTGGTATAATGAAGGAAGTTGAGAAAAAAGGTTGTATTTTATTATAATATAGATATTATTATATGGTAATAATGTGTTATATATTATAAAATAATTATTAAATTCATATTATATCCCTTAATACTCTCAAAATGGCCTAACACAGAGGCACACTTACAGTCAACATGTTGAAGACAAGATAGGGTAAGTTATAGAAGGAAGTTTAAAACCACCATGTGTAATGAAAGTGAGAGTTAAGGGTAAAATGACACCATGTAGAAACATAAAAATTCTGAAAATCATGTTTTTTGACCTATATAACCACAAAGTAAATTGAGAATGCAAAAACACACCTACAACTAGCCCTTTTGGACCACTTTAGTAAGGTATCCTAAAAGGTACTATGAAAACTAGGTAGAGGCATGGAGATTGGTGATATCATGAAAATATATGACTTATATAAGGGTGAGTGAATTTATAAAGGTCAAATTGAGGTTTGAGTATCTATTTATCACTATTAATCTATATAACTTGACACTCAGACCCTACATACCAACCATTTATGAGTATACACCATGAGACAGGTTGATGCATATGAGGAACCCTACTCCAATTATGATATAAAGGTAGTATTTTTACAAATGTGATTAATTTTTGTATTAAATTATAGTGAAAACTCAATTTTAATCACCTTAGAGGAGGTAAAGGAACACATACACAAAATTGAGGCACTCAGGCATCCTCAAGCATAAATAGACTTGAGCCTTGAGAATAAAGTGAGTAGGGTATATAAAGAGAGGGAAATCAACTAACCATCACTTAAGAATGATTAACCCTAATAATAATAAAAAAAAAATCCATGACCATCAATACCTTAGGATATAATGTTAAATAGGTCATACTCAAAGGCTACTTTCCCTAACATGATCAACAAATAATTTGTAACCAATCTGAGCCAAAGTGATTAGTTGAGGCCTATGATAGCATAGTTAGGTATTATAAATTAGTATTTAGGGTAATGATGGCACATTAAATGAACCCATGCCATTATTTTGGTTATATAAATAGTGGGTATGCCCACTATTTTATCTCAGGACAGGCCATGTCCATGATAGACAATCTAGGTGCTAAATGTGCAAGATCAAGTTTTCAAGGGTTTTAAATGAGTCTAGTCCCATAAATGGTCATAAAAAATTAAAAATGGTGGTAAATATTCATAAAAAACCCTCCAAGGTTTTAACATATATATCTATAGCTAAATAACCTATTGATAGGCCAATATAATCAATCATTAAGGCCTGCACATAGAACATATTTCTATCTTGAGACCCCCTCAAGCTATTATAACCAAATAAATGGACAAGGTGAGGAGTGTGAGGATGTTTAAAACCCAAAAAGGAGGTTTCAAGTACCAAGAGGTGAATAAATTAATCAAAAATCCTTAAAACCCTGATCAAGTTAGTATATCTACACATAGGCAGTTTAAGGAGCATCTTTAAATGCTCACCCACTCCACCAATTTAATTATCATAACCAGAGATCCTAGGGAAATTTAAGTATCCTTATGGACTAAATATTAATGAAGATTTGGTTATCCTTAGGAGGCTGATATTTATGAATGAATGTTAATAAATTAGGCACTTAGTAATGGCCTATAGACTACCCTAACCTCACCTTTTGATGTTCATATCTCCATCCACCCTTTACATAGGATCCTAGTGCATTCATGGAAGGTGATTAGGTTAGTAACCTTGAGATCCATATAATTTTTTTTCAAATTTTAATGTCTATACTTCATGAGCCATCCTTAAGACTCCTAAGAATTCCTAAACCTCCCTAAAACCCTAATTAGACCTAGTTTTAGAAAAATTGGTGGTTTGGCATCCTATCAACCTAGAATTACCTAGAAAGATCATGGATGGTAAATTTCACTTAGAGAGGACTCCATCCATGGTACTTGATTGTATGGACATTGTATGAAAGTACCATAAATATGTACTTTTCTAAGGATTTGGGTAGAATATAGTGTTTTATGCATAATATAGAGTTACAAATCATTGGAGGGATATTTTGGGACATTTTCCATCCTCTTAAATAATAACATGCAAAAAATTCCAACTAGAAAAGCCTCTAAAACTTTTTTCAAAACTACCATTCTATAAGATATTGAAGGGGAATGTCCTAGTCAACTAGGAAAGCAAAATTTAAAGTGTTCTTAGATCAAAACATATTATAACATGGTGTAGTGTGTTATTTCAGGCATGGATATCATGTTTTCATAGGTTTATAAGGTTTCTTCAATGCTTTCATGTCAGCCATAGACCAACACATAGTCAAATAGGCCTATTTGATCATCAAAAGGACTCAAATTCAGTGTAGAAAGGCTAAGGAAAGAAGTCAATGTAGGTTGTAATGTCATGTAACTAATTATTAATGGGAATCTTCACTCTTCAGGGCCATAATCATGAGTAAATAGGTAGTTTCAATGTTAATCCTCATTTAGAAAGCTAGTGGGCTACTTAAATGTCTCATGGAGGCTAATTGCATTTAAATTCACCCTTTAACTAATATATGTAGTAATAATGGAATATTTTAGGCATGGTAAATCCTTTGAAAAAGAGTAACTAAATATGAATCAACATCCACTACCCTCATTTTAATTCCATAAGAGCCATTAAGGAGGAGCAACACATGGAGAAGGTTGAAGAGGGACTAGGTAATTGATATAAATATGATTCCACCTTTCCATTCCACATTCCCATTCTTCTCTCCAAATTTATTATATATATTAAAGGATTTTAGCCTTAATTTATATCCCTTAGGTTGGTATGAGGAAGCTCTCCAAGATTTATAATTGCAAACCTCTTGGATAAATGAATATAATAATTGTATCTACTTATTAATGATTTGTACTTAGTGTCTCATACTTTTTTAGACATGCATAAGTGGACAGATCTTCCCTTCTACATGTTCAATTTTAACCTAAGTGCTAATAAAACCTTCCTTATAGGTCATATAATGTGTCTTGGTGTTTGCTAGCTCAAGTTTGAGGTGGATGTTTGATTATAAGTGCATTTGAACTAGGACTTATTCTCATTTCCCTCCTACTAAAATCAATCAAACTGACCTCTAGATGAAACATAGTTTCTTATAAGGCATTGGAGGTAGTGTATTATCTCTATACATATTCCATTAGTGTCATTTAAGTCCAAGTTGAGTGGATAAATGAGTTGATGGTGCATCACCACTTTAGATTAGGTTTCATTCATGTAATACCTCTTCCCTTTTCATCCCAAATAGGATTAGGTATTAGAAGAGCATTCAAATGAGTAAATCAAAGGAGTTAGCCCCTTAAAAATCTAAATGTTTAAACTAATAGTAGGTGAACCATAACCTAAGGTCATTCCCATGTTGTACAAGGTTTGAGGTTAGAACATGAACACTCATATCCTTAGTTAGAGTGCAACCTAAAACCTTCAATAGTTTTGGCACACCCGGTGGGATGAGCTTCAAGTACCTTAAAACATGCTTTGGTAGCCTTAGAGGACATCTAAAAGGTGATAACTTTTAGTAATATCCATCTTTAAGAGATTAAATCACTACATTAGCAGATTTGTAGTTAGAAAGTTACAATAAAGTCATAGAAAGTCTTTAATTTAGGGGTAAGAAAGATTATCATTATGGATTTCATTCAGTCTTCATGTGATTGATGATGATGCATAGATCAATATGGGGAAGAATCATGTTATCCACTCTCTTATGATCAGGTATATAACTCTTTTCAACTCCATCATAATCCTTATAAACCTTATCTTGACCCTTATCATCCATATATTTATCCTTACTAGTCCCATGATGAGTTTCCCTATTGCTAGGATTATTGACCCTACTATGAGTCTCATCCAACCCTTATACATCTTGATTACCAGCCTAATCAGTCATGGTAGTAGTATGATATCCTTTTCTAATCCACTCATAACTCAAGCCATTCTATATCGAGCCTTGAATAAGCTCTATTAGACCATGAGAATAATATGATAAATGTTGATACTTTAAAAGGATATGGCCAAGAAATTCCCAAACATGTCATTAAGGGTGTTATAAATTCATTGCAATAGGAAAAGGAATTATGGATGTCTTTCATGAGGGATTGTTATTATATAAATAATCCTGATATGTTAAACATATATGGACTAATCCCCAATATTGAGGATAATTTAGTGGTGCATGAAGGACAACAAACATACCCACACTAACTTTTTGCCCCCCTTCTTCACCACATGTCAATATCATGATAATATTCCCATCACCCATCATAATCTCCCATAAATTTATTTTAATATTCATCAAGGTTCCTCCTAACTCCTCTCAACCTTTACCTCATGTAAAAATGTCCAAAGAAGAGTCCAAGAAGGAAGAAAGGTTTGTGTTGAAAGAACTAGTCATCATGAGCAATCAAGGTCTAATTTTAAAGCCTCCCTTGCTAGGCATATTGAAGTTGAAAATAAATTTTTTTATTATATGGTAGAATATTCAAAAATGACACAACTTTATCTACACATACCTCCATTCATACCCTAAATAGTAGTAGACTCAACACAAGGAACTCATAAGCCTCAATTTCCATCTTGGAAACAAGTACTATAATCAAGAGAGAGTGGATAATAGTTAAAAAAATATGAAGGAATTCAATCCCCACCCTTCCCTCCTAAAAATTCTATGTCCTTCATTTAAATTCATCTAAAAAAATGTGTAAAAAAAGGAGGAGAGCCTAGTGGTTTAATATAAGTAGTTGAATCAATGAAATGTCACATACATCTCATCTCTCTTGGAGTCACTCTAAGAATCTCCTATTCCACTCATGGAGATAAAACCTATCCTTGATGAGGTAGGTAATGAAAACCAAGTTGAATCTAAATTTTATGATTATGACTTATCAAAGGTTGAAGAGGAATTTGTCCATGGGACACCACTTGGTAAGGAGGAACACCACTTAGTTTTAAAAAGTGAAGAAGGTGAGAAGTTTTAGGAACTTGATAAGCCACAAGAATAAAAATATCCACAATCCACAATAATAACAATCTCTTCAAGCATAACAATCTCCACAAGCCCTATTAGGTCAAGTCTATAGTTTCATTTGTCTAGTCATCATGAACAAGAAGTAAACTATGTAGAAGGGTCTGAGTGCCTCTAAAGGAGATGTTTGATGGACACTTAATTTTAAAGGTCCTCCAATTATAAATCATATATTAAAGATAAGGATACCTAAATGAAATAGGGTCAATAAGATTCCTCATCAACATCAAGGACTCAATCAAGACTCTGAAGAGCTTAGACCAATGGCATAGTTTTAATGGTGAAAGGAAGTTTGAGAAAAATATAAGGACATACAAGGAATAATGGAGATTAGAGGCTATGAGAGACACATCAATGACACCTAAACCAAATGTATATCTCCATGTATCTCCAAATGTGTAATATGGTAATGAGTGCATGTTTGAAGGGGTATTCACCTACATCTAACTCTTAAGTCACTATAGCAAGAGTCTGAGAAGGTGATGACATGCCATAAAACCTAAATTAGCACTCAAGAGTAATTATATAAGGTTTAAATTGATAAATCATTTACGTTTCATGCTTAAAATAGGGTATTTATTCTTGAAGGGTTAGTTGATGGATTAATATATGGAAGATGGTTAAAACTTAGTTCAAAACTTCACCTACAATAATCATGATTGCTACATCAAGAGGCATGATTTTTGAGGTGGTATAAGAAGGCATATATATTTGATATGCATGGGAATTAGATTAATTCATTAAATATGCATAACTATAAATAAACCAAAATAAGTGAAGACATGAAAAGCAAAGTTTTAAGTCCTAATAGTGATCCCAAGTTACCTTATTAGTAAAAGTTAAGGTAAATTGCTTTACTATTTCTAATAAACCCATAATGTTGAGTGATGATCCTTTAATTTGAATGTGGGTGAAAATTTTATTCAAATATGTCTGAATATCATCCTTGTACCTTGGATATAGTCTCATGTCCCTATTTTGTCCATTCAGAGGTCTAACACACAGTCAATAAACATCAAGAAGAGTAATTAAATGACTGACTAAGAGAGAGGTCAATGAAAAATATAGATAAAGGAAGGAAATAAATTATGATTATTTCCTAACAAGGACCTAATTTAATTTGAAACGCATAATTAGAAATGAAGCATTAACCCCAAGTGGCACATGTGAAATGTCTCCATTTGTACAATGAGAAACACCATGAGGTTCTTAGTAGTTGGAGTACATGGAAGGAATTAAGGGATTATTCTAAGACAAAAGTGAATAGTGGGATGTATTAGGTTAATAATTATGTTGTTTTAAGGACCATTTATAAACTTAACTTCCCCCATATGTATCATTCATTATCTTATGCCAAGCAAAACTAGCGCCTATAGTCACCACAATTTAATTAGGCTTGGTATAATGAAAGAATCTGATTATAAGGTTTTATTTTGGGAGAATATAGAGATTAATATAGGGTATTAAGGTGTTATTGATGATAAAATAAGTATTAAATTAATATGAGATACCTTAACACTCTAAAAATGGCCTAACATAGAGGCACATCTGCAGTCAACACATTAAAGACAAGATGGGGTAAGTTACATAAGGTAGTTTGAAACCACCATGTGTATTGTAAGTGAGATTTAAGGGTATAAATACACCATGAAAAAACATAATAAGTCTAAAAACATAGGTTTTTGGACCTATATGGACACATAGTCAATTGAGAATGCAAAAACACACCTACAACCAACTCTTTTGGACCATTGTAACAGGGTATCCTAAACGGTACTATGGAAACTAACGAGAGGCATAGAGATTGGTGATATCTTGTTAATATATGAATTATATAAGGGTGAGTAAATGTATAAATTTGAAATTTAGTTTTGATTAGCTATTATTCATTATTCAGCCATACAACTTGACACTCAAACCCTATATAACAAGTATTTATGAGTATACACCATGAGACGGTTTGATACATATGAGAAACCCTAGTATGATTATGATATAAGGTTAATATTTATATAAATGTGATTAAAGTTTTTATTTAATGAGAATGAAAACTTAAGGATAATCACCTCAGAAGTGGAAAGGGAAAACCTATATATAATTAAGGCACTTAGGCATACTCAAGCATATGCAAACTTGATCCTTGAGCATAAAGTGAGCAAGGTATCTAAAGAGAGGGGAATCAAGTAAACATCACATGAGAATTATTATGACCCTGATCACACAAAAAACTCTCCATGGCCATAAATACCATATGGGATAATTTCAAATATGTCATACTTAGAGTTTTCTTTCCCTAACATACTCAATAAGTAGTTTGTAGCTAGTCTAAACCAAAGATATCATTTGATGCCTATAAAAGCATAGTCAGGTATTTAAAATTTGTATGTAGAATCATGATGACCCTTTAAAGGCACATATTCCATAATTTGGGTCACACAAATAATGGGTATACCTACTATTTTATCTTAGTTTAGGCCATGTCCATGATAGACAATCTAGGTGTTAAATGGGAAAGATCAAGTTTTGAAGGGTTGTAAATGAGTTTGGTCCCATAAATGGTCCTGAGATAATAAGAAAGGGTGGTCAAGTGTCTTTAAAACCTATCCTATATTTTAACATGCATAGATATAGACAACCACCTTGATGATAGGCCAACATAGTGAAGCAGCTAGGCCTAGACATAGACCATAGTACTATCTTGAGACCCCTTAGAACTATTGTAACCAATTATATGGACAAGGTGAGTGTGAGTACATTTAAAACACAAAAAGGAGGTTCTAATTTTGAGGAGGTGAATAAATTATTCAAAAATCCTTCAATCCCTACTCAAGTTAGTCCATTTACACATAGGTAGTTTGAGGAACATATTCAAATGGTCACCCACTCCACCACATGCATTATCAAAACCAAAATTCTTATGGAAATTTATGTCTCCCTATGGAAAAATGATTAATGAATATTTATTTAGCATTAGAAGGCTGATCTTTATGAATGAATGTTAAGAAATTAATCACTCAAAAATGGCCTATAGACTACCCTAGCCTCACCTTTTGACATTCATATCTCCATCCACCCTTTATGTGGGACACCAACCCATTCATGAAAGGTTAGTAGGTAATTACCCTTTATATCCATGGTATTTATTCCAAACTTTGACATATGTACTTCATGAACAATCCCTAAGAATATTAAGCACTCTTAAACCTCATTAAAACCTTAGGCATACTTAGTTTTAGAAATATTGGTGGTTTGGCATCTGAGAACCATATAATGACCTATAAGTCTCATTGATGGTAAATTATACTTAGAGAAGACTCTACCCATGGTACCTAATTATACAAACATTATACAAAAGTACCGTAAGTCTATACTTTTATAAGGATTTAGGAAAATATAGGGTTATATGCTTAATGGAGAGTTATAAATCATTGGAGGGATATTTTGGAACTTGTTCCATCCCCTTAATTCATCATATGACCTAAAATATAGTTGAAAAAGCCTCTATAACTTGTTTTAAAAGTGCTAGTATGTAAGATATTAAAGGATAATGGCATAATCAACTATGGAATCCAAAATTATAGGTGTTATTTGATCAAGAAAGCTTATGACATGGTTTAGCTTGTTTTTCTAGGCATGGATATCATTTTTTCACATGTTGATAATTTTTTTACAGGCTTTCATGGTAGCCATACACCAACACTTAGGCAAATAGGCCTAATTGGCCTATTTGATCATCAAAAGGACTCAAGTTTGGCATAGAAAGGCTAAGGAAAGAAGTCAATATAGGATTTAATGTAATGTAATTGATCATTCATTTGAAACTTCACTCTTTAGGGCCATGATCATGGGCAAAGAGGTAGTTTCAAGGTTAATCCTCATTTAGAAAGTTAGTGGGCTACTCAAATGCCTCATGAAGGCTAATTAAATTTCAATTCACCTTGTAAATTCCATATGGAGTAATAATGGACTATTTTAGGCATGTTCAAGCCTTTGAAAAAGATTAAATAAAGTCGAATAAACATCCACTACCCTCATTTCAATGCTAAAATATCCATTAGGGAGGAACTATGCATGGAAAAGGTTGAAGAGGGACTAGGTAACTGATGTAATTACCATTAGGAGTGGACCTTGGTCATTCATGACCCCTTATCCACCTTTATATGTCCTATTCCCCTTCTTATCACCATATTTATTCTGTATATTGAAGGATTTTATCCTTAATTTATATCCCTCAAGCTGGTATGAGGAAACTCTACCAAGCTTTGTACTTGCAAACCTCTTGGATAAATGAATAGAACATTTGAAACTACTTATTTATGATTTGTACTTAGTGTCTCATACCTTTTTAGACATACATAAGTTTATGGATCTTCCCTTATACAAGTCTAAATTTTACCTAAGTACTAACAAACCTTCCTTGTAGGCCATCTAATATGTCTTGGTGATTAGTGGCAAAATCTTGAAGTAGATGTTTGATTATAAGTTCCTTTGAAATAAGATTTATTCTCATTTACCTCTTGTTGTAGTCAATCAAACTGACCTATAGATGAAACACTATTGCTTAAAATCTATTTAAGGTAGTGTATTAGTCCTATACATAGCTGATCAGTGTCATTTGAGTTCATGTTGAGTGGATAAATGAGTTCATGGTGAATCATCACTTTAGAGTAGGTTTCATTCATTTAATTCCTCTTCCATTTTCATCCCAAAGAGGATTAGGTCTAAGAAGAGAAATCAAATGAGAAAATTAGGGGAGTTATCCCCTTAAAAATCTATAGGTTTGGCCTAATAGTAGGTGACCCACAATATAAGGTCATTACCATGTTGGAAAAGGTTTGAGGTTAGGACATGATCACTCCTCTCCTCAACTAGGGGAAACTTAGAACTTCCAAAAACTATGCAAATAAAAGGTAGATTCTAAATTGATAGGCATAAATAAATTTTGAATGCTTTGCCTAATATGTAGGAAATGATAATGGTGTTACTAATGTAGTGAAGGAAAGTACCATCTATTTTCCTCCCATCAAAGAATAAATCTCTTAGTAGGTCAATACATGGCATGACCTCAAGATTGGAAGCAACATAGTGGAGTGCTTGGCATTTGAAAGAAAGTAGGACAAATGTAACTTATTATTATTATATGGATATGCTTTCCTCACATGTGAATGGTTTGATTCTATATATAGAATCCCATAAATATGAGTAGTCGACATAGGTACTTTTGAATACTAATGCATCAAAAATTATATCCATGTATTTTATTGAGTCCTTGATAGAGAATCTGGATGGTGCCTAGAATCCCCTATAAGCCTATATAAAGATGCCATCATTAGTCCTTAGAGGTAGTAGAATAAAATCTCCTAGTAATGGTGGTTTGGAAATATTATTATATAAATTACAACTTGTTTGAATGCAACTAGGAATTTAATTCATAGAGGGTAAGATTCACTTGATTTTGTTTAAAATAAATGAACATGAATATGGTTACCAATTTGATGTTATAGCCTTTTAGAATTTAAGTTCAGTTCATGTACCATTAATCAAAAATATCTCTAAGCTTATCACATCCATTTAATTTGAACTTGATCACATTGTCCTAGTGGGCATGCCACATAAGATGCTTACTCATTTAGGGAGTTCCATGGTGATGCTCTTTTTGACACTTTTAAGTGTTTGGTTTAGACAAGCATCAACATTTGTGTTTTTTTTGAATCATTTAATTTTGTGAGCCTATAGTTATTAATGAAATACTTTGAAGACCAAATGTTATTCAAGAATATTCATGATAATTTTCCTAAAATAAAAAACATTGAACACTTTTCTGAAAGATTAGATTTTCATTCAGGAGGATTTTTTAGATAAAGTTTTTAAAGGTGAGAGTTTTGACTAAAATTTGTCAAATTAAAGCTACCAAATAAGAGGTGCCAAATAAAAGTATTCAAATAATATTTTATCTACAAAAAATTTCTCAAATGAAAAAATCTAAAGAAAAACTCTTGGCCAAAAAGTTCCCAAATAATAAAATGTCAAAGATGAACTATTAAAAACTAAAATGCAATAGAGAAAAATATTGAAGACCAAAATGTATTTATGATAAATAAGTGTACCCAAATAATAATTTTGAAGACCTGTCATACATATTAATCTTCCTAAAACCTTCATTAATAGATTAGTTTAAATAAATGACTCTAATGAAGATGGGTCGTAAGAGGAAAATAAATATAGAAAATTCAATTTAATACCAAAAACCCACATATTCACACATATAATAAAAGTCATAAAACATGCATGTATTACACCACCATGAACAAGCTTTATAAAAAACAAAAGAGGGGTCCCCACTTGTCCATAAAAAATCCAAGGTGGGGTGTGTTGAATATAACAAATGGAGACTCACATGGTTAAATACTCTTGAGTTTGTAGAAACCTAAAATCCATGGTTTTCAATCCCATTATCATCCACGAACCATGTTATAAAAGTAATTATTATATTATAAATATGAAATAGACTCTTAGTAACTTCATACAACATAGTTACTTTACCCATACCTTAGACTAGTATGTATCAAAGTAATATCTTTTACTCCTTATCAAAGGTTTTTAGAAAAGAAATGGGATGAGCTATAGGTTTAATTATGATTTGGAATTAATCTATAATAAATTTGGGGAGCTTAGACATTCCTCTACTACTAGCTAGGCATCCATATCCATGACTAAGATACCTTTGATCACCATTCCTTTATTTCTTCATATTATTTCATGATGCATGATACATTGATCTTATTTCATCATGTAGGATTTTAATCCCTTATTTTATTTTAGACTTTTGGATTATCCTTTATCTTTTTTTTTTGGACAAAAGAAAGAAGAAGGTGACCACCATGATCTATTGTTGGTAAGATTGAGTTCATCAGAATGTCCCTATCAACTTCACTCATATCAATGGTTATTAACTAGAAACCTATTAGTATTTAATGTGAATTTGATCTAAGGAGATAAGAAAAAGTATTTATAAATTTTCATGGAGTTGTAGGAGAAACTTTTATATGCCTAGTGGAATCATTCACTTCATAACATTGTCTTGGTTAACTCTCTCATTGCTTACTTGGACTGAGAAATTTGAGGCTCAAGGTGTAATTCCCATCGATTCAAGTTGAATCCAAAACATCAATTTGGGACACCATTTAAATAGGCTATTTCTTGTTTATACTAGGATTAATCAATTATATTTCCATGAAATCAAAAAGAAAGCTACTCTTGAAACTGGGAAACTAGCTAAAACAAATGAGACACTAAACTAAGCAAAGTAATATGCATAAATAAAGAATGACTACTCTATAAAGTGTAAACTATTCTAATAAAACAAATCACTAAAAGTATGAAGCTAACTATTAAATTACATGTAACATACCCCTACCCATAATAGGACACCTATTGTTACTTAGAGACATCTCCAAATGGAGTAGCCATGAAGTAATGCTTTAAAAGCTATTAATTGATTAGATATGTCAATTTTTTACCTTGGAGGCCTCTCAAATAAAAATCATTGTTAGCTAGAATCTTGGTGATTTTATAAGGTCATATCAATAGTGGGTTAAACTTGTCATGATGTCCTTTATTTTCATGGGCTTTGTCCCATAGATGTACTAGGTAAGAAATCCTGAATGCTTTAGATTTTTCTCTTTTATCAAACCATATTTTCATTATATATTTATGCTTGATAAAATTTTGTAGGGCTTCAATCCTTGAATCCTCCAATTAAATGATGTTTAGTAATATGGAATATATCATATCATTAGGTTTTATGTAT
Source organism: Torreya grandis (assembly GCA_037957365.1). Lineage (NCBI taxonomy): Eukaryota > Viridiplantae > Streptophyta > Pinopsida > Cupressales > Taxaceae > Torreya > Torreya grandis. Next base: position 979,552 of record JARHVA010005104.1, on the reverse strand, counting down.
TAGTACATGAACTGATATGTTGTCAACTTAAGCATGATTACGAACACTAGTTTTCTCTCATAAAATAGTAGATATGGTAAGGTTTTAAGGGCTTACTTATATAGAGTTTGATATTCATAGAGTGCATATTTTAGTAAGAGATGCCACTCTTTAAGTTTATTCGTAGTTAATTTTTGATAGCTTTAATGATGTTCTTATTAGTTGATTCAGCCAACCCATTCCCTTATAAGTAGTGATTGGAGGATGATCTAATGGTAATCTCATCATCAAGGGCCTATTCCATGAATTCAATTGATTGGAATGTTGGCCCATTACCACAAACTAATGAAATTGGAGTACCAAACCTAGTCATGATATGCTCCTCAAGTAAATTGATCATGTCTTGTGCTCACAAATTCTTGGTAACTACTACTTTGGTCAATCTTGTGAAATAATCTATAGTGGTGAACAAAAACTTGTTCTTGACTAAATAGTTTAGGTTGATAGTACCAATGAAATTTAAGCCCCACTATGCAAATGGATTACCCTTGATCATGGGTTATAGTGGTATTGTTGGGTGTACCTTTATTTTTTCCAAAAATTAGAGTTTGTGGCATGCACTTACATGGGAATGAGCATCCTTGAAGGATTTTGTCCAATAATAACCCAATCTATGTATTCTATGGGATATAATATTTCTAGATGGATGGATACTACCAATTTTTTTATGTAGGTTATCTAGAATCTCCTTCACTTCATCATGTGATATGCATCTCAAATATATGCCTTCATATTTCTTTCTATAGAGAGTTCCCTTTCTAATCATATAATGAGTATATATGAGCCTCAAGGCCCTCTTTTTATCTTTTGAGATCCTGGTGAACTGTTCTAGTGAGTATGAATTAAATGATATATGAATACCATTCTTATTAAGAAACCTATATTAGGTAGAATTATTTGATGGTGATGCATGGTTCTAGTTTAGTCATTAACTGAATAAAGCATTGTCCTCTAATAATCTTTGTAGGTTTAATCTCAATGTCAAACTCTTGAAATTTCACCATCCATTTGCCCCTATGCTCGCCTAACTCATTATGTCATAACATAAGCTTGAAGGTAGGATATAGTATAGTATCAATGGTCTTGTTCCTACGAATGTAATGTAATAAATCATTTATTTCTTTTACAAGGGCAAAGATATATTTTTCAATAAGGGAATATTTAAGCTTGGTGTCCTTTAAGTTTTTACTCATAAAAGAAATAAGATGTTTGCTCTCCTCATTTTACATAAGTACAATAATGATTGTATGTTTTGAAGTGAATGATTACAAGAATTCCTTTATGAAATCAAAGATTATCGATATTGGTGCCTATGATATATCCCTTTTTATGCCTTGGAAAGTCTTCTATGATATATCCATTTTTATCAAAGATGGATTGAAGATGGTATATATAAGTATCCATATTTTTTGAGAAAATAATGAGGTTACCCATGTATATGATTATGTATTTACCTATTATCCCTTAGAATGCATGATCCATGGCTCTTTAAAAATTAGCTCCTACATTGATTAGGATAAAAGACATCCACTTACATGCATAAGTTCCCTAGTTTGTTGTAAATGTAGTTTCCATTCTATCCTCTGATTTAACCAACACTTGATTATGTCCTAAAAATCCATATAAGAAAGACATCATCTTAGAACTGGTCACAATTTGGATCACCTCATCCAATGAGGGTAGAGGATAGTTATCTCTCTCAAAAGCTTTTTGAACATGCCTAAAATCTACACATACCCTAGTTTTACCATTCTTTTTTTATAAATGGAACTATATTATCCACCCAAATTGAATTCCTAATAGGAAATACTATCCTGGCACTTAAGAACTTCTCTACCTCCTTCTAGACCAAAGGTTTTAGGATATGATTAATTTTTTTTTCTTTGCTTGAATGGCTTAAGGTCTAGCTTGAGTGGAGTTGTATGGGTGATGACCCTAGGATTAAAGATCCTTAAATAATCATATGTCCATGAAGTCACATATTTATATCTAATGATTAAGTCCTTGACCCTTTATCTCTCATATGGAGTGAAGTTTAAACTAATATTAATAGGATGTAAATTTCTTCAATCACCCAAATTTACTGAGCTAAATGTAGACTCATTAACATTGAGTGACTTTTGTTATTGTGCTTGAGGATCCATATCAAAGGATTGGTCCAAGGTATCCATCCCTAATGGGAGATAATTTTCCTTCAATTGGATGACATCCTCTTCATATAGTTCATTGTGGCATAGATGGCTTATTTCCTCATCAATTATTTGGGTTTCAAATTGTCCTAAATTAGTCAAAAATTAAATTATTTGTTGATAATCATTGAAAAACTAAAAATTCTCAATTTTATATAATACTAATGGACAATCTACTAACTATATGGATAAATTACACACTTTTGACTCCTATAGGCGTGACAAATTTGTTGTTGAAGTGACTAGTGAGTCAACAACTTAATTTCATTCTCTAAGAATGGCCACTATATCAAAGGCTTAAAATGACTTGATTAAATCCTATAATATATTTTTGTATCCCTTTAATTATGATAGATTGCATTTATACTTATTTTTAACCTAGTTGATCACTAATTTTAAGTCTTTACTGTCAATTCCTTGATTTTGTTCTTTGTAATCTTAAAATAATGCCTTCATACTTTAGTCTATTATTGATAGATGAGAATTAGAGCCTATATGATGATAGGTACTTATTCCTTTATATATTCAATAAATTAATATTAAATCTTGACCCTTGTTTAGATATTAATATATCAAAATGGATGGTCCATAATTAGGAAGGGCCCTACAATTCTTACATTTCATGATTTGTAGTAAATGTATTTATTCCAATACTAAGAGATATGTAACTTACATATTAATTAGTTGTGTTGTAATCTATAATAGGGTGATTCATCCTTGGATCTAGATAAATTATAATTTAGTTTGAAATTACTCTCCATAGTATCCAAATATGAGAAAAGTTCGTGTAAAGATATCCATTGAGTGTCTTCGACCAATCTCTACTCAATACTATCCCATAGCTTTCAAAGATATCTACTAGAAATATGTGTATAGTAATATTTACATGAGGTTTAAATTCAACCTATATGTGTACATTTCAAAGTTTTCCTATCATAGGTACTATTATTTTGTTCAGATATGAAATAGTCCTCTTCAATGGACTTGGGGTCAAACCTAGCATCTCAAAAATGGAGGTTGGCATCATAGTATCTAAAACTCCAAAATCCAGCAAATAGTTGTGTAAATTTTTTATAAATGCCTAAATGGTTAGAAAGAAAGGGAAAACCTCAAGATTTATTTTATAAATGATATTCATGTTGATCATTTTGTCTTTTTCTATGATATACTTCCCTATGATATAATTCCATAAGAGATCCTATTTTGTGATTTGTGCTAGTTCATGGAGGGTAATATTAGCCCTGATATTTTTCATATCCTCAATAATATTATATCATCCCTTAATTTTTTATTCTCTATGCTGAGTCTAAACATTCCCTTTTGGGAGAGGGGGTTATTATCAGCTATAACATTTAGGGGAATAATGGTATTATTAGAAGGAATAGAAGTGGTGAGAGGTTTTCTATTTCTCATATTATAATTATTCTTATTAAACTATTGAAATGTTTACACTTCATAAAATTTATCCTCTAGAACATTATCATCTTAATGGGAAAGGAAAAATCAAAATTTTTAAATACCATAGCTAAACTTGAAGGCCTATATTCATGAGGGAGATTTGGGGGATTCATATTTTGATCATATCTGACCATTTCCCTTTGTAAATTTAAAATGCTACATAAAACTCCATATAGTCCAATTCATCATGATGTGATGTGTTATGAAGTCTAAACCAATTAGACAAATTTATCTCCATTATATTGATTTTTATCAACTTAGTGGATTGATGTTGTTTTGCATTAATGGTGGGTCTATTGAAGGACTTGTTGTATCTTGGAAATCTATATTTTTTGTTATATTTATGATTGGTGGTATTTACCATCCTTTTATGCATATTAAAGAAGTCATTTCTCATATTTTAGACCATCATGTATATGGAGTACAATTTATCTTTGGTGGAATCCACATCTAGAGTGACTGCTATGTTGGATTGAGTTAGATGTTTATTTTTTTGGTTCTACTGGTAGCTAGTCCTTTGTGCTTGATTATTCAAGAAACCATAATTATAATTAGTTATTTTTTTTGTCCTGAGAGGTAGAATGTATAATGAATTTTGATAAAAATTTAGTGACATTCTGATTAACATGTAGTATTAGATTCAAATATGGAATACCATTATTGAATGTTTGGCCCTTTGATGTTTGAATATTGATATGAGGATTGAGATACTTGTCAATCTTCATGTCTTATTCATATTCCAAGCCTAAAGTACTAGTGATGGTAGATCTCCTCATAAAAACTATAGTGATGGGATCCAAAACATTTTTATACATATTGAGTGATAGATCTTCTTATGATTTTTATGTCATGTTTAGCTATTTGTACATCTTATAAAAACTTGAATTAAAGGCTATAATTGACTCATTAGGATCCCTCTTCATGATGATTAAATTCAGATAAACCAAACTTGGATTATTAACTTGTCTAAATTGTGTAAGGAAAGTATTTTAACATGCATTCCATGAGGTGATGGAATTTTCTTACAAGTTAAGATAAAAATCATAAGTAAAATAGAGTGAATGGGAAAAGTCTATAGGAACATCATAATTTATGTCATCCAATAATATCAGATAAGCCTTGAAAGATTTAATATGCTCATCTTCCATTTTCCCACTTGAGGAGGAAAATGTAGGAAATTTTTTCTTTAGGTTCCTTAGTAAATTATGTTGATCTCAAGGAATGGAAATAATAGATCTAATTAACTAAGGTTGAGCCATACGATGGTTGATAAGTAGGAAGTTTCTTACTGGGGAATGTATATTTGATCAATGCACCTTAGGGATGGTCAATACTAGTCTAGGCCTCCTATGATTTGATAAAGGCTAAACAAAAAGGATAGCTTGGGCCTTAGATCTTGTTACTTTCCTAGGTGTCTCTATTTTAACTCTACATATTGATTAACCTCTACTATTGAGAAAACACCTCTACTCCTTATATAACCATTTTTTTCTGTTTCTATTGATGTGGGTTTTATGCACACCAGAAAACTTGAATGAGGTATCCTCTAATGTTTTAGGATCTCTAAGGAAATGAAGTTTCACTCCAAGGCATGAGTTGTAGGTATCCAGTTAAAATAACCAATTGGTGGAATAATCGGTTGAGAATGCATGTTTTTTAACCATGTATATGGATAGATGTGTGAAATCTAAAATCAAGCAAACACTAGGTGAATTTAATGGGTGGATAATTAATCTATGATGGGTAAGTCTTAAAATAATCTCAAATAAGGAGTGGAAGGTAAGATAGAAAATAAAGTCCTATGTTATTAAAATGTCACTTGCAAGGTTGTTTATCTAGGGGATGAGTGCCTCCAAAACTAATGTTTGTCATTTATATCTATTGCACACTCATGAAAAATCATGATTAAGAAATCTAGGGAAGCAGGTATAAGAAGCTTAGTGGTCTCAATTGAATGTTGATTTATTTAGATTTGTTGTCACACACCTTTATATGAGAGATTATAACTTAGACAATAAATATATCTAGAGTATCCACAACATATTCCTATAATATTATACCGAAAGAGAAATACTCCTACACACTTTATAATATCAATGTAGTCTAAACTAATAGATTAAATCAATGAAATTTATTAATATTATATAGTTTTTTCACATATAAGATTAGCACACATAAATTATAAAAACCAAGGTTATCTATAGAATTTGTGCAATTTAAAACTACTAAATTTATAAAAACAAAAAAGTTAAACTCTTAACACAAAAAATGAAGAGAAAACAAACATAGTTGCATGATAATAAATAATTCAATTTATTCATGTATTGATAAAAAAATCCAATCCTTTTAAAGAGGGTTTTACATGTATTTAAAAAATAGGGGAAAGGGTTGCCTCATCCTCAAAGTTTAGTAAATATTTATATTAAATTTTGGATAAATACAACCTAAGTTTAGTTATACATTGCAAAATTGCATGTTATAATTTAAAGATTACATATATTCATACAATGTGTGTATGATATAAAAAATAATTTAGTTAATTATAGTATGAATGCAATGAATCTTAGATAAACATGGTTGGATTTAATAAATACTACATGCAAATTTGTATACACAATTTACCTTAAACTAAGGTTTTCTTGATGATTTCATGTCACTGCTTGTTGTCATACTAGGCAAAGAAGTGATATCTTGGGTTAAACTCAAAGTTATAGTTGGTGTACTTGCCAAATTTGTAGGAGGAACCAATCTATACTTATTATTGGAATTAAACTCTTGATATTGTTTATATCCTATAATATGTTATACCCTTATTATGTTCATATTAATAACAGATGGTCTATTCACCCTGTTCGCTTGTGTTATCAACCTTACATGCTCAACTTTCATGTATATGAAGCCTACCTAAAATATTTCCAATTTTGTGGAATTATTTCTCACTGAGCTTAACTTGGACTCAATCTCTTCTAAATTTAATCTTTGTAGACTCTGAAGTTAACTAAGGCTTGCTACAACATTTGATCAAAAATAGGCCTTACTACTAACTTCCTTACACCATCCCATGTATGCATCAACTCTAGTTCATTCAAAATATGTATTATTTACTTATATTATTTATTTATATTCATGACCAAAGTGTCAATAGATGTTATCCATTAATGTGCTTCTTGGGTCCTGATGACTACTAGATTCAATGTGTTTGCTACTTCCATGGTTGTCATTAAGTTTATATGGTTTAAATCCTTATTTGGAGTATATAAAACCAAAAAATTCAACTTGGTCTCATCATATTTTATATATTTAAATAATTTAGTTTTTAAATTTTCTTCGAGGGGGGGGGAGAATTGTGCCCTCAAAGAATCAATAGTATCCAATATCTCATATAGCCTTTAGGCTACATTCTTGACATCCTGCTCAATTTTAGAGGGAATATGGATTACCTATTGTTATTCTTAGAGATTATCCAATTCTTGTTCCAATTATTTCCTTACCTACTTTATGCCTTCATAAATTGATATCAATGATCTAGTATGGGTATCCATATAGGACTTGAAGTCATAAAATGAAGGGTAGTGACCTATTTTTCTATCTTATCTCTTTGAAAAATAATAGAATTATTCCCTTTCTTCCAAAATCAAGCTCTGCCCAATATTATATTATATCTTTATTTTCCTCACCCTTTACATAAATATAGTAGACTTATCAAACAGTTGTTGTATGATGGATCCTTATCTTATTAAAATTAACAATTCTCAATGGGGGGATATGGGTGTGGGAGGGGGATTACCCCCCACTATGGTCAACCTAGGTTCGGGGGAAACACCCTCGAAGTGAAAATTTTATGAAAAATGCCTTCTGAAATATTGTAATTTCATAGTAAGTTTGGAATTTTCACTATTAGGTCACACATCTAATGTTATAAATTATGTTGGTACATTTTTTCCCTAATATATAACCCTCTTCTAATATGACGGCATTAAAATCATAAGGTGCACTATGTATGATTGAAGAGGAGATTTTAGTTGATGTATTATAGGTTTATCCCTTCATTTTTTAGATTGAATAAGAGAATAAATGGTTATTTCTATGTGGATTTAGCCCATATTGGGTGAACCACATTAAATTTTTGTCTCTATTGTATTGTGTTTTCTACATTTTATTTCCATATTTATTTCATTAATATTTATTTTCATTCTATATTCCTAACAATAGTAAGCTCATAGTGGGAAACTCAATTATCTTCAAGTTTGGTCTCTTAAAAGTTGATTCTCCTAGTTCTTTGGCACAGTCTAGAAGTGTAAAATTTAATGGTTCTAGTGGTTTTGCTTCTATTTGGGTATCTTTTGTAGGCTCAGTCTTAAGAGCTAGATTTTTTATTTTAGATCAATCTACATTTACTATATGTGGCATTGGGTGGATAATTTAGATTGGCTTATTCCATTGAGATCTCTTGGTGGCCACCACTATTTTTGTCTATAGTGATCCCAAGTAAGTCATAGATGAGCTCAATTGAGTAGAATATTCTAAAAATTAGGTGACATGATGATTGGTGGTAATAGAAATATAGGTGGAAACCAAAGAAGTAGTTATAGTAGTAATGGATGTACAGATGGATCATAATGGAGGTAATGACATAGAAGGAAAATAAGTGATCAATTATAATGAAACAATATGAAAATATCTTAAGGGATAAGTAGGTATAACACCCTTACCTTATCGGTCACCCTTAAGGGATGCCTTTCCTTTCAGTCCTTTCAAGCTCAAAACCATATCTTGCTATAGTTATTCTTCATCCACTTCATCCCTTGGATTGCCTTCAACTGAAGGTTATGTCTTATCAATTGTTCCTTCTATGGACTACACTTAAGGCCTACCTTCCTTGAATTTTCTCTTATAGCATATTATTGTCTTATCAGTTTGAGGAAAAACCACTTGTTAGGTAGGAAGGATTATTATACTATATGTTATGGTTTTTGGAGTTACCATAGTGGGTATGAGCTCTTCTTCATCAGAGTATTCCAAACAAATAATCTCCTCTTCCTTCCCAATAGATTTGTCTTTTACATGAATTGTTTCTTCTACAAGTTATTATTTTGTTTTCCTCAATTTAACTAAAGATACTTAAACTTAAGAAGGTTCTTATTATACTTGTGTTATATCAATTTATGTTTCCCATTCATCTTGATCTTAATTTATATCTATCATCACTATGGGTGAATTTTGGGGATCTTGAATCTGATCCTACAATTGCTAAAAAGGTCTATTGTTTAAAAAATTTGAATATGTCCATCCCCCTTGGTGGTGGGACTTTGTGTTTTACTTTATTAATAATGAGGGAAGGATCTACTTAAATCACCTTGAGAAAGTCTTCACTTATTCCAATAGTCCTATCCCTCTCCTTGACCTATACATTATATTTTTCATTGAGAAATAAGATGTCATGGTGATGGGGCTCATGTTTGTTGTGAATATTGAAAGTGTGAGCACATTGCTACACTTTTCCATGGAGGTCCCAATATCTATGTGGAAAGGTAGTCAAGGCATAAGATTTCTTGGCACCACTAACCTCTATGAAGTGTGTACAAAATGTGTAACACGTACTCATGATTATGAGATGGGATCCATAAAAGATGATCTTTGAGATGGGATCCATAAAAGATGATCTTATAAATTTTTCTTAAGTCTTAATCAATCCCCTTCCATAATTGATAGGCAATTTCCTAATCATCCACCTTGTTATGGATGAACTTTGGGAGGAATAAAGGATTGAACCTGTGCCCATTTCCCATTATAATAGTGTAATCTAGTTATAACTAGTAATCACCCAGAGACATGAGTGTGTTGGTGATATTCTTAGATATTTTGGGAAGAGGTTCCTCATGAATTGACCTCCAAACTTGAGGATACAAATATTCTATAGTTCTTAATATGTTCCTTGTAAATGCATAGCTATGAATAAATGAATATACATTAGAAATTATATTTTTGATGTATTCATGATTTGGATATTAGAGATACCCATTATGTCTATAGATAGTGATAATGACCACATATAGGATGTAAGACATCATGCAACAATTTCCACCTTTGGGCCTCATATAATTGTGTAATATCAATTCATGCAATTGGGTGATGATATTTTCTTCCAGTGCAAAGGTGCATTCTGAGGTGATCAATAAGTTGAAAAATTTTACCCACTCCAAGGGAAGGAAGTGGATAATCAAGGGGCATATATATGGTTTATTATTTCTATAACAATGAGTATTACCTCTAGAATCTAGTAATGTGCACATGATTTTTATCTTTGAATGAAAAATTCTTTCTAAGGAGAAGCCATTTGCTCATTATTTTTCTTCCTATAATGGGATACACTATATAAATCAAAGATAAAGTTTATAATTGGTAAGAATAAATAAATTTGGAATTCTTTGCCTAATATGTAGCTGATGATGATGTTGTTGGCATAGTGAAGGAAACCACCATCTACAATCTTTGATTTCAATGAATCTCCTAGAAGGTTAGTGCATGTAATGACCTCAGACTTAGCAATAACATAGTAGAGTGATTGGAATTTGAAAGGAACTAGGTTAGATATGACTTATTATTCTTCTATAGAGATGCCTTCCTCATATTTTAATGGTTCAATGCTCTCTATAGCTTCCTAGAGATCCAAGTAGTTGGCATAGGTATCATTGAATAGTGATACATCAAAAATTATATCCATGTATTTTGTTAAGTCTTTGATAGAGAATGTATATGATGCTTAGGCTCCCATATATGGTCTAGATTAAGACACCATCATTATTTCTTAGAACTTGTATAATTTGATCTCCTAGTAATGGTGGTTTGGCACAAATTTAAGATTTTTTGAACATAACTAGGGCTTGAATTCATAGAGGGCAAGATTCACTTGATTTTGTTAACAATTAATGAATGTGAATATGGTTACTAGCTCAAGGTTTTAGCATTTTTATAATTCAAGTTTAGTTAATGTTCCATTAATCACCAATGTCTCCAAGCTTGTCACCTTCATTTAATTTAAACTTGATGACCTTGGCCTAGTGGGCTTGCCATGTAGGATGCTTACTCATTCAGGGGGTGCCATGGTACTTATATTTTTGACACTTATCAATGTGTGTTTTAGTTAGGTGTCAACATTTTCATTCAAGCTAAATAATTTGATTTTATGATCTTATATTTTTCAATTTAAGACTCAAAAGAACAAAATGTTTTTTAGGAAGATTTTTGAAACTTTTCCTGAAAGCTTAAATGTCAAACACTTTTATTGAAGATCAAATTGTCATTTGAGAGGATTTATTAAATAATTTTTTCAAAGGTGATAGTTCTAAATGAAAATTTTTGAATAAAATCTATCAAATAAGAGGTGACAAATAAAAGGATCTAAAGAATATTTTATCTACACAAAATTTACTGAATAGAAAATTTAATGAAAAGACCTAACCAAAAAGTTTTAAAAGACCAAAATTTTGAAGATAACTACCAAAAAATAAAATGTCATAGATAAAAAAATATCAAATACCACAATGTACATAATGCCAAATAATTGAACCCAAATAATATTTCCAAAGACTTATCATACATAGTAATATTCCTAGAACCATAGATTAGTTTAAACAGTTCATTCCAATAAAGATGGGTTGAAAGAGGAAAATAGATGAAACAAAATTGATTCAATACCAAAAACCCACAAATTTACACAAATAAAAAAGTCATTAAACATGCATGTACTACACTAATATGAACATGCCTTCCAAAAAAACAAAAAAGGGGTCCCTGCTTGCCCATAAAAAATCCAAGGTGGGATGTGCTAAATATAACAAATTCCACTAATTTAATGTTTATGTGTAATGGTTTACCTGAATCTAATGGTGTAGGCAAATAATCATATCCATCATGTTTTATGAAAATATCTATACCCATGTCAAGATAAGTAACACACATGTTTGTAGTATCTAGCTTAGAATTCAACTCCACTTGCCAATTTTGTCCAAACATTGTTTGAAGCACAATGACTAAGAGGGGGGTCAATCAATATTCAAAATATTCATTAAATTTAACTTAACATTCAAGATCCATTCATATAATTACATATATCTAGCAAGCATAAGAAACCATACAATAGCATAAAACAAGATAACACATCCTATATGTGGGAAACCCTCAAGGGGAAGAAAATCCAATGATATGTACAAATGGAATAAAATCCTATAAGATAAAAACCAAGATTTAGTGAAACGCCAAATTCACATGGAGCAACAACCCTAACTAGCCAAGTGCACACTTGACTAAGATTTAGAAAGCACCAAATTTTAAGGAGGAACCAACCCCCTAGATGACTTGGCACCAAATTAGATACTTGATTGATTTGATCACCTTAATAATAACTTGTTTCTCAACCAATAGATGATGACCACCTCTTCAAATCTTCACACTCTTATGCCTCTCAAAATGCATTCTAGGCATCTTTGCTCAACTAGGTCTCTTCAAGAATAATTAGGTCATATGACCTTGATATTCATACTCATACCTCTTGTTATATATTCATGACACTTCCTCTACACCCTTCTAATGGTCTACATAACCTCTTTGTCCTTAATCTTTTTTTCACTCACTCCCACTAATCATACTTCCATAAGCCACTTTCAAACTCCACATACCATATGAACATTTTGTATACCACTCAAATATACCCCCACTAAGCTCATGTTATGTCCATGACACCATTTAGGTCTAACCACCACTTGTATAACTCCATTAGCATTCTTCGCATTAGGCTTATGTCAACTCAAACACTTTTTGATCTCTCTCATGCTTGATAACCTAGATGTCATGTAGCCAAAACAAACAAAACATGTTTATTGAAGATCTATGACCTTAAGATCATCTTCATTCACTTGGTACACTCTGATTCAATGACCAACCTTGGTTTTACTCACCCTTTAGGTCTCACAGAGACCTACTTCATTAGGTCTACTCTCTTGAAAATAAGACTTGATATTCTTTGATATAGATAGCCTTATCCAACAATAAAAAACCACCCAAAAAATTTCCAATGAATTATTTTGACCTATTTCATGCTTGGTTATATCTTCATCTTATGTTCATATCCTGAAGCCCTCTTTATGATAGACTACCCTATTAGGCCTATATACCTCAAAAACTATCTTGAAAGAATGAAGTTCAAACACTCCTTTAACATCTCTCCCATGACAAATGAAACATATATAAATATAATAAATGACCTCATTAATATCCCTAACTACTTTTAACAACTTCACTCAAATAATAATGGCTCAAGATAACTCTATAACTTACTCACTTAGAACTGCCAGAATACTAAAAAACATAGTCTTAAGAAAATAGACTTAAAAAACATATTTAGCCACTTTTATTTACTCTTGATACATTAAAAAATCCTATGACATATTCATAAGATCCTAAAATGAAAAATTCATAAGGTCTAATGGCAAATATTGATCTTACAAACCAATTCCTTAACTTATAGTCTTACAGTCCAATTCTAAATAGACAAGACATTTTGTGAACACATTTTATTCACTTAAACTAACCTAAAAAACTTATAAAAATAATTATCATGACTTAAAATTTATTAATAAAAAAACCATGCACTACATTTCATCACTTTTTCATGAAATTACACTCAAATTCAACTTTTCATCACTACAACTCAAAACTACTAAGACTATAAAAACATAGTAATGAAATATTATCTTTATAACACCTATATAGGGACTTCAAATTTTTTTAAATGATTTAAAATTATTCTATGACATTTCAAAACCATCTTAAAATATAAAACCAATATGTTCTAATGTCAAATATTGATCTTTCAAACTAATCCTTTGACCTCTCTCCTCATAATCACACCAAAACCAAATAAGTCATTTTAGCTTCAACTTTTTAACTACTTATAATGAATATAAAATCTTATATAAATAATTTAAATTACATATAAGTCCCAAAAAATAACACCATGCACTCTAATGTATCATTCTTCTAGGAAATTAGACCAAAAACCAACTTCTCAAACTACTTGGGTTTTTCATTGTTCTTCTTCATTAGGCATATTAGCGATTGGTCAACTTGGATAAAAAATTTGGAAAACTTAAGCACTATAATTAATCCAAAAATCACCATGTAAAAATTATATGAGTCTCAAGATTCAACATTTATCAATTTACAAACTTTATCTAGTAAATTTTTTATAGCTACATTAACTTCTTTAAAAATAAGCATGTATCTTCACATTTTATCTCTCCTCTCTCTAACCACCATCACTTGGAGGTTCATGGGAGAGTTTACTACAAGATAAAAACACTAATCTAATCATTCTAAACCATCTTGAGCACTTTTAAATCATATATTCAACATCAAGTCACTATTAGGGTTCTTGGAGGGTTTAAATCTATTTCCATTCTTAACAGTTATTCATAAAACATAGCCCCTCAATATAAAAAAAATGCATATAACTTCGAGCTATTAACCCTACCCATATACCATGAATATATTAGGTTCCCACATATAGGTTTAGCGAGCTAATGAACACAATAAAAACCTTCTCATGTAGAAAACCCTTCCTTTTGTGCACTTGAGAGACCTTCGAACACATTTTCATGCCTTATCCCTAAAAAATTGACCTCATACTACATGAATAATCTTAAATAAACTTGTCTCTCCTTTTCTCAATTCTCACCTACTCACACTTTCCTTGGTAATTGATTCTAATACCCCATTAGGCTTACATTCTCTCTCTACACCATAATCTACATACCTTAGTAGGCCTTGAATTGTCCTTCATTCCCCTTTACATGATATAAACACCTAAATTTCATTATAAACATCTCACTCTCATGCCATAAAACTTATCTCATTCTTAAACATTTACATACATCTTTCACATGCCTTGATAACAAATTATGATATGTCATTAGGCTAGGTAGGGTCTAGGACTCGTCTAGTTATAGACTTGGATTGAAGGTCTTACCCTTATAGACTCATCTTGAAACTTTCCTTGATGCTTCTACACCTAGAGGAGCATCACTAAAAACTAGCAGTTATGGATTATTTATTGTATGCATAGATAATTTTATAAATAAATGTCAAATTAAGTCAAAGGAGCACAACCCATTAGAAATTATTATTTGTCCATATTATTATTTAATCTTTTGAAACTATTTTAAGTTAAAGATATATATTTAAATTATAAACTTTATATCTTATAAAGTGAACTAAATATAAATTAATCAAATTTTAAAAGCTAATTAAATTTATAGCTACAAATAACTAAAATTAGGTGTAACTTTATTCATAACTATCTCAAAGGAAAGTTAATTTAATTAAAAAATTACATAAAAAAATAGAAACACATGTATTTAGATCTATTCAATTTTAAAATATTTCTCATCCCTTTCTTCTGCTATCAAAGTAATATCTGAGGTCAAACAATCATTTCCAAATAGAACAAACAATTATTTATTTGACGGTGAAGAAATTTACTTGAATAATGTAGCTATATCTAGATTCATTAATTTACTCATAACTTATTATTTGAACATTATAAATTATTAATGTTAATGATAATTTTAGATATGGAATCATATCTATAGAAATTTATGCACTTTGCTCGAAGAATGATGAATATCTTGTATTTTATGATAGATTGTTAATGTATCATTGTATACTAATTTTTATTTCAAGATATGTTTGTAATCATACGTATTTCATTTGTTTTTAAATAAAGTTTACCTTTAACATATATAAGATGATTATTTTTCAAAGTCTTACACTTTTTCCCTTTCTATTTTAGTTTAGTTTTATTTTATGTTTTCTTTTTAGTTTTAGTTTAGTTTTTTTATTTTCTGTTTAGTTTAGTTTTTTATTCTCTTTTAGGTAGATTTAATTTTACTCATAGTTAGACTCAGTTTATAATTCATTATTTAATTTCATTACTATTTTACTTGAGTTATAGATTAATATTTTATTATTTTTTTAAGATAAATTTCTACCTACCAATTCATTTTATTTGTTTACTTAGTTTTTTTTTTCTTTTATTTTATTTCAATAGTTAGTGTTTAGATTATTTGATTATTGCTTTCTAGTTTTTATTGCTTATATTTTAATAAGTTTATATTTATTTTTATGCTCTAGTTGTCATTTTCATTTTATTGTCTTCTTGTTATTTTATTTATATTTAGGTAGGTTTCTTTGATTTTATCTTAGATTTCATTTGAATTTAGTTAAGTGTCATTTGATTAATTAGTACTTAAATCTTAGTTGATTGGTTAGTGATTATGATATTTTTTTTCTATCTCTTTGTTTTGTTTTCCCTTTTAAATTTTTATTTGTCTTTAGGTGTTATGTTTTACTTTTCCTTTAGTTTTATTTAGTTGGTTTGGTATCAAGGATTGTAATAAAGAGATATATTATTCAAAGGATAAGAGATATTTCATTTAAGAGAGTTCCTCACTCATAGGATTTACTCTATTGGATAGGCTAGATTATATCTATTTAATCTTATTTTAATTTTATGCAAAAATAATTATTGGATTTTTGAAACATTATGATGATTAATTAAAATTTATATGTTGTTCATTATTCCCATATCTATTAAAAAAACTCTCTTCATGTCTTAGTATCAAAATTTGTCTCATAGATCCCCTACAATTAAATTGGTTTTATTCTAAATTGACCTTCATGATAGGTGAAAGGGTTGATTCATTAAAGTGATATTTTTTTCCATCACCAAATTTGGTGACTCCATTGGGAATTTATTTTAGAAATAATTTTTTTATATTTTATTTTAGTTCCTTTTTCCCATGGCCATTTTTGGTCCACCTTCTATCATCCAACTTGGCATTGATATTATTTAAGATCAAGTAGGTATTAATTTTAATTTTGTTCATTTAACTTGGTATAATATACCTTATGATTTACATCACATTATTGAGGTTATAGTCAAGGATGAAGATGAATTAATATTATAAATTGATTGGTATGAAACTTTTAGCTATAAAACTTAGTTTCATACTCACAAACAAAATCATCACATTCAGAGAGAAAAAGAACAAAATTTTATTACTAATCCTATAAATATAACTCATTTTATTTATGAAGTTTTTCCTTTTGACAATTTTATTTCTCCTAATAACCCTAATAGACTTACAAAATAAATTTAACCTAGTCAAGTAGTAGAACATGTTGAATCTTCTAATGAAAAAATGAATAGAAGATAGATTTAGAGACATTATTCCTAGTCTACAAAACAATATGGATCAAGATAAAATAATTGATAATAAAGTATATTATGATGTAGATGATGATCAAAAATTTATGAATCCTTAGATTCATGAGAATCCAATTAATAATGGTGTTTGTCTTAATAATTTACCCTCATTTAAAAAACTTAATCTCCTAATTTTTTCAAGGAACATAGTTAAATCTCGGGAAGATCATTTGGATGCTTTTAATTAGATTTTTGATACTTTTGGAATTACTAATGAAAACATTTCTCTTATAGTATTTTCACAAACTTTAGAAGATAAATCTTATCAAGCTTTTATTAGTCTACTTGCTAATATAATTAGTACATAGAAAGATATAAATATTTTGTTAGATATTTGTTTTGGCAACCCTAAATAATATTTAGAGTTGGTAAACGAATTTTAAATATTTATATTTATCCAGGTGAGATGGTTTATCATCTTATCACTAGATTTATTAAGCTATGTTAAAAAATTCCTCATGATGTTGACCATCAAAAATATTATCTAGATTATAATTTTGTAGTGAATATCCTTTGAAACATAAAATGGCTTTAGAAGATAATGTCATATTATAATATTGTGCCACTATTACTTTCTACATAGAATATGTAAAGAATTTAAGAAGTGTTAGATTTAAAGATAGAGATTCTACTAGTTTAACTTCTCAACCATCCATAACCTTGGAAATGAAATGGTAATTTTAAGTAAAAATTAAATAACAATATTTATACATAAGAAAAAACTTATACTATTAAAAAAGGTAGAATTAGATAAAAATTTCATTATTTCCATGTTTATGAATTAGATAATGACCATAATTCATTTATTGTTGTTTAAAAGAATAAAATATTTAATTCACAAGAGGGATAGTAATGCCATTGACTTGGAGGATAATAAAAACATATGTGGTTATGACAAGTATTTGGAAAACATCAAGACTAATAATGCTTAATTTTTTTTAAAACAAAGATATTAGAATTTTATCCTAACAGATAATTTAAATTCAGTCAAAAATCATGCATCATATTCTAAACATTTAGTGAAAGAATAATGTAAAGTTGTGCATAATATTAAGATTACATATAATTATTTTGAAGTAAACTAATACTTTGTCTACTATATTCAATAATTCAATATCCTCCTTATAAGCCCAAAATTATACTCATATTCATCATCTTGATGTTGGTACTTATAATATTATTGATAATTTAGTTATAATTAAATTAGGTTTCTCTTTATTATAAGTTGTTGGCTTACCTAGGCAACTTGAATAAAATTAATGATGTTATTAGGTATATGCATGGCATTTGGGGGGGGGGGGGGGTGGAAATGGGATCTTAATTTTACATGTTTTTATTGAAAAATAAGAAACCTCAACATGTATAGATTATTTGAGACACCTAAACTCAAAATTTAAAGATGCCATAGGAACATGAACTATAGAATTTTGATTTTTGAAATGGTTGAGTATATGTAGGTCAAACATTAGAAATTCAAAGAGGTAGTACTATTTTTTATAAAAAATAGATTAGATATATTTACATGTGGCCCATAATTTTTAGCATCATTTAGTTTTTTTAGCACCTTTGGTGGAAAGTTAGATAAGATAATATAGTTTTTAACCTATATATTTTTTAAGATTTTATTAATGAATTTTTATTTTTTTACTAATTTGACAAGTCAATAGAACCTAAAATATGATTAATAATTTATATCTACCCACGAGGCCCCCTTAAATACATTAAAAAATATAAAAACTTGGATATTTTTAATGTGTATAGAATTAGGTCTAGTTTACAACCATATAATGTTTTTTATTTGAATGAATGAATCAAAATATTCATAAAAAAATATGAACATATATAGTTGTGGCATATAACACTATAAATAGACATACTTATAAATAATTATAGATAACAATCTTAAAGTAATAAAAATATAATAAATATATATTTAGAAAGAGTAAAGTGTAGTTGATGTTGTAGTAATATTTTTAAGAAAAATTTCAATAAAATTCATAGTGTTTAGCATGTCTAAATTTGCATTTTTTTCTACTTGGAAGGCCAACTTTGGACCTCAATAATATTTTCTTCACTCAAGTGCATGTTCTAAAATTTGGACCTTATTATATATTCACATAGAGTTATACAACCATGTGTCAATATGATCCTATAAACCACATATGTGTGATATATAATTCCATTAAAATGCCTCCTCAGATTTATCTATCATAGAGCCAACTTGTATCAAAAATTTCTTGAAAGGCCAACTTTAAACATGCATATCTTTTATTGTGCTTCAATGCGTGACCCAAAAGTTATAAAAAATAAAATAGGAACAAAATTGAACAAATAAATATGATCAAATTCTCATGGAAAATCCACATATATGAGATATTACACCATCAATATGCTTACTTGGCTCTTTTTACCATATTGCAAATTTGGCTAAGTATGGGAAAACATTGTCAAATTGCTTGGGAGTCCAAATTTGCACTTGCATATATATTTTTTTGCTTCATCACATGACCTCAAATTTATAAGATATAAAATAGTAAAAAAATTTATCATAAAGATATGACCAACTCCCCATGAATCATCCATACATGGAAATGGTCATGTCAACAAACTGCCAACTCAAATTTTCTTCCACTAGACCTAAAGTGTCTAGATGAAAACAATGATAAAATAAGACCTAAAGTGATGTCATGAAAATAATAAATAGAAGAATAAAATGTTTTTATATGACCCATTTCACATGATCAATACTCCATACTCATCTTTGACCATCTCTAGCCATGTCAAAACTGATGATCAACCAAGCATCATTCAAGCATACTAGGACAAGCATATTGCACACTTTGACATTGTCACTTAGAATATAAAGGAACTTCATATACTCACCTAAAAACCTCTATTAAATATCCATGACATAATTTAAAACTCTCCAATAATCTTCCTCTTTATCATTTATGTCAATAAACATCATTCAACTCACCTTCTCTCTCTTTAAGCACTCTCACAATAAGAACTTTATCCCCCTTCGACATAATGACAAAGTGGGAACCAAATAATCTTGAGGACCTAAAAATACTACCAATATAAGAGGAACACCTTGAATAAATGATACAAACTCCCCCTTACATTGATCTTACTTTTTATTGCCTTAACAATAACCTCTTACTCTATGCCAACATTCTCTTAAACCAAACACTATAGACAATAAATAAAAACTACACAAAAACACTAAAATCTGATGGAACTTACCAAAAAACATTTTATATGGACTCCCCCTAATATTTTTGAGCCATTTTACCACTTGAGAATCTTCAGATCTCCAAACGCCATGAGGAAACACCATATAGGCTTACTAGACTTCTCTCTCAAACCACCTCAAGGACCACCAAAATAACTTCATGCCACACACAAAATATGAAAATTGATCTAATACAACTTGAGAACTCACCTTGAAATACTCATGCCTTTCTCTTTTGGATAAACTAAAAAAAGGAACATCTTCAAAACTAGGCCTGTCTAAACTCCTTGTAGCCCTACCTAGAACTTGCAGAGCCCACAAATTTATATAGAACACAACTTAAATACCTAAAAATTCATATCTATATCACTCTCATATTTCCCCTCAATCACACTAATTTTCAACAATTATCTCATTCTCTAAAATATACTTCCTTCACAAACCTACTTGTTAATTAGGTATCCATCTTGACAAAAACATGAATAATTTTAAAACCACAAACCTTAAAATCTCTTTGAAGATCCATTTAATAACCCATTTGTCCATTAAATATATTAATAATCCTTAGACCTTAAATCATAAGGAAAACCATTTTTCAAGTAGAGCCCAAAACCCTAGACACTCAACACAAGTAAGGTCAACAAACCTCCTTCTAGTCAATAACCACCTCTAAAACTTGTTGCATACCTAGAGACACCCATCACACACTTATATACCAAAATTTTAGACTCCATTATTTTAATAATATATACTTCCTCTAACCCAATTTAGGACCTGCATACTCTTAAGCACAAACTAAGAAACTTGAGAGAAAACCAAAATCTCCAATTTAACTTTAATATACCTTCAGATCATAATACCACCTGGAGCATGATAAAATAATGTTAATATAAATTTATATGCAAAAATATAATATTTAAAAATCATAAATCCTTCTTTTCCATTTGGGAGCCTTCAATCTAACCCTACAGACTAACTCATATAGAGTTATGAACACCATGACATTACCTCAACATATATTCCACCTAGACATACTTGTTCCAACTAAAAACACTCATCTATAGAATTTTAGGACCTTTTGAATAACATCACAATAACACTTTATTCTCCAATGAAAGGAGTCTCTTAAGAAATATAGAGACATCTATTCTACCACAATGCTCTAAAATAAAGTGAATCCAGGAGTAGCCCATATCTCCTTAGTAACCAAAGGAATCATGTTATAACTATAAGATTCATTTATCTTTTTCTTCTTATATTTAATATAAACTATGACAATTGATTCCTTCTCTATATCACTCTCCTTCTCTTCTAAGATAGAATTGACAACACATGGAACAACTATGGAATCTTGACATACCTTTTCATTTGAAGAATCAACCTTATAGGTTAGAACCTCATAACTAGGTACTAAAAAATTATGTTATTTGAATGATAATTTTTCAAAAATATTAGGATGTTAACTTGGATCCATACACATCTCAAAACTTTCCTCAACCAACACCTTAGTCTTCTTCTTCATCTTGGTCTCTTCATGCTCAACATGAGTAGACAATGAGAACCCTTAACACTCTTCAACATCTATACCATTTTCCACCATAGTAAATAGATTACTTAGACCAGTAGATATATCATTATTTATACTTACCACCTTCAATTTCCATGAGTTAACTTTCCATCTTCCTTACACTCTAAGAGCTTGATTGAATCTATTCTAACTTAATGGCCTTTGCTTCCAGAATCTACCAATGTGACCTCTTTTTTCATAGTTGTAGCAAACCGTACTCCTTTATGAAAACTCATCTTGTCTTACCCTTTTTTTAAAATAACTATCAATGTGTCCAATGTCATGAAAACTAAAATAAATTACTATTTTTTTAGAAGACTTACCTTGTCTTTCCTTATTTGGACAATGCTTAATAAAGTGTCCTTAATTAAGACAGTTGAATCACTTAACATTGTTCACTCATTTAGATTGATGACCCACATCATATTACCATGAAAAATCATTTTTAACAAGTCTTATAAATTATATATGTCTATCCCCAAACTTATTACAAGTATAGCAGTAACCATTGAAATTTGCATACCTCATGACATTTGGTTGTTTGATTTGATTTGTCTTCATTCTTCCATCACCTTTATGATAATTTGTAATCAAATTATGATCCATATTTATCTCATTGACATTCATGTTAACGTGAGAAGTAACTTTGTGATCTTAATTAAAACCCAATTCAATATGTCACTAGCTAACTCTAACTTTTGACTCTTTAGGAGATCATCCAGATCATTAGAACTTATATTAAACTTGAAAAATGATTTTACCTTGCTTAAAAACTGTTATAACTCATATTTCAAAGACATGATATCATAATCATACCTTAATAATTCTTATTCTTTGTCTCTTAGACTTTCAGACATTGATTCTAACATAAAATTAAGAATCATGATAACAACTTCATGCTCTCTAGAGTCTTCAACCAATCTTGCCTCAAACACACAAAATTACTCCTCATAGTCCTTGAGTTATCACTTCATATTCTTGTTAATATTTTTATCAATCTTCAATTCTTCAAAAAAATTCATCGATTCAGTCTCACATTCTAGCTCATCTTTATTATCATCTAAATCACTCCAAGTAAACCCCTTTTGATGTGAGCAACTACCTTCCTCAGCCATGAAGAGATATTTATCTTAAATAGGACCATCATATTCATGATCATACTTTGAGTCACTAAATTCACTCTCATCTAATGAGTTGTAATCTTCTTTGGTGTAGAGACTCTTCTTGTCCTTAAATAACTTCTTTTTATTGTCAAACCTTCTGAGTCTCTTTTTAATTTTATACAACCTAAATGATCTCTTGACATTATCATGACCTTGATCTTTCTCTTAATCATCATCCTTAGTATAATTATGAGGAAACTTATTATAAAAATGTCCTATCTCACCATAATTGAATAATTTGAGGGGTAGTTTACCTTTATAATTTCCTAAACCTATTCTCAATTTCCTTGAAATTAAAGTAATTAGTTCATCCTCATCTATATCAGAATTGTCATCTTATTTGTTTTTTTTACCTTGTAACTTCTTCTTTGGCTTCATGTCTATCTTGAATTATGCTTCCTTCTTTATTATATATCATCATTCTTCCTCATCTCATAGCAAATAAGGATGCCATGTAGTTCATCCAGCTTCAGTTGAGTAAGATCATTACTTTCTTCTATATAGATACTTTAGGATCAAACTTGAGGGATAGAGACCTTAATACCTTTTGAAATACAATAGATTATTCAAGGTTTTCTCTAAGACCTCTAATGATGTTTACAATCTCATCAACTTTCTATAGAAAGGATGCCACATAATTTTCTTCCTTCATCTTGAGACTTTCAAATTGGCTTCTATGAGTCTGTAACTTAGTAATCTTAACCTTTGAATCTCCTTAATAAATGATCTAAATTTTGTCCCATATATCTTTTGTATATTTATAATGGATTACCTTTATGTATTTCATCTCTAAAAGACCACAAGAGATAACACTCTTTGCCTCTAAATTATTCTCAAACAACTTCTTATCTACAATACTAAATGGAAGAGTAGTAGGAGTAACATAATCATCCATAATAGATTGTCATACATTAAATCCTAGGGACATAATGTATGTCCTCATCCTATCACTCCAAAAATCATAATTGGATCCATTGAAAATTGGTGCTTACTTAGTAGATAAACCTCTTTGATGACTACCCATATTGTACCTTGGATCACCTTCAAGTTATTAAACCTTTACTAAAGGAACTTATCTGATACCAATTATTAGAGGTATAATCACTAAAATGGGGGGATGAATCAGTGAGCCTAGACATTTAAATCTAAATTTCAATCCTTTCAAACTATTTAAACAATCGGCATATATCAACTTGATCAAGCAACATTAATAAGAGAGTTCATTCATTCAATGCATACACAAGATCAAACACATAACACAGTTCCTATAGGAAAGCCTCATGGGGAATAAAACCCACTCTCAAACCTATAACACATGGACTAATTTTCCTACAATAAATTACAAACAAGAGACATATCAAATACTTTATACCAATAGACCTTGATCATATCCTCCTAACCAAAGGCCTTTAGTGAAAAACCTATTTTATAAGGAATAATTACCCCTAAGGAAGATCAATTCCTTTATACCCTCCTTTGAAAAAATACAAATTAGAAATAATGTCTTAAACACCTAATTATATATATTTATTTATCTAACCTATACATAAACTCTCTTTCTATATCATACAGGCCTCTCACATAGGCATACCACAATCTCTCTCCTTCTTCACTCAAACTATCTTCATATGCACACTTAGATCTATTCACATATCTTCAAAATATAATATCAATTTTATGAAATAACAAATATGACCTAAAATTCATAAATATATTCATCATTCCTCTCTACTCATCAATTAATCAACTGGTCACTCTACCTCTCCTTCATTCCACAATTCTCACATGCACACCTTACACAAGTCTCACTCACAAGTCTAGAAACCAACACATTTTATTTTATTATATATAGATAATTCATTAATAATCAATTACATAATATTTATTTTTCAACCAAAATACATTCATTCACACTTAAGGCATATAACATGGGTCACACTTAAGCATAATCCACTTTCAAATGCTTAAGTCACTTTTAGGTCCTATGAAGACCCATTCAACTCTTTAACACTTCTCTGAAAAAATTAAGAAACAAAAGAACACTTTTAAAATTTATGGACCCATTATAAATTATTTATAGGTGCCCCTTAAGTTTCCATATCCACCACAATACCCTTTTGCTTAAGCACAATTTGCTCAATCAACATTATGTGCACATAATCACCGTGAATGAACACACAATCACCTTATAAACCTTATTTCATACTTCATATGATTGGTAAAATATTATTTATGAACATAAATAATATTAATATATTATATAACATTTTATATTATCTAATTCATCATTAAATATTAAAACAACATCAGAACGAGCTCAATTACCCTTCTCAGTTTACTTGTAAAACATAGTCAAACACACAAGAAAATTTGGACCATCATAAATTTTATTATAAAAACTTTCATATCTTAAAAATCATATTTATAAATTAAAATTGGATTCCTCTAACACTTTTATTTTTACACCATGAGAAGATTCATCCTATATCAAAAGATATGGCCAAAATATAGAGCACTTGGTTTTCCTTCATTAAATTCAAAATTTTGAATTCAAATAGTCATAGTTAAACTTTGAAGACCATGTCCTCATATCATGTCCTCACTTAGATCAATAACTTACCATTGGTATTTTTTTATATTTAATGCATAGTTAACCAATTCCCAAATGTTAAAAATCTAACATTTGACCTCATCTCATGCAATATTTACTCAATGTACACCATCAATCTTTGTAGATCAGCTAGGTCTTTATTATGCAATGTGCACTATTTGATAAATATATAATAAAACCATCTCATATTTGGATCCTTATCCTTTACCTTTTCTCATTATTAAAACTCAAACACTTGAGACCATCTCACAACATCTTGACATCTTGGAATAAACATGCTTCATCAATCCTTTTATAAGGAGCTTGATCTTTACCCAATTTAAGCATCAAACACTTTGACCTCTTTGACTTATTGGAAATATTAGATCTATATGTATGAAATATCATGCAATATTTTATCTCTATTTGGTCTTGATCTCTACCATTGTGAAAAATGACTATGGGGACCATTATTTATGATCTTGGAAGGTCAACTTTGGACCTCAATAACTTTTGCTTCACTCAAGCACATGTTTTAAAAATTGGACCATATGATCTCCTAACATAATAAAATATAACCATGTTTGAATATTATATTAGAATATTCAAACATGTGAGATATAACACCATTAAAATGCCTCCTCAGATTTATCTATCATAGAGCCAACTTGTGCTAAAAACTACTTGAAAGGCCAACTTTGAACATGCATATCTTTTGTCATGCTTTAGAGCTTGAACTAAAAGTAAATATAAATAAAATAGGCACAAAAAAAATGATAAAATTCTCATTAAATATCCACATGTGTGATATATGCCACCATCAATATGTTTACTTAGTTCTTCTTACCACATTACAAATTTGGCTAAGTATGGGAAAACATTGTCAAACTACCTTGGAGCCCCACTTTTCACTTGCATATATTTTATTGTGATTTTTTGAATGACCTAAAATTGAGCACATATCAACTATGAACAAATTTTATCATAACCATATGACCAACTCTGCCTGACTCATCCACATGTGGCAATGGTGACATCAATAAACTACTTACTAAAATTTTCTTTTATTGGACCCAAAGTGTCTAGATGAAAAAAATGATCAACCATATGAAAACCACTCATGCATACAAGCACTCAAAGTATATAAAACCTTTTATATTACCCATTTCACATGATTAATACTTCATACTCATCCCTAAACATATATAACCATGTCAAAATTGAAGATCAACCAAACATCCTTCAAGCATACTAAGACACACATATTGCACACTTTGTCATTGTCACTTAGACTATTAAGACACTTCATCTACTCACTTGGACACATCCATGACATCATTGATAACTTTCCAACACTAATTCTAGTGTTATCAATACAATGATCCTCTAGATAATTATATTATTCCATTATCTATTTATTTTACAATTACTGGAAAATTCATTCATAATTATATCCTTGATAAAATAACTTATAAGAATATTATGCCTAAATTTATCATTGATAAAATATGCATTTATTATAAAAATGACAACATGAAAACTTACTAGTTTGTATTCTGGCCAAACCAAGAGTTTTGATAAGTTACATGATATTATTATCAAAATAGCTCAAGATAAGAGAATCATATGTATTTTAAATGTCCAATTTTTAGACATCCCTGTTGATTATGTTATGTTGGTAGGAACAGAGTCAAAGAGAATTAGTTATTTTATAGGTAAGGATACAATAAGGGTTCTATTGGTAATTATATTTATTTTATGCATATAGAGGAATGGATAGTAATCCTATAGAGTCCAAATCAACTACTATTGTTTATGTTGAAACTAGAATAGGAACTTATGATTTGATAACATTAGATAAACTTGATCAATAACAAGTAAGGACTATTTTTAGAGAAATCATCTATTCATTATACTTTGATGGAGCTTGTTTGTAGCATGGTAGTGGTGCTAGAATTATTTTATTTTCTCTTGTTGGTATATTAATTTGTTATACTTTTAAATTTTCATTTAACAATACTAAAAACATAACTAATAGATTTGAGTCCTTGTTTTTAGGTCTTGAAAATACTATAAAATTAAATATTAAGAATTTATAGGTCTTTTGGGATTTTGAAAGACAAGTTAGAAAATTTTATAAAACACATAAGACTTATCCCCATAGATATACTAAAAAAAATTAGTTACTTTTTGATAGATTTAAATAATTTAATATCACACATGTACTTATAAAATTTAATTCTCTTATTAATAACATTATTAAAACCACCCAAAAAAAGAACTAGGAGTTATTTCTTTTTAGAGTATGAAACGACACTATGTGTAGGGCTCAAACACAACCTAATGATGTGAAACAACATATTAATAGATTTGACACTAGGGTGATCACAACCAATACTCTATCAATTGGTAGTAGACACTTAAATAGGATTAAATCACCATTATATAGTTATATATAATATCATGTCATCAAGGAGTATAAAATTTTGGGTATATTGGTGTGTGGGATCACTCCAATAGACTCTAAACTTTATATAAGTACTAGTATCTCTCACCAATAGGACCATTTAGTGCTCAGTTAACCCTACTCAAATATCTCAATTTTCTAATAGAGATCCATTTGAAAGTTGAAGATAATGGCTACTCACTAATATACCCATAGCTACTACATACATATCAACAAGGATTACTCGATTAGATGAACTTAGAATATTAATCAATGTTAAACCTGAGAAGGATACAAGGGAAGTAACAAAATATTATTCAAGATAAAACATAAACCCTTGAGTCATTAAATCATCAAATATGAAAGATGTCCGAAGAGGGTCCCCATTCACATCAATACAGACCATACCTCAAGAAAAAATGACTAACCAACATGAGGTACCAAATCAATTACAAATGTAACCAATGGTAGACTAAGCAACTCAATAGTGCTACTAGTTGATATTTCCATAACTCAAATCTCAAAATTTATGGTCTTAGCACCATGCACCTCTCCCAAGGAGCTTAGGGTATACTTATATTTAGATAATAATAATAATAGTCCTATAATCCAAGAGAGAGAGAGAGAGAGAATTAGATAAAAAGGGATTAGTATTGGTAACTTTACCATTATGAAATATGAGTCCAACTACACCATTAGTCTCAAATGATTTCCTATAATAAGTCAAGAAGAAAAACATTTATTAGATTTACCATTACATGAAATCCTTCACACTCACATTACCAAAATGGAGTATAATTAAATCAACATCCTTATTAGGGAGAGTAGTCAATGACAAAACATCACTTTAGCCTTATCTGTTAGTCAATACATAAACAACTACAATATTTCCTTGTGGGTAAATTACACAATTCTATAACATAATGTGGTTTTATTATATTCATTTACATCACATGAAATATTAACTTGCCATGGTTAATGCTTATATAAAATCAACTCTCTATTTATTTTAGTAATAAGTGTACCAAATTGAGTTCATTATATTTAAAATTATTAACCTTAAACATCTTAAAGTATATACACCAAATTCCAGAATAAACTTTCTAGCATAACCATAAGCTCACTAATGGAAGGAAAACATTAGACAATTCATAACTCTTATTGAATTGAAACTATGTAATCAACAAATTTTGATAATTAGAATTTCTTTATTTCAATATATCATGCAATATAAATGTACAAAAAAGTGAAACCATAATCATTAGAAAAGGTCACCATCAATCAAGTGCACATGACCAATACAAGGGTAGAATATATATAATCAAGGCATTTGAATAACCATTAACATGATATAAAGCCAACTAGGTGATCATCAACTGATTAATACACTTGTAGAAAAATTTACCAACTCTAATAGGATATAATGAACACCATAATTCTATGAGTTTCTGAATTCCCTGCCAACATAGATTTATCTGCTTGCAATAGAGAGGTGTGAGAATGTAATATTTTTCATTCTTAATTCTATTCTATATGAATTTTTTTGACCAAGTATAGTTACCAATTTAATCTCAGTTGTAAACCTCTAAAATATCATTGAGACATTTATTTAACACAGGCCTTGGGAGCCCAAACAAATTACCAATACCATGAATATGAACAATAAACTTATTGTATCTCTACTTAATTTAGGTATTCATTAAGGAAAGGTAAGATATCTATCATAACTTGTAGATAGTGTTTATTCCATTTCATTACTTTATGTAATGGAAAGACATTAATCAAAATGACTATCTATAATAATTAAGAGTGAAACATATATAAATTATAGATCATATCCATAATAATATGTAATTTCACATGATTAAGAGTAATAACTTCATTGATGTATATAACTTCTCAATTATAACATTATACATGATATATATAAACTAGTTGTAGGAATCAATTTAACTGACTAGTTCAAGATAACATTTAACATTTATAAATACTAGTTTTCTAGCAACAACAAATCAATATAATCACAAATCCTCATTAAAAATACCAAAAATTCATAATAACAAGAAAGGTAATAATATTATATTTTTAACTCAAACCAAAATAAAAATTCACCAAGCAATACACTTTTTATAAACCCAACTCAGCCTACATAACATTCCATAACATAAATCAAAAATCCTAAGTCATGGAAGTAAGGTTGTTTATATCCATGTTTAGCAAGCCTCTTACATGGTTTTAGTTGACAATAATAATCTTATATAATTAACATCAACTTCTCATACTACTGAGGCAAAGAGAAACTCAACCATATAACCAACAAAACTTGACTAGATCAATAAATTGATAATAAATATCAATTCTATCGTAAGATCCATATACATCCTCATTTAACACTATTGTTCATTTCTAATTCAAAAATAATTTATTAATCATCAAAAATCAACAAGCTTCCAATTTTAGTATTAATTTAATAAGGAAACTACAAGAGTGTAAGATCTAAAGCCATACAATATCAAAGAAGAATCATAATTACATAAATTGAAACAAATATATACTTAATGGATATTTGATACCCATGCATTGTGATGCTACCATGTATGCATTGCCATGCAAATTAATCACTTCAAAGTGCTAACATAATATTTATACTACACTTTAATATATGATACAAGATTCATTGCATAATCGTAAGAATTGACTACATCAATAAAAATATTATGATCATCTCTAAACATCAATAAGTTACGATACACTAACACAATGAAATAATCAACCACAAGTACAAAAATCCAAATCAATAGGAGATGAGTGAACAATTCATATGATACTAAAACCCAATTGTCTAGTTTGATGAGCCCATCTATTGGTGACCCTGACCACCCCAACCATCACCTAGATGGTAGAATTAGGCATCTAGTTTTTACTGGAAAATTATGAGCATACAAGTGACATAAGCCATGGTCCACATAAAAATATTCAAACACTCAATAAAGTAACTCAAAATCAAAATATAATAAACAACAGGTTTAGCACATTAACCGACACCAAGAGGAGTTAATAGCCTTTCAACACTAAAGTTTCAAACAAGACCAAGAATGAAA
Organism: Torreya grandis; assembly: GCA_037957365.1. Lineage (NCBI taxonomy): Eukaryota > Viridiplantae > Streptophyta > Pinopsida > Cupressales > Taxaceae > Torreya > Torreya grandis. Next base: position 948,440 of record JARHVA010005104.1, on the reverse strand, counting down.
CATCCATCAAATGAAGCATAAAAGTTCTACCCAACCTTTTATTATCAGATTCAAACTTAGGAAGGTAGATTTAGTGATAAATATGAATTCATGAAATCCAAACCTCAATGTTTGAAATGTCAAGCTCTATTTCAATGTCTAAAATTTCTTATGCAACCTATACCATACATAAATTAACATAATTAAAACAATTCAAATATCAAAGTAATTCACTATCAACATATTCAAATAGAAAATTAGATTAAAGAGAATGTTTAATGAAATACAGTTGAGTCCAAGAAGGTGTAATAAATAATCTCCAGTCACAAATAGGCACAACTAATAACAACAACCCAAATACATCTAAAATGATAAAATAAATTAATGGGATTCAAACCATTATCTCATGGTTTGAAAATGTTATAAGGGAATTCCCAATAGTAAAATAAAAGATATACACCCAAAGCATGACCACAAAAAAGGGTGAAAAATAAGACAATAATATTCCAACATTTGAGTATAGACCATGACCCATTATATCAATAGAGGGTACAAATTGTTGGGTGAATATTTTATCATCAACTAACTAATGAAAAAATGGGTATATCAACCATAGCATAGGGATATTTACGCCACAAAAAGTTTAGGTTTACCACATCTTAACCAGATAAATCTCTCCTCTCATCAAGGGGAGGTTCCCTATGAATATTTATATGATATATGTATATATATAAGTAAGCAAAAAATAATACTCGAGGTAGTATAACACCATCCATCTATCTTTTTTCAGAGATGATGTCCAAGGAATAAGAGAGAGAAGTCCTGGTCGATGACTGAAAGCATTCCTCTTCTTTCAGGAATGGTATTTAGCACAGAGTAGAAGATCCCTTGAAGTTGTAACAAAGTCTACAAGGAAACGCACGTAAGCACAAAGTATTTTGTTGCCTCCTTCACTGATTCAAAAACACGTAAAAGTAGAGTGAAACAAAGCCCAAAGTCTTTGCCTAAAACTACAATGAATAAAAATATCACCAAGATAAAACTAGCTCAAAGTCTTTCTTTTATCTTTAGGACCATCTTTAGACAATTTCAACACACACACTTTGCTTATTAAATCAAACAGATGAGAGATTTTTAAGAAAAGAACATAAGAACTATTTCCTAAGTAACACAAATTACTCCAACACAAAGTCTGGAATAAACCTGTTTCTCATTTATTCAATAAAATATGATTTACAAGTTGAGCACAAAGTCTCAAGAAGTGTCTCAATTTTAGTAGAGTTTTTGCTCTCAATTATCCAAAGATGCTTTTATAAAAGACGTCCCCTTTATATATAGGGAGAAACCTTTAAAATTAAAAAGATTAAAATATAAAAATATCTTAGTCAAAGATGAGCCATCTTTGACTTTGAGATATTTTTCCAGATTTTTTACATGTAATTACATATTACAAAATTGCATGCACTTTTACATGACAAAAGTGCATGAGAAGAGAGGAAGAAGAGAGAAAGGGGAAATGGTTCAACTCTTGCTACCAGAATTCTTTAGATAAGCATCATACATAGCGATAGATACTTGAATTCCTATACTGTCTGGCATAATGGTGTTCTTGAAGATGACTCTGGCCCTAATTATAGTGTCATTCAATGCTGCGATTGCCTTGGCATGACTAATTAACCTGGATTTTAGATTATCCAGAGTTAACTAAGTATCTAAAATGTTATCCACAAAATTCATTGAGAATGCTTTCTCTTCAAAATCCCTGTAAATCATACCTTTGAATTCTCAGATCATCTCTTCGGCTGAGAGAAATTGATTATCCCTAGAGGTGAGGTTGCAAGGCAGTTCTTTCAGTCTATTCAATAGGCATGTGTCACTTTTCTCGCTAGCATATTTGGAAGATTTGAGATCTTTGATCAGCTCCTTGAGTACCTAAGAACTGTATATCAGTGATTCCTTGATCTCAACATAGGAATCTTTACTGGCAATGATGCTAATGGATATCAAGGTGCATTTCTTCAGATCCTTCATCTCCCTCCACTTGTTAAGATATTTCTCTATACTATCAATATCTTGAGAAATAAGAGAGATGAGGTCCTCTAAATTTGTCCTCACCTTCTTCATCTTGTCCATCTTCTCAGCAACCTTTGTAAGTAAGGAGATTCCATGAGTGTGCATCTTTTCAATGTAATTCTATAGCACTTTCCCTTTCATATAGGTTTTCTCTACCTTCTAAATAATAGGGTCATCTATGGAAAAGGCTTTTGGGTTTGCTGCTTCAGGGGCAAGGGTGAATTTCCTAACTACTTCAGTAATTTCTATACCTTGGCCTTATAGTAATCTTTCATCTCCTTTTTTCTATCAGATTTTTGGACCATGATGTCCATTGCGGACTGTAGATCACTCTTTGTACCTTTGTGAGTAACTTTTCCTAGCTCAACATGAGAAATGGAATAGCTGCTCATGTCAAAACCCTCAAGGGTTGCATCCTATAGAGGTTTAGATATCTCCAAAAATTTGTGCCTCTTTTTCTCAACCAATTTTGAAAGGATCATTGGTCTCTTAGGGGCCTTAGATTTTATAAGAACTATCTTGCCAAAATCAAAGTCATCTAGAGAGATGGCTAGCTTCTTTCTTTTGGGCATGAAAGCTGACATCCAAGGAGGGAGAGAAAAAGTACTTACTATGGCAATGGTTCTTAAAACTAGTGTTATTAGGGTAACATCTGCACTGCTAGTGGTAATAATGGATGCAATGGGAGTAACCAGTGAAACCGTATCATCCACTGACTGATCAATGGCAGAGCTTTCTCTTATATTAAAAGAAGGAGATGTTAGACTAGGGATAGAACCTAAGGAGTGAAGAGTATCTCTAGAAGTGCCTTGAGTATTTCCAAATGTAACTCTGGAAGGAAAGGTAGCTCCAAAAAAAGGAACACTGATAGGAGAAAGAGGCGAAGGAGATGCTATAGGAGATTGAGGTGGTGAAGGAGAAATGCCTATAAGTGGTTATGCCCCTTCCTAAGAAGGTAGAGGCTCAATTCTTTTTTGCTCTGAAGGCCTATCATCTATCTCCATTTGTTGAGTTGTCTATTCCTGGGAGCTTTGTTCTCTAACTCCCTTAGTCATTGATTCTAGCTCCTCAACAACCTTTGATTTCTTGGAAACAAAGATGATTCTAGGTTTGTGAGGCCTAGATGAAGAAGGAACATCACCTTTATTCTTGGTTCTATTTTTTGCCTTCTTCCTCATTTTTTCTTAGAACTTAGCCTTTGATCTTGTAATAAACTCCTTCAGTGTGATCCCTTTGGCTGCTAACCAATCATTGGTGTTAGCCAATATTGGTTCAAATCTCTTCCTCAAAGAAGTCATTTCTTTTTGGGACCACTGAATTGGAGGAAGAGGAGATTCAACAACCTTCTCAGCCAGGTATCTACTATTGATAATGTTTTTATCATCAACCAAATTAGAGGGAATATCTACAAGCCCTAGATATTCAATCTGCTCCAGAGTCAGTCTGTTGTAGTCCATCCTCCTAATTTCTTTGACTATTCTCAGGTCTACCCAAATGTCTTCAATCATAGGCTCATGAAACTGAGTCTTTCTTCTAATCATATCTTTGACACTTCTGTAGTCAAAGTTATCCCTTCTCTTGAATTGTTTCATGGTAACCAGTTGCATCTCCATTTCCATGACCTTTGATTTGGCTACAGTCAAAACTAAGTAGCTACTAATTTCAATTGGGAACCTGAAACCTGGCTTTTTTAGTTCTATTTGCCTAGTGTGTATGACAACCATTTGTCTACACAGCTCCATTAGGACCAACTTGTTAGAAGGAAATATGGGGAGCATATAGGGATAGCCTTGGAAAAAGCCAACCCAGATATAGCAAAAGGAGAGAAATTGTAGAAACATGCAGCTAAATTTATTGATGACCATCCAGGATTCATCAAATACTCTCTTCTATTTGAGTTGAGGGTCAAAAAGGCACAAAAATACTGTGAAGAAGGCATCATTTACCCTCCTAAAATGATAGATTGATCCTTGCAATGTTAACTGAGGGTAATATGAGTAGACTAGGGTGGTTTTCCTATCTCCTTCAGTCGTCAAACCTAGAAAGGTTTGCATGGAGGCTACAATGTACACCAAGTATGAAGTCATATATAACTTCAAAGTAGTAGATACCTTGGTCAGTTGCTCATGAAGAGTGTTGCTAATCTGCTCACCCCAAAAGATGACTTGTTTCCCTGGGAGGATTACCTTGATGAAGGGATACATCCATTCATGGAATTGTGAAGAAGACAATAGACCTCATACCCTGTTGAGGAGAGTAATCAAGTCACTAACTTATTTAATGAAATCACTCCTAAAGAAATTACATGGCCATCTAGACAAATTGGTCCTAGGAGTCTTTAGCCACCTATTATTAATTACCTTCTTTGCCCTCTCGGGGTCATTGTCATACTCCTTTTGTGCCTCAACAAAGTCAATTCTCAGTATTTTAGTAGCAGGAGGGCACATGAAGACTTTATCAATAAATTTTGAGTCTAGCTAAATTATCATGTTGCTGCTAGCATCAGAGACTAACTTGGTCTCTCTGTTGTAGAACTGGGCACACTAGAGGACAAACTCTATATGATGTGTTGCTACTGGGAAAGAGGTAAATAGATGAATGTTGCTTTTAATTATCCTTCTCATTTCTAAGCTTGAGTTCATCACCTTGGTTCTAGTTATAAAATCGACCATATCTATGTGACCGATCTCTGTGTCTCTAATGTCATCGAAATTAGAAGTGACTGAGGTGATCAAAAAAATGACCTGGTACTGGTACTTATGGCCTTTGACTTCTTTGGAGAAGCTTCAGTCATTGGAACTAGTCTTGATTGAATGGGTGCTGATGAATGAGAACCTTCAAGGGGTACTATAATGATAATCATGATCGTGCAATTAGGAAAAACTGGGCAAATTGGGGAAATTGCATGTTGAGTGATCATGACCAAGTAAGGGCACTTGAAAGGGTCGGGTCAAAAAATGGGTTGAAAAATGGGAAGAGGCAAAAAAAATAAATGAAAAAGATGAAAATTTCTCTAGAGCTAGATAAATTTGGGGGAAAAATGCAAGGGTGGCAAAATTCGCCACCCGAGCATGTGGAATGGCTTGCATGCATGGGCAGTGAATTTTGGCACCCTTGCATGTAAGGGGGAGAAAAAAGGAAAAAGGCACGGGTAGTGAATTATCCACCCATGCATGTTTCTTTGGGAAGTGTAGGGGTAGTAAAATTTGCCACCTGTGTACTTTTGTCCTGTGTCGGTGGCAAAATTTTCTATCGATGCAACTAAAAAGGTATGAACCTATATCGATAGTGAATTTTGCTACCAATGCAAGAGGTGGAGAAATGCATGTTTTAGGTGGCAATTTTGTTGCCCATAACAAGCAAGATCATGGGAAATCTATGGGAGAGAATGGAGGGTAGTTAAAATCACCACCCCAGCATGAAGAGGATGCTTGGAAGGCCAACAGGGAAGGGGGAGAATTTGGTGAGAGGAGAAGAGGAAGCGGGCTGACGGCCCTAGGAAAGAAAGGAAAAAATAAAAACAAAATTGAAAGCAAACTTAAAGAGATGAAAGAAAAAGAAATAAATTCCAAATACAAGACCTACCTAGAAAACCATGCACATCGCGAGCTCAAATCTATTAAAATGCACTTTTACCCATTCGTTGGATCATCCAGAGGTAGAAGGCAGGAGGAGGAGAGGAAGGAATGAATCAAAATGAGGTGAAAAAAGGATTAAATGTGGTGAAAACTAACCCTAACCACTTGGCATGCATGGCAATAAATGTTACATGTAAAAATCGAGGCATTATAGGGGTGACAAAATTTGCCACCCTTGTACTGGGAAAATGAAGGGACATGCAGGGGTGGCAAAATTTGCTGCTTCTATATGTAAAAGAGGAAAAATGTAGGGGTGGAAAATTTTGTTGCTCCTACACGTCTAGATGTAGGGGCAGCAAAATTTTTTGCTCCTGCATGTTGGAAGAAAAATGCACTGATGGCAAAAAATGCTACCTGTGCACCAAAATAGAAGAAACCACTAACTCTAAAAAAGCCAAATTTTGGTCTCTTAGTCATATCAAGAATGTAATAAATTTTATGTTTTAGGGAAAATGTAATGAAAATACATTAAAAAATTTGAATGATGTCAGTTGAGTAAGTACGAGAATGAGAAAAACCCATCTTGAAAATGGACTTAGAGAGACAAAGGGTGAAACATACAAGTTTCGTAGGGGTTGTTCCAAAGACAAGCTAAGCTGATTTTGGAAACATCAACTAGCTCCTGTTAGAGAACTTTTGTTAATTGAATTGGTCAAGAAGAGTAGAAACTAGTCTCTAAGTGCCTTCATCCAAGCCATTGGGCTACGAAGTCAAGCTAAAAATGAAAAAAAAGAGACAAAATGTAAAAACTATACAAATATACAAGTGGGTCCATCTAAACTTCAAGGATTGAAAAGATTCAAATGTTTCCCACTATGGGGTAGTGCAAATGGTGTTCCATCTTGATACTCCAACAAGAATCTCCTCTCACCATAGAGTTGTCGAATGGTAAATGGACCTCTCCATAAAGAGTCAAATTTCCTATACATTCCCTTTGGTTCTCGCCTCTTGTTCCACAATAAGACTTGATCTCTGACTTGAAAATAACAAAACTTAGCCTTTTTATCAAAAAGTTTCTTCACCTAATTTTGATGCATCGTAATTCAATCCACCACCATGGTTCATTGCTCATTTAGTTCGGTCAGACACATGATCCTTTTGTCGATCAAACTTTTGAAGGTTGAATCTTCGATTGCTTTGGCTAACCTGAGCGTTGGTAGTTCTAGAGTGATGGGGATCTCTGCATTCAAGCTGTATATAAGTTGAAAAGGTGACATACCTATGGCCCTCTTGGGTGTAATCCTATCTACCCATAAAGCATCTAATAATGCCTTGTGCCAAGTTCTTTGATTATCATCTACCAATTTCCTGAAAATAGTGACTAGGTTCTTATTGCTCGATTCCACTTGGCCATTTCCATATGGAAAATAATTTGAAGTGTGGGATAGGGTAATCCCATAATAAAAACTGAATTGAGTAATTTCTTGCAAAGAAAAATAGGCTACATTATCTGTTACAATTTTGAGCGAAACTCCAAATCGAGAGATGATATTTTTCTTGAGAAAATTGCACACCGCTTCAGACGTAGCGTGCTTAGTTGGGATGGCCTCCACCCATTTGGTGAAGTAATCAGTCACAGTGAGGACATAATCATGTTTAAAACTCGAAGATGGGTTAACTTTGCCAATGAAGTCAATACGCTATTGCTAAAAAGGCTCTTTGATTATTACTAGCTTGAGAGGCAATGTAGCTAGTTTAGGCTTTCCAATGAACTATTGACATAATTTGCATCTACACACTCATTTGTAGGCATCTTGAAACAACATAGGGCAATAATACCTTTCTCACAAAATATTTTACACTATCACTGGTGCAAAAAAATTTCTTCCATAGGCCAAATTGTGGAAAGACTCCAAGATTTTATCTTATTGTACCTTATCGACACAATGAAAAAATGCCCCATCCAGGTTCCTTTTGTACAGACCATGATCCCACAAAACATAGCTAACAGCCTTTAATTTTAACATTCCATTTTTCCTTATAGGAGAGATGAGTGAGACACTCACCATAAGTTAGAAAATGGGTGATGTCAAAATACCACTCATCAGTAGTGGCAACAAAGAGTACCGTGGGTATGCATTCGATCTCTATTTCTTCATTTTTTACTCCTTTAGGGATATTGTTGGCAATCAACTGACAAAGACCTTTTCCCCACATAAGTTTGGCAGGTTTTATTTCTAGATCAAACTCCTAAATTTTGGTGATCCAATTACCCCTCTTCGTACCAAGCTCTTGTTGAGTGAAAATAGACTTCAGTATTGTATCAGGCACCAGAAGCTCAGTGTGCGAGTTCAAGATATAAAACCTAAAATGTTTGACTAATTTGACCATCGCATACGCATGCTTCTCCATGTTGGAATATTTTAGCTCATGAGCCTTAAGTAGACAACTTATGAAGGAGATAGGAGATTCCACACCTTCTTGGTTTTGTTGAACTAAAATAGCTGAGAGTGTATGTTCAGAAGCATAACTATATATTTTGAAGGTTTTGGTGTAGTCTAGACAAACAAGGATTGGTGCATGAGCGATTGCTTCTTTGATGTATCTAAAGGCTGATTTTCCCTCTATAGTCCACCTGAAGGTAGCATTTCCTTTCATCATATTGATGATGTGGCGAGTCTTCTTAGCGAACTCAAGGATGAATCTTCAAAGAAAATTCACCTTTTCAAAGAAAGAGTGAACCGTAGTTTTAATGGTAGGTAGAGTAAGTTCTTGGATTGACTTGACTCTTTTCAAGTCAATTTTAATACCTTCTAGGGACACAATGTGTCCAAGAAGTTTCCTTTCAGTCACCCTAAAAATAGATTTTTTGGGATTTAGAGAAATGTCGTTCTGACGACAACATTCTAGTATTCTTTGTAAATGGTGAAAATGGTCAGAATGATGCTTTGAAAATACTGTTAGATCATCTAGGTATACTACAATGAACTTACCTATTTCATCCTTGAAAGTGAGGTCCATTGCTCTTTGAAATGTGGCACCTGCATTTATCAAACTGAAAGGCATTCTTCAATAGGCAAAGGTGCCCCAAGGTGTGGTGAAGGCAGTTTTATGCTGATATGCTTTTCTAACTTCAACCTGATTATATCTTGAGAAATCATCCAGCATTGATAACATCTCTGAACCTGTTACCATTTGCAGCACTTAATCCATGATAGGGAGAGGGTAGTTATCTTTCAAAGATAACTAATTCAAGTTCTTAAAATCCATGCAGATTCAAATTTCACCATTCTTCTTTCTGACAGGCACTATGTTGGCAATCCATGTGAAGTGATGGATTGGGAAAATTATCTAGGCATCAAACATCTTTTGTATCTTAGCTAAAATGGTACTTGAGATTTTTGGATTATATTGCCTAGATTTTTGCTTGTAAGGTACTGAGTTAGCCTTAAGAGGAATGTCATGGTGAATTTCATTAGGCCTGAGTGATTTCAGGTCATCATAGGAATATGCTAAGATGTCTACATATTGGTAGAGTAGATTAGCAAGCTTGAATCTCTCCTTGGGAGTGTATTATTTCCCAATGTTTACCATCTTAGGATCTCCCTTAGTTCCCAAGTTTACTTGATCAAAATCCTAGGAGGAGTTTGAATCTGTTCGCTATTGTTTAATAAACCTATCATGGTTATCAAACAATTTTTCTAGGGAAACCAGGCCTTTAGGAATCTTATTCCCTTTAAGCTATAGGAAATTCTCACCTATATTTGCATTCAATTCAAAAGTTGCTTCACATTCTTGAAGTTCACTACCTTCAAAATGTAGTTATTCAAAGCTATCCTTTTACTCCAAGAAGGCAATGATTTGATCATCATTATTGAATACTTGCCAATGGCTAATATTATTAGGTACAGTTGGCCAAAAGACTAGTTCAATAGTGTACTTATCTCCTTTAAAATCTAGGTGGGGAACTAAGAGAGTAGCAGAAACAGCCAACGCATCCATCTGGTCATTGAATTCTCTTGGAATGATAGAGATGCTAAAAGCATCAAAATTTTCAATTTGGTCCTAGACAAGATTGTGATAGTGGCAAAATCTTTCAATCTTGGTTTGATAGAGGTTTCTTACCTGGAAAACCACCAATTCAACATCCCCTTTAGCATGGAGTAGTTTAATGCCCTTTTCTATGGAAAACTGTAATCCAAGTAATAGGGATTCATACTCAACTGTGTTGTTGGTGTTGTTGAACTAAAACTTGTAGGATAAAGGAACAATATCTCCTTGAGGAGATACCAACACAACTCTAGCTCCTAAACTGGTAGAAGAGCAGTTGCCATCAAATTTTATGATCCATACCTCACTAGACACTACTTTTTCTTAACAAACTTCTTCATTTGGGGGAAGAGGTTCTTCCATGCATTCATTTCACTTTGTCGATTCTCCCGTTGTGTTAGCTAAATGCATTTCCAAGTTTTCACCTATAGGGGTTTATTCAGATGCCTTGTGGATCTCATTTGTAGATAGGAAGTAGTTTCCCATGTCAGAAGACTCAAATAAAATTTGAGCTTCTGGTGCTGATGATTAGGTGACTACGTATCTTGCCTCTTTTTTAGGAAGCAATCTCTTCATAACACCTTAAATTTGGATTCTCACCTTCGACAAGTCCATGCTCATCTCACCTCCAACATCCTTACAGAAATTTTGCCCAAGTAGGATGTCGTAAGAGGCTAGAACATCGGCCACTAGAACTATCACTTTTATCCTCTTTTCTAGAAAAGCTGTGAGTGCAAATTGGGCATCTTTTAATTGTCCAAGGAGTGGGACTTACTTGTTTTCCATATAAAAACACCTCCTAAAAGTTTTGGTTAAAGTTAGACTAAGAGAATATGCCACCTTGGTAGGCATGACATTATCCGAAGCTCTAAAGTCTATTATGCAATTGCTCAATTTGTAACCATTTATTAGTAGGGAAACATAAAAGAGTTCTATTTTCCTGAGAGCAACAAGAGGAGTCATGACAAGATTATTTTGTGTGGACTTGTCCTTGGGGGGATCATGAGCAGCCTTTGAAGAATCTTGTCCTATGCGGACAGCTTTATTTTTAACATATTCTACCAACCTATCAAATTATTTAGGATTAGCTCTCAAATACTCAATCTCTATCATCTGAATCTTAGTTTTTCTAGCGTGATCAATTATATCAAATAATTGAAAATAATTCGAGACAGAAGAAGAGTGTCCATCATCTGAGTCTTTAATGGGTGTGGCACTGGTTTGAGCAACAAAGGTGGAAGATATGGGGTGGTCGGAGGTACTTACTTTTTTGTGAGTTACCTGATCTTTTGATTGGGGAGGTAATGGAGTCCCTCGTTTAGTGATGGAAACCATCGACTGAGGTTCTTCTTCTACTTTTCCTTTGTTAGCATGTGGAGCTAACTAGTTTTGAGATCTAGTAGAAATAGCATAAGATCCATCCAATCCTTCTCCTTTACTTCTAGCTTCATCCTAGTAATCTAGGAAACCAATATTGGAGTTGCCAGCTAATTTTTCTTCCTGCTCTTCAAAGAGATTAGCATCATCTTGTTGGTCCAACTCAGGTTGGAGTGAAAAGTAGCATTCAGCCTCTAGGTAACTAACTGCTAAATTGGTAGGTGTTGGTTTAATGGCCAGTTTCCCTGAAGAGGGAGGCAAGTGATTTGGTTGCCCTTAGTTCTGGGTAGCATTGCCTTGATATTGCTGATTCTGGAATGTTCTTTTTTTCATGTCTCGATAGTTGGGAATAGACACACCTTGGGTAATTTGTTTCTTCAAAGCTATCAGTTTATTTGTCAATTTTTGCACCATAGGATCAATAGTGTCTGTAGAAGAGCTTTTAGCAGATGAAGAGAATCTATTCTTACTGGAGTCTTTTCTAATCTTACCTGCCAGGATAAGATCATCCTCAATCTCAGTAGAAAAATTTTAAGCTAATGCAAGATCCATAGGGCCAACTCACCTCAACAAGAAACTTACTTCAGGAAGTTGCAAGCTGATAAAAAAGCACTTAAGATTCTCTGGCGTGGGCTGAGCGACGGTTGGAATTTGGTTCCTTAACTTATTAAATTTAGCTATGAAATACCTCATGGGTTCTTGGGATTCCTTTTTCATCTATGTCAACTATGCTAACAAGTCATGTTCATCTTCAACAGGTTTAAATCTAGCTTCAAATTTGGACTTTAGCGTGTTCCAGTTAGTTATAGTTCGAGTTTGAAGGTGGTAGAACCAATCTGTGGTAGTGCCTTGTAGAGTTTCTACAAAAAGTCTCACTACTACATCTTTGAATTCCACACTAATTACACCACATGCTATAGAGAAGGTGGCAATATGCTCATCAGGATGAACCTTTTCGTCACCAAAAAACTTGATAATTTTTTTTCTAGAACTATGAAGTAGTTCATGCAAGGGTGGGGTCAAATTAAGAGGACCAAAAGAATTGCCCCATGGACTTTGAGCCATTATGACAAGATGATTAAATGGTGGGATAAAAAATATTGGTGGGGTCAATAAATACAAAGCCTTACCAGTATTGAGGCTAGAAGCTTCACCAGGTATGGGAGATCTGGCGCTGGTAGGAGGGAAGCTCCTTGTTTGCTAAAGATGAGATGATGAAGGAGAAATATCAAAATTATTTTTCTACACTAGCTCAAATATAGGATCAACAATACCCTAAGCTCTCTGACCTTGTGTGTATGGTGGATCTGCCAGAGTGTCAAATGAAAAAGGGACCGAAACTTCTTTAAGTTAAAGCTTGAGGCTTCAAAATGCATGTTTGTATCCCTAGCAGAGTTGCCAAAAAGATGTTGGGTGAATATTTTGTCGTCAACTAACTGATGACAAAATGGGTATATCAACCATAGCATAGGGATATTTATGTCACAAAAAGTGTAGGTTTACCACATCTTAACGAGATAAATCTCTCCTCTCATCAAGGGGAGGTTCCCTATGAATATTTATATAATATATGTATATATAAGTAAGCAAAAAATAATACTCAGGGTAGTATAACACCATCCATCTCTCTTTTTTCAGAGATGATCTCTAAGGAACAAGAGAGAGAAGTCTTGGTCGATGACTGAAAGCATTCCTCTTCTTTCAGGAATGGTATCTAGCACAAAGTATAAAATCCCTTGAAATTGTAAAAAAGTCTACAAAGAAACCCACGTAAGCACAAAGTCTTCCATTGCCTCCTTCATTGATTCCAAAATACGTAATAGTAGAGTGAAACGAAGCCCAAAGTCTTCACCTAAAAATATAATAATTTAAAAGATCACCAAGATAAAAGTAGCTCAAAGTCTTTCTTTTATCTTTAGGACCATTTTTAGATAATTTCAACACACACACTTTGCTTATTAAATCAAATAGATGAGAGATTATCAGGAAAAGAACATAAGAACTATTTCCTAAGTAACACAAATTACTCCAACACAAAGTCTGGAAAAAACTTGTTTCTCATTCATTCGATAAAATATGATTTACAAGTTGAGCACAAAGTCTCAAGAAGTGTCTCAATTTCAGCATAGTTTTTGCTCTCAATTATCCAGAGATGCTTTTACAAAAGAGGTCCCCTCTATATATAGGGAGAAACGTTCAAAATTAAAAATATTAAAATATAAAAATATCTTAGTCAAAGATGAGTCATCTTTGACTTTGAGATATTTTTCTAGAATTTTTACATGTAATTACATATTACAAAATTGCATGCACTTTTACATGACAAAAGTGCATGAGAGGAGAGGAAGAAGAGAGAAAGGGGAAATGGTTCAACTCTTGCCGCTAGACTTCTTCAAATAAGCATCATACATAGTGATAGATTCCTAAATTCCTATACTATCTAGTGCAATGGTGTTCTTGAAGATGACTCTAGCCCTGATTGTAGCATCCTTTAATGTTGTGATTGCCTTGGCATGACTAGTTAACTAGATCTTAGATTATCCAGAGTTAACTAAATATATAAAAATTTATCCATAGAAGTCATTGAGAATGCTTTCTCTTTGAAATCTATCTGAATCATACATTTGAATTCTTAGATCAGCTCTTCGACTGAGAGAAATTTATTATACCTGGAGGTGAGGTCACAAGGCAGTTCTTCTAGTCTATTCAAAGGCCTGTGTCACTTTTCTCGCTAGCATCTTTGAAAGATTTGAGATCTTTGATCAGCTCCTTAAGTACCTAAATCCTATATATCAATGATTCCTTGATCTCAACATAGGAATCTTTGCTGGAAATGATGCCGATGGATATCAAGGTGCATTTTTTTAAATACTTCATCTTCTTCCACTTGCTAAGATATTTCTCTGTACTATCAACATCTTGAGAAATAAGAGAGATCAGGTCCTCTAAATCTATCCTCACCTTCTTCATCTAGTCCATCTTCTCAGTAACCTCTATAAGTAAGGAAATTCCCTAAGTGTGCATCTTTTCAATGTAATCCTCTAGCACTTTCCCTTTCATATAGGTTTTTTCTGCCTTCTGAATAATAGGGTCATCTATGAAAAAAGCTTATGGGGTTGCTACTTCAAGGGCAAGGGTGAATTTCTTGACTGTTGTAGTCAATTGCTCTGCCTTGGCCTTATAGTAATCTTTCATCTCCTTTTCTCTATCAAATTTTTGGACCATGATGTCCATTGCAGATTGTAGATCGCTCTTCGCACCTTTGTAAGTAACTTTTCCTAGCTCAACATGAGAAATAGAATAGTTGCTCATGTTAAAACTGTCAAGGGTTACACCCTATAGAGGTTTAGCTATCTCCAAAAAAAATTTCCCCTTTTCCTTAACCAATTTTGAAAGGATCCTTGGTCTCTTAGGGGCCTTAGCTTTTACAAGCACTATCTTGCCAAAATCAAAGTCATCTATAGAGATGGCTAGCTTCTTTCTTTTGGGTGTGAAATCTAACATCTAAGGAGGGAGAAAATAAGTACTTACTATGGAAACAATTCTTGTAATTGGTGTTACTAGGGTAATGTCTACACTGCTAGTGGTAATAGTAGGCATAGTGAGAGTAATCGGTGAAACCGTATCGATTGCTAACTGATCAATGGTGGAGCTTTCTCCTATATTGAAAGAAGGAAATGCCAGACTAGGGATAGAACTTGAGGAGTGAAGAGTATCTCTAGAAGCACCTTAAGGATCACCAAACACAACTCTGGAAGGAGAGGCGGCTTTAAAATAATGAACACTAATAGGAGAAAGAGGTGAAGGAGATGATATAAGAGATTGAGGTGGTGAAGGAGAAATGCCTGTAAGTGGTTGTGCCCCTTCCTGGGAAGGTAGAGGCTCAAATATTTTCTAATCTGAGGGCCTATCATCTGTCTCCATTTGTTGAGCTGCTTGTTCTTGGGAGCTCTGTTCTCTAACTCCCTTAGCCATTGATTTTGGCTGCTCAAGAACCTTCAATTTCTTGGAAACAAAGATGATTCTAAGTTTTTGAGGCCTAGATGGAGAATGAACATCACCTTTATTCTTGGATCTATTTTTTTCCTTCTTCCTCATTTTTGCTTGGAATTTAGCCTCTGATCTTGTAATAAACTCCTTCAGCATGATCTCTTTGGTTGCTAACCAATCACTAGTGTTAGCCAATATTAGTTCAAATCTCTTCCTTAAAGAAGTCATTTCTTTTTGGGACCATTAAATTGGAAGAAGAAGAGAGTTAGCAACCTTCTCAGCTAAGAATCTACTATTGATAATGTTCTTATCATCGACCAAATTAGAGGGAATGTCTGTAAGCCCTAGATATTTGATCTGCTCCAGAGTCAGCCTGTTGTAGTCCATCCTCCTGATTTCTTCAACTGTTCTCAAGTCTACCTAGATGTCTTCAATCATAGGCTCATGAAACTGAGTCTTTATTTTGATCATATCTTTGACACCCCTGTAGTCAAAGTTTTCCCTTCTCTTGAACTATTTCATGGTAACTAGTTGCATCTCCATTTTCATGACCTTTGCTTTGGCTGCAGTCAAAATTGAGTATCTACCAATTTCAACTGGGAAACTAAAACTTGGATTTTTTAGTTCCATTTGCCTAGTGTGTATGACAACCATTTGTCTACATAGCTCCATTAGGACCAACTTGTTGAAAGGAAATTTGGGGAGCATATAGGGATAGCCTTGGAAAAAGCCAACCCAAAGACAGAAAAAGGAGGGAAATTGTAGAAACATGCAACCAAAGTCATTGAAACCCTTCCAAGCTTCATCAGATACTCTCTTTTATTTGAGCTAAGGTTTGAAAAGGCACAAAAATACCATGAAGAAGGCATAATTTACCCTCCTAAAATGACAGATTGATCTTTGTAGTGTTAACTAAGGGTAATATGAGTAGACTATGGTGGTTTTCTTATCTCCTTCAGTCATCAAACCTGGAAAGGTTCACATGGAGGTTATAATGTACACCAAGTATGAAGTCATATATAAATTTGAAGTAGTAGATACTTTGGTCAGTTGCTCATGAAGAGCATTACTGATCTACTCACCCTAGAAGATGACTTGCTTCCCTTGGAGGACTATCTTGATGAAGGGATACATCCATTCATGGAATTGTGAAGAAGACAGTAGACCTCATACCCTACTGAGGAGAGTAATCAAGTCACCAACTTCTTCAATGAAATCACTCCTCGAGAAATTTCATGGGCATCTAGACAAATTGGTCTTGGGAGTCTTTAGCCACCTATTACTCATTACCTTCTTTGCCCTCTCAGGGTCCTTGTCATACTCCTTTTATGCCTCAATGAAGTTGATTCTTAGTACTTTAGTAGCAGGAGGGCAGATAAAGACTTTATCAATAAATTTTGAGTCCAGCTAAATTATCACATTGCCACTTGCATCAGAGATCGACCTGGTCTCTCTATTATAAAATTGGGTGCACTGGAGGACAAACTCTATATGATGTGCTACTACTAGGAAAGAGGTAACTAGATGAATGTTGCTTCTGATTATCCTTCTCATTTATGAGCTTGTGTTCATCATCTTGGTTTTGGTTACAAACTTAGCCATATCCACGTGGCCGATCTCTGTGTCTCTAATTTCATCGACATTAGAAGTGACCGAGGTGATAAAAAAAATACCCTAGTATTGGTACTTCATGGATTTTGACTTCTTCAGAGAAGCTTCAGTCATTAGAACTAGTCTTGATTGAATGGGTGTTGATGAATGAGAATATTTAGGGGGTACTACAATGATAATCATGATCGTGTAATTAGGGAAAACTGGGCAAATTAGAAAATTTGCACGTTGGGAGATCATGACCAAGTAAGGGCACTTGAAAAGGTTGGGTCAAAAAATGGGCCAAAAAATGGGAGGAGGCAAAAAAAATGAAAAAAGATGAAAATTTCTCTAGAGTTAGAGAAATTAGGGGGAAAAATGCAAGGGCAACAAAATTTTCCACCCAAGCATGTGGAATGGCTTGCATGCAAAAACGGTGAATTTTGTCGCCCTTGCATGTAAGGGGGAGAAAAAAGAAAAAGGGCATGGGTGACAAATTTTGCCACCCATGCATGTTTCCTCAGGAAGTGCAGGGGTGGTATAATTTGCTTCCCCTGCACTTGCAGCCTGCATCGGTAGCAAAATTCACTGCCGATGCAACTAAAAAGGCATGAACCTGTATCAGTGGTAGATTTTTCCACTGATGCTAGAGGTAGAGAAACATACATTTTGGGTCGCAAGTTTTCCACCCATAATAAAAATATCATGGGAAATCTATGGGAGAGAAGGGAAGGTGGTGAAAATCGTCACCCCAGCATGAAGAGGA
Source organism: Torreya grandis (assembly GCA_037957365.1). Taxonomy (NCBI): domain Eukaryota; kingdom Viridiplantae; phylum Streptophyta; class Pinopsida; order Cupressales; family Taxaceae; genus Torreya; species Torreya grandis. The sequence goes on along the minus strand of JARHVA010005104.1, from coordinate 931,037 downwards.
TGCTTGGAAGGCCAACAGGGAAGGGGGAGAATTCAATGGGAGGAGAAGAGGAAGCAAGTCGACGGGCCTAGGGAAGAAAGGAAAAAACAAAACAAAACTAAAAGCAAACTTAAAGAGATGAAAGAAAAAGAAATAAATGCCAAATACAAGACCTACCTAGAAAACCACGCGCACTGTGAGCTCAAATAAGGTGAAAAAAGGATTAAATAAGGTGAAAACTGACCCCAACCACTCGGTGCATGTGGCAATAAATGTCACGCATGAAAATTGAGGCAGTGCAGGGGCAGCAAAATTTGCCGCCCTTACACTGGGAAAATGAAGGGACATGTAGGGGCGGCAAAATTTGCCACTCCTGCACGTAAAAGAGAAAAATGCAAGGGTAAAATTTTTTGCCACTCTTGTACGTCCAGATGCAGGGGTGGAAAAATTTTCTGCTCCTACATGTTGGAAGAAAAATGCACTGATGATAAAAAATGCCTCCCGTGCATGAAAATAAAACAAAACACTAACTCTAAAAAACCTAAATTTTGGTCTCCTGGTCGTATCGAGAATGTAATAACTTTCATGTTTTGGGGAAAACGTAATGAGAAGACATTACGAACTTTGAATGGTGTCAGTTGAGCAAGTATGAGAACAATAAAAACTCATCTCGAAAATAGACTTAGAGAGACAAAGGGTGAAACAGACAAGTTTCACAGGGGGTTTTTCCAAAAACAAGCTAAGCTGATTTTGAAAACAACACAGATTAAGTTTCAAAATAACTATAAACCATTTGGAAATTCATACAAAATCAATGTAACATTCAAAAACTAAAATCTTAGTCCTATGTTGGAATTGACCTAGGTGGGTTTGAATCAAGGAACCCCAGCTACACAACCATAAAGGGAGAAATAATATGCATTTTTTCCATACCCAACTAGAGTGACATAACCATAGGTTAGATTATATCAATTCCACTATAACCATGATTTAGCCTAGCTAGAACTAAAATAATATAATTATGATTATTTGATAAAAATCAAAATCCCCATAACATGAACTTTGCCCCAAATGGATTTAGTTAAATCAACTTGTATTCAAATTTACCCTGCTCACTATTGAAGATAAAAAAATGTTTCATCAACTAATCAAAGCTTTTGCCTATTATTAATATTAATTTAGAAATGTACTATTCTAATGGTAATGTTCTAAAAGTTTGAATATGAACTTAAAGACATAAGGGGTTTTTAAAAATTTCCAGGAAATAATAAATGGGTTATTAAATATAACATATTCCATTATAATTCATAAATCTACCATTAGACAATGAATTAGTTAATATATAAATACGCAATCAATCTTCTCTGACATAGAAGAGCCTATGAACAAGACAATCTCTTGAAGGAAAGAAATCTAATTCAATAATATAATTTTTATAAGAATAATATCTTGCTTTGTTGATATACCTTTTGATTAAATACCAGGACAATAAACAAAAAAGATAATAGATAAAATGAAGATAAGAAAATAAATCAGTTTATAAGTATATCTACAATAATCAAGTAACATAAACATAACAATTAAAGGAAAACATGCAAATAATAACATCTATCAACTAAGTAATTAAACAACAAACTAATTAAGAAAACTAAAAGAATCTAATCTAAACTAATTTATAATTAAAATAAAACTTATTTAATACTAACTAAACTAACCTAATAAACTTATTCTAATAAAATAAATAGTAAAAAATAATACTAATAATTATATTAAAATTACACTAAAGAGAAAGATATTAGATCAATTATAAAATAAGATAAAACTATATTTAAACTAAATTAAAACTCAAAGTAAAATAAAATACAATATAAATAAAATATGTGAGTCTCAATAAAAGAGATTTTTCTTAACATAAAAAATCATTTTATTTGAGAAACAAACATCCTTCTTACAAAATATCTTCAAAATATAACTTTTACAATCAATCAAATCAATAATATGTCACAAATATCAAAGTTTTCATTTTATTCTTATTGAATACTTAGATTTTGCACACAGGACTGCAAGAAGCAATTGTCAAAAGATGTTAAACTTCACAACTTCATATAATATATTATAAATGATAATATAAAACTAAATATACCTGTATTACCTAAGAAATATACTCAACCATTAGAGAAAGTACCATTGGTATATCTATAAAAGTCATGTTATCTAAGAGAAATTAAATAGAAGAGAGTGAGAGATAAGTGATTAACTTTAAAATGTAATAATCTTCAATACTTTTGTTATTCTTATTCTTCAAATGAGTTATTGATCTCTTTTATACTTCCAATTTGGTTGAAAATGAAGTTGTAACTAAATTTATCTAGTTACTTGTTAAATTTATATAATTGAATTTTAAAAGTCAATTAAAATTGGTAGTTATAAGTTGAGACTTATTTAATACTTTTAAAGTCTTAAAAGATCAATTATTTGAAATTTGACTAGGTATTTTCTATTGGGTGGGGACCCTCTAGTCAAATAATAATAATAATAATAATAATAATAACATTATTTTAATAAATAATAAGATAGTTCATAGTTAAATAATATTCTTATCTACATTAATTCCATTTCACATATAATCAAAATTACCTAATCATAATTATATCTATATCAAAGTTAAAGTCTATTTTCACTCCAAAAATATCATTACTACAATATTAAAATTTTGAAATGTGCTAAATTTTATCAAATTAAAGTTCAATTTTGAGATAAAATTTATTCTTTTGATAATCAAAAGTCATCAGAATTAGATACAACTTCTATCACTAGTTTACCTTTTTTATTCAATAATTCATTATATTCCATTTGAACTATAGGAAATTAAACCAGTTTTATACCTGAATCAATCTCAACATCATCTATCTCTAATTTTATATGGTTCATTATTATGATTTTTGTTGGAGTTTTAGATTCATCTTGACTATTTGTATATTTTATTAAAGTAGATGGATGCATGATAGTAAGATGTTTTTTCAAATTGAGTTTTTTGCACTCTAAAATAAGCATCTTTTGAAGTGGTGTGGGCTCAATAAAACAAGATGGACATGGAAGATTTACAAAATTATTTGTAAGGATTGGATCATTGAATTATTTTGATGACTCATTAGTAACATTAAATCCTTCCTAATTAGGTGACTTAATATGAAAATGATTAGGATTAGTTTGAAACTGATGGGAAGAGATACTATGAGAATGGGATCTAGCTCCAAATCTATGACCACAAAAACCCTACCACCCCTATTATTAGTAGGATTAAATGGAATAATATTTAACACAATCCAAAATGATGGGTCAGTGGCATAGAAATGAATGGATATTCAGGATCCTCTACTTGCATATCTAGGACCAAACCTCCTAGCCCTAAAACCTCTTGTAAAAAATTTCTTATTAGGTGCATTTTGATTCATGTTTCCAGAGTTATGATTCCTTTCCCAACTTTTATTATCGTTATTCCTATTATAATTTAGTTGATGATAGCTTGAAATTCTAAATAAAATTCTAAATATATTAAAAAACTTATCATCATTATTTGAGTGAACTCAAAAAAGAATATATTAACTATAGAATCAATACTAACAACTGCACTACTATATTTCTAACTACTAGTCTTAAAATCATATAAACCTATATTATTCATAATTTTATTTCAAATATTATATCATACCTTATTTCATTTTATTCTCACTACACAAATGCATTCTCTCTCTCTCTCTCTCTCTCTCTCTCTCTCTCTCTCTCTCTCTCTCTCTCTCTCTCTCTCTCTCTCTCTCTCTCTCTCTCTCTCTCTCTCTACACGCATGCACACATGCACGCACACATGCACGCACGCACACACACACACACACACACACACACACACACACACACACACACACACACACACACACACACACACACACACACACACACACACACACACACACACACACACACACAATTCAAAAATTACAATTTGCATGAATTGTTTATCAAACTATCAAGAATTTATAACCACTGAAAGAATAATTTCAATAGAAATTTTATTTACAATGTTGTAAGTTGTTAACATGATCATATCTTGTCCAAATCATAATTTCAAAAAATCATAAATTTATCACAACTTTCCAAAACTATTAACCATTTCATTACTATTCTTCAATTTATGACTTAAAAAATAAAACCCTAAAAATGTGAATTGATACCTTTGAAATAAACCTCTAAATTTTATAAAAATCATATATTGTATGCCATCAAATTCTATATTTAAAAAATCTTTAACAAAATATTATACCTACAATTTCATGACAAAACTAATTCAGATCATCAATATTTCCATGAAAAATAACCATTTTGATCTCATTATTATACCAAACTCATGCATTTATGAAACCATAACTTTTAAATCTAAACTGATTGACCAAAAATCATCACTAGAATACACTATCAACAAATTGAAAACCTAAAAGCTAGAATATTGCATATTTCTTATTTACCAAAATTAAATTCAAAACTAGAGATGCATAAATTTATTAAAACCTAGAATGATAACTGATTTTCAAAAACTAATACTCTAAAATATTCCAACTAAACTTATTACCAACAATCCCAAATTTCATGCATGCAAAAGAATTATAACAAATAATTTGTCTTGAAAGAATTTTAAAATATCATGCAAATTAAAAAACTATAATTTTATTTTGATGTAAATTATTTAAAATGATAAACTATAATTATCTCTTTGATAATTATTCATTCTTCAACAATGGCATACCTGTTAACATAGTGTCTACAACTTCCTAAACTTATGTAGGTAGAGTATGACTTTTGTTACATAATTTTCAAAATGGCTATCAAAAAAGAAAATAAACTTTTTTATATACCATAACCCATTCATTAACCACTCTTGCTTGCATGTTTTCATTTAATTGGTTGTATTAATTTTAGGCATGTCATTATCCTAATTTTAAATTATTTATCAAGACTTTAAATTTAGTAATGACCAAAATTCTTACCAAAATTTCAATGAACTTGCACAGATCAAGGCATGTACAACTGCATTAAATCCTTAGACCACCTTTTGTTTTTATTTAGATCTCAAAACATCCATCACACTTTACATTAAACCAACTTTCCAATTAAACTGTTAACTTGTCAACTTTCTCATTTGAATCATTAATGAAATAATCCTTATAATTTAGTGATGTTAAACATAGTTTAATTTCCAACCGTTCTTCAAAATAAAATAATCACCCATGTTTGTTTCAAATTCTTTATGTTAAGTCCACAATATTACATTGAACACTTACCATAGGATAGAATTTTACATTATGACCTTGAACCACTTAGGATTAATTAATAATCCTTTAATTTAATAGCTTAGGTTTTAAAGTTAAATAAAATTATATTTATGGCATAACTCATATAATATAAATATTCATACTTACAGTTGAATTTCAAATGAAAATAACTAAAAAACCATCATGAAAAATTCATATAATGCTTTCAATTTTGATAAAACAATAGTGAGCATTATCATTTTCAAACTAAAAACACTCTAGTAATCCTTTCAATTGAATTCAATCTGATCAACTCTATCCGTTGAAATCTCATAATTGAAAACAAATATTTGGTATATATGTGTGTGTGCATGTGTGTGTGTGTGTGTGTGTGTGTGTGTGTGTGTGTGTGTGTGTGTGTGTGTGTATGTGTGTGTGTGTGTGTGTGTGTGTGTTAATTTTAATTATTTAACCATTAATATTTTTTGAAACCACTATAATATTAATATGAATTCATAAATAAATCATTATCAATTTGTTTAACTTAGAACATGTGTATTCTTAATACTACTAATTGACTTAGATCTTCGACTTTAATTTTAGATTTTATGAATAGGTCATCACTATGGTAGATAAGAGTATAAATTTTAAAAAATTGTAGGGGTATGAAAAATAGGCATAACACTAGTGACCTTGCTATTTAGTTTTGAATATGAAAATGAGTTGCAATCAAATTACCTATTGCAAGAAAAATAATCTTGAGAGTGTGATCCAGGTAAATAATTTCTCAAGCAACTATGAGCAAACCCCTTTTATAATGATTTTCAATAAGGGATGTGATGTTTATCTATCATGACATGAAGAAAGGGAATAATATAACAAGGGAGTTTAGGCTGGATACATAAATAAATGCAAAAGCCTCTAATACAATCTCTAAAAAAGAAGTATTACTTTAACAACTAGTTATAACCCAATATATATTGTTTATGTATTAAAAATATTAAACTTATAAATAAACATATATAAAAATAACTTAAACTTCAAAACATGCCAAAATATAGGCGAGTTCTGTTCCAAATTGGTAATAGTCAGGTTCATTGTTTAGCTAACAGGGTTTGGGCATTAAAGGAGATTCATATGGCTCATAATAGGAAAGGAGAACCAAGGAAGCACGAACCCAAATATTGCGAAGAGTGGAAAGCAAAAGAAGATGTCTAGAAGATCCTGTAGAGAGGAAAGGTTGTGAGTTACATGGAACAGCTTCATGGCTCAAAACCCCATATTACAATGGCTTTTTTCAAAAACTAGACTGATGATTAGGGTTACCTTGCATAGCATTACGGTGAATCTCACTGAGGAATTCATAGTGGAGGTGACGGGGCTTCCAATGGAGGGAATAAAATTTTCAAAGCAGACAAGCATTTCCAATGAGGCTTTTTGTAAATTCCCTAAAATGGATGCTGACGAGCAGTGCTGGAAAAAAGTGGAGATTTTTTTGAATTGGAGCAGATTAAGGGCATCTGGAGGGACATCTTATGTTGCATCCGCGATTACTTCAAACTTGATGGAAGAAGCAAAAGAGTCCACAAATTTCACTTTGTATTTCTCAATCACTTTAAACACAAAGTAAGAATCTCCTTTCCTTTTTATTTGCATTTTTCCTTGCTCCAAAGTCTGTTCGCTCATAGGAAAAAGGAATCTCATCCCATCCTGCATGAGGGGTTAATTCTTATAATTGAAGGGCATTGAAAGAATAAGGACATTGTAAAGAAGCCTTATTCGGGAAAATACAAGGACCTACGAAGTAATAAGAAAGAAATAGTAAAAGGGAATGAAAAAACTAAATTCAAACTCCCAAGCTTCAATAACTAGACTACTGATGAGGAAACAGAGTGGGAAAGTTCTGAAAACACTGGGGAGGAGCGTCTGGAGGAAGAAGGAGGAACAGAAAGTGGGCATTCAAGTTCCAGTGAGGAAGAAGAAGTGCAAGATAAGAATGAGAAAGAAGGAGTCACTATAGAGGAAAAGTCTGAAAACAACAATCATGAGTCTGAGGAAAACCAACAAGTGTTTGAGGAAATTGATAAAGATCTAGATGATCCTGCTATGGACCCTAATCCGATTAATGAAAAGGAAAATGTAGTTTATGTTGCTAACCAAATATTGGAAATGGGAGCTCAAGTAAAGGAAGTAAGTAACAAAAATGTAAGCCCTATTGAAACAAAGGAACATAAATGAATGGAAACGGAGGACTATATTGAAGAAGTTGGAAGTAGTCCTGAAAAGAACATAGAAGATTGGAGTGACAAAATGGAGAATGACAAACCTACTAGATTGGCCAATTGCAAATCTGATGATACTCTTCAATTCGATTTATGGACGTATAAGGAGATAATGGAAATCAATAGGAAAATGGAAATAATGGAGGGTAAACAGGAGGCAGTTTGGAATAAAATCAATAACATGGAAAAGAAAATGAGGGATATTCCCATAAAACTCAAAGATTATGAAAACAACCTAAGGGAATTCATAAAGGAAAGCAGAATAAAGATGGAGGAGGTAACCTCTAGCATTTGTGATGCTACTGTAAACATTGGAAAAAGAGCAAATGAGGAAATCAAAACTTTGGAGGGGCCTAGCAAGAGAACTAGACAAAGCTCAAGAAAGAAAGCAATGCAAGAGGGAGCTATGCAGGCGATTGCTACCATCCAGGACACTGTTGTGAAAGGTAAAGAAGCAGTGAAGATGATATTGGAACTAGAAGAATAGTTCTTGGTTATTTTAGTTGGTTCTGCTAGTTGGTTGTGTTTTCTAGTCTTGGTACCTAGTTTTTTGAACTTTTACTATGGAGTTTCCAGGTCTCTGTAAAACCTGGGGTCTATCTTTGGTTTTTCATTTGTTAGGTTCAGGGCTTTGTATCTTGGTTTTGTTACTTCAATGAAGTAGGCTTTAGGCTTGCCTGAGGACGTTACTGTTTTATCTTTCTCCTTTTGTTCAGGGTTTCGGGGTCCCTTCAAAACCTGTTTTTACCTTAATCTAAAACTTAAACTTACAATTGTATTGTATCACCTTTGTATTCTTCTTCCATAATATGAAGATTTTATCTACTTGAGACATTTTTGGATCTTTTAAAGGTAAAAAGCAAACAACAACAAGAAGCAAACAAAAAAATAAACCATAAATAAATAACAAAACAAGAACATAAAGTAAAATAATTAACAAAACTAAAATGAAAGTAATAAATCTGAATGGAGAATAATTGTGAGATAATTTTAAATGATGGTCATTAATTGAATAACATAACCAGTTCCCATAAAGTGTTAGGACTTGTTCCAAAGTCTTAACATTAGGTTAGATTTTTGGTAGGTTAATAAATAAATATTGTTAATGGGGCATGCATATTTTATTAAAGACACCCCCATAAGATAAAGTTACTTAGTTTTAATTTTAGGTAGTTTTCATGTTTTGTATTTATTAATTAGAACTACCTTACGGGTTGATTTTCCATAAATAGTGGTTATAGGATTAGTTGGTTTTACCAGTCATTGGTAAAATATATATAATCCATGTTTTCAATGTAAAAGGGTTAATGGAGTAAAGGCACCCTTATGTACTTGTTTTTTTGAAAATTAATTAAATACTTGTGCACTCACACTAAGCAGGGACAAGGTTCAAACTATTTGTTCAAGGATGTTATTAATGGTATTAGAGCAAGGTTTTGTCTAGCACAATGAATTTTGGGAGCATTAGTGAATTTGAAAGGAAGACAAGGTGAAAAATCAAAATCACGTGAATTCAAATGGCATGAAATAAGGTATGCCATTTAATGAAAAATATTTTGTTGGTTTAAATGTTTGAAAAAATATTAAATTATTTTAATTTTTAAAATATATTTTTTTAAATTTAAACCTGTGTATTTCTCATATACCACCATCTGGTCATTTTTGGCCATTCATACTCCATTTTATTGTGTTAAAACTCCTCATCTGGGATTAAAATAAATTTCTTAGCATTTAAATGTTATTAAATTCATTATTTTTTTTGCAAAATCAAACTTGTACGACTTGTTTACCTATTGAAAACCTCTATAATTTTTCATTCATGGCTGCCATTATTATTTTCATTCATTCTCATCCCTCTTGAATCCAAAAACACCTACAACTCTTGTTAAAACCCCTATTTTGCATCCTTAAAGGAAAATCTAGAATTTTTATGAGTTGTGTGGCCTTCAAATGCCCTGGCTGAAATTTGAATCTATTTATAACAATAAATACCTTGAAAATTTGCCAAAACTCAACCAAAATTCATTTTACACTACTTGTATGGATTTTTATAGCCTCCAACAATGAGAATAGGTGTAGAGAAATTTCTAGGAGCAGTCATGGCATCCCAGGCAAAAGTGGTGCTGCAATAAAACTGGGAAATATTTTTTTCATGTTTCTAAAGTTTTTGGACATCAAAAATTTTACCTTGGGTCTCACGTGAGAAAATTTTGTTGAGAAGGTTAAAAAGGAAAAAGTTTGGATTTATTTACATACATGTAAATTTTTTTTTCCCTCATAGATAAAATCTAGCATAAGTACAAGTTTATGAGTGTTATATTCTGAAAATGCTCTTAGAGCAATTGGTTAAGCTTATTTTGTAAAGAAGCTTGCAAGGAGGAGGTCAAGGGTTCAAATCCCTTCTTTTTGGAGGAAATTTCTTTAGAATATACTTTTTGTAAAAGGAATATTCCCTTTTTGTGCTTTTTGTATGCCTTGAAAGTTGTAAAATGCATACTTATTGTTTGTTTTGTTTTAAAAATTGAAAAAGGGGAATTAAAATTTTATTTATTTTACATTGTTGTGGTGATATAAGCGTGTAATTGTTGGAATAAGACTTTAATTTGGTGAAATAAGGGTCTAATCATTGATTTTTGGTGAGGTTAAGTGTAAAACCCATCAAAAATTCTTGTTTTTCTTTTTTTGCTCTACACAGAGGTTAAGTGAAAAACCCCATAGAAGCAGTGCCTTGTGTAGTGAGTGTGATATTTATTTCATCTCTTTTGCATTTTGTCACACTTTTCTCTAATACACTTGCTTTTATTTCAAGATGATAAAGATTCAAAATTTACTTTTAGATGGTGATAGATTAACAATTTCTAATTATTCTAATTGGAAATTATTGATGGAGGCTTCACTAGTTTTTAATGAGTTATGGGATATTGTCAAGAATGAAAATCCCACATTGCCAATAGAATAGGCTAAATTAGATGTATTCAATTTACATGATTTTAAGGCCTTAGCTCTCATTTAATGTTTTTTTACTCATGATACTTATGTTCATATTTAAAATTCTCCTCATAGTTACACTGCATGGAAAACATTGTCAAATTTGTATGATAAGAAACCCAAGCATAATAAGATAAATATTCATATGCAGTTGATTAATTTGTCATTAGATGAAGATGGGGATATGGTAGAATATATGTCTAAGTTGAAAAATATCACTACTAATTACACTAAGGCTAGGTTTGGAAAACTAGATGATGACCTCATAGTCACTGCTACTTTGAAAGGACTACCTAGGTCCTATAGAAATTTTGTTGAAATGTTGCATGTCTCTAACAAGATCACAGGCATCAACTTTGACAAGTTAGCTAAGTTTATCATTAAAAATGAACTATCTTTACCCAAAAAATCCAAGAAAACTAAAAAAGCCCATGCTTTAGAGTCAAATCCTAGTTCATCTTCATCTAGGCATCAAAATAATAGAGGAAATAGTTATAGAGGGAGTTCAGGTTACAGAGGAGGCATATATCAAAATAGAGGTAGGGGTCATTCAAATAACCAACAATATAACCAATCACATTCACATGAAATAAGTGATCGAGGACATGGTCACAACTCATATAAGGGTAGAGGTTGAGGTAGATCAGACATTTCATGTCATAGATGTGGAAAATTTGGTCACATTGCCTCACAATGTAGGATTCCTTTTGATAAAATTTAAAGGCCACAAAAAGTGACTAAGTCTAACTCTACTTAGTATGTCGATCATGACTATGATGAGTCTAGTAATGTTGCCCATGAATCCACATTCACTACTTTGGGTCACATTGATTATATTGAATATGAGACTAGAGATGAGCTCACAGATGTATGGGTTTTAGACACATGAGAAACCAAACACATGACATTTAGGAGAGATTTATTTTGTTATTTTAAGGAATATTCTCTCTCTCTAGTTTCCTTAGCAGATAAATCAATGCATACATCACTAGGACTTGGATCTAGTCGGATTCTTCTTCCTAATGGGTCTATAAAATATTTGGAGGATGTTTGGTATGTTCCCACATTGAAGAAACACTTAATTTATTTGGTAACTATTTGAAAGAAAGGATATCAAATTGTGCTTGAAAATGGGCTCATTTACATCAATTCAGTGAAGGATGATTATAAAACAATGTATATAGGATATGAAGATGGAAACTTGGTTAGATTGCATTGTAAAGTGCTTCCTCCCACTATAGAACTTGTGGTAGTTATTGACATAGGTATAGGTACTATGTTTACATAGTAGTTATGGCATCTCCACTATGGACATTTGAATATCCACTCTTTAGTGTATTTTTAGAGATATGGTATGGTGAATATATTGCCAACTTTTCACAAATATAGGATTATTTTTGAGTCATGTGTTTTGGGTAAACAAAATCAAGAAAATTTTCCTAAACAGTCATCTTGGAGAGCTAACAGATGTTTGCAGTTAGTTCATAGTGATGTATGTGACATGAAAAATTCATCCATTGGTGGGTGTATACTTTGTATTGTTTATTGATGACTTCTCTTGAATAACTTGAGTATTTTTTATGAAAAACAAATCTAAAGTTTTGACTAAGTTTGTTGATTGGTTACACTTAGTCAAAAAAGAAATAGGTTCTCATTTGGCCACTCTTCATTTAGATAATGGAGGTGAGTATACCTCAAATGAATTTTTAGATTATTGTCAAGAACATGGCATTCATCAACAATATAGTAATGCGTATACTCCATAGTAAAATGGAGTATCTAAATGGATAAATAGAGATTTAGAGGGCACAACACATGCCATGTTGCACTATAAATAGCTTCATGATAAGTTTTGGGTAGAATCCATTGGTACTATAGTGTATTTTAGAAATAGGTCCCCCATAGTTTCACTTTTGGGACAAACTCCATATGAAGCTTGGTATGGGTTTAAACCAAAAGTTAAACACTCGAAAGTGTTTGGATATCTTTGTTTTGGTTTGGTTCCTATTAGCCACATAACTAAGTTAGAACCATGAAGTTTAAAATGCATCTTTCTTGGTTATTCTGAATATAAAAAGGGGTTTCATTTGCTTGCACAAGATATAGGTAAATTCATAGTGAGTTGAGATGTAATATTTGATGAGTTTGGGACTATGAACACTGCAGAGATTGATTCACAACTTGATAGATTAGAGAGGAAAAATATAAAAAGAGATAAGGGTTTGAATAATGGGGATAACTCTTTGAAGTTATGGTATGAAACTCAAATTCCTTCACTTTCCTCTCCTTCATCTACAAGTTCATAGGTTCATGAATTAGAAATTTTTGAAAATTCTCTAAGTCCCCCTTTGAATGATGCACATGATGAGAATTTTGGAGTCCCTAATATTAATAATTTAAGTATCCAAAATGGGCTCAAGGAACTTTTTCTAACTTGAAAGTAGATGAAGTTAGTTTAATAGGGCCCAAGAATTCTTGAAAATAGGTAAAATATGATATGATTGTTACTACTTCTTCCACTGAGCCATCCACTTTTGAGGAGGATTCTACTAAAAATGTTTGGCATTAGGAAATGAAAAGTGATTATGATTCCATACTTAGCAATAATACATGGATTTTAGTTGATCCTCCTCCACATGTTAAACCCATTGGATGTAAATGGGTTTATAAGACTAAGTATAAATTAGATGGCTCCATTGATAAACATAAAGCAAGACTTGTTGTAAAAAGATATGCATAATAAGAAGGTATTGAATATGAGGAAACATTTGCACCAACTGCCAAATGGCACACTATTCATATGGTACTTGCCTTAACAGCACAAAAATGATTGGAAAGTACATCAATTCGATGTTAAAAGTGCTTTTTTAAATGGTGATTTATAGGAAGAAGTATATATGAAACAACCTCAGGGTTTTGAACAAGTGGGTATTAAACACAAAGTGTGTAAATTGATAAAAGATTTATATGGGATCAAACAGGCACCCAGGACTTGGTATGAGAAAATGGATTCATACTTGAAATCTACTAGTTTTCATCACAGTGAATCTGATGATACTCTCTATTTTTGAGTGTAGGGTAATAAAATGGTGATACCTGTTCCCTATGTTGATGACTTGTTTATCATAGGTAAAGATGAAAAACATAACAATTCTATGAAGAAAGAATTAAAAGATGGGTTTGAGATGATAGATCTTAGACTTCTTCACTACTAACTAGGCATAGAGGTAATTCAAAAAGAGCATAGTATTTTCATTTCACAAACTAAGTATATTTTTGAGTTATTAGATAGGTTTGGCATGAGTGATTACAAACCTGCCCTCACTCCCATGGAAAGTAATTTAAAATTGTCTAAGGATGATAGCAGTGCCTTTTTAGATGGCACCACATATAGACAATTGGTGGGAGGTTTGATATACTTTATGAATACCAGACCTGATATTTCATTTTTAGTAGGAATTTTATCTAGGTTTATGCATGAGCCTAGATAAATTCATTGGCATGTGATAAAATGAGTACTTCATAACCAACTTGTTGGATATTGTGATGCAGATTTTGGTAGATGTGTGGATGATAGAGTGTCAACCATAGGATACACTATGCATATGGGTTTAGCTACCATTGCTTGGTATTGTAAGAAGTAGGATATAGTGGTAAATTCATTAGTAGAATTAGAGTATATTATATCATGGGATGCTTCCAGAGAAATTGTTTACTTTCATCATATTCTTGAAGATCTTCAGGTTTCTCAGTTTGCTCCTACACAGTTACATTTCTAATCAAAGTGCAATCAAGATGTCCAAGAATCTAGTGTTTCATGCCAAAACAAAATACATGGATGTCAAATACCATTATCTACAAATGATGGTGGAAAATAAATCTCTTGATCCAATATATTTCTGAACTTCCGATCAAACAACTGATATCTTCACAAAACCCCTTGACAAAATTAAATTTGAAAAATTTAGAAAAATGCTTGGTATGTGTCCAAAGACCTAACTTTGGATTATAGGGGAGTTTGTTAGGACTTGTTCCAAATTCTTAAAATTAGGTTAGATTTTTGGTAGGTTAAATAAATATTTTTAATGAGGCATGCATCTTTTAGTAAAGACACCCCATAAAATAAAGTTAGTTTTAATTTTAGGTAGTTTTCATGTTTTGTATTTATTAATTACAACTACCTTATGGATTGATTTCCTATAAATAGTTGGTTATAGGATTAGTTGGTTTTACCAGTCATTGGTAAAATCTATATAATCCATGTTTTCAATGTAAAAGGGTTAATGAAATAAAGGCACCCTGATGTACTTATTTTTGTAAAAATTAATAAAATACTTGTGCACTCGCACTAAGTAGGGACAAGGTTTAAAATATTCATTCAAGGATGTTATCATCAATATCTTTCAAGTGAAAAGCATTATTTCTAAGTATAGTTGTAATGTGATAAGGATCAAGCCATAATGAATCAAATTTATGATGTTTACTAGGATCTTCATGAGCTTTGTCCTAGTAAAAAACTAAATCACCAATTTTGAATTTTTTATTAGAAATTTTCTTATAAAAAAACTTTTTCAATTTTTGTTTAGTTCTTTCTAACTTTTGTGATGTTGTTTCTTTTTATTCGTCAAGATCTATTAAATCATGTAATCTTTTCTCAATCAAATTATTATCTTCAAAAACATATTGTGAAGAAGTTATTGTTGAAAAAATCTAAAGCTCTATTGGTAAAGTGGCTTAAAATCCATATGCCAACATAAAAGGTGAATAACCAATTGCCACCTTGATAATAGTTCTATCACCCCATAAGACTTCAAACAATTTAAGTTCCCAATCTCATTTATTTTCACAAACTAACTTTTTCATGTCTGAAATCAAATTTTTATTTGTTGATTTAGCTTGAATATTACCTTGAGGGTAATATTTAGGAAAATGACTAGATATAATAGAATATTTTCCAAAAAAATCTATAAATTTATTTGAAATAAAATGAGGGCCATTATCAAATATGTTTTTATAAGGAACTTCAAATCTAGAGAAAATATGAGTTTCTTGAAATGAAATTGCTTCACTTGCTACATAACTTTTAAGGGATTTGGCCTCAGGCCATTTAGTTAATAAGTTCATTATTGTTAAGATATATCTATGACCAGTTGATCAAGGAGGGTGTATATCTAAAATAAAATCAATACCCCATTTTATGAATGATTTTTAAAGTATCACATGATTCAAAACCATTACAGGTAACTTATCTCTACCAAAACATAATTGGCATGATATACAAGAATGAACTAACTTAAAAACATCTTGAAATAATGTAAGATAATAATAACTTGCTCATAAAATATTATAAGCAATGGTTTTTGCAGTATAATGTTCACCAAAATTTCCTTCATGACAAAATATAAGAATATTTTGGTTTTGGTCATGTGTAATGCACCTTAATAAAACACTATCTCTATTTTGATAAAAGAAGAAACTTTCTAATAAACAAAAATTTAAATCTCTTAAACATAAAGAACATCTTTGTTTCTTATCAAAATTATTAGGACAAGCTTGATTTTGAAAATAAAAGACTATGCCATGATATCAATCATCTTCAGAAAGCATATAATCCCATTCATTTCAAGACCAAATTTGAATTTTTTATAAAAATTATATATTTTTATTATCTTTAAATGAGGCTTTGCATTCAAATTATCATCAACTGATAAGGCCAAAACATTAATACTTGAACAAGCATTTTTAGCCAAATGTTTTGCCAAGTCATTGCTTTTAATTGTCTTTGATGTTTTGATTCGAGATCAAACTCTTAAATTTGTAAAATCTATTTTGCAAGCCTTCTTTGAATGATTGGTTGTTTCAAAAGATAAGATAAAATAGATACATTAGATCACACTATAAATTTATTTTACATCAATAAATAATGAAATTTTATTAAAGAGAAAACTAATGAGAAAATAAATTTCTCAATAAGAGGATACCTAGTTTAAGCATCTTTTAATACTTGACACATATAACCAATTGGTTTTTCATCATTATTTTCAAATTATTGTGTAATAATAACTCCAATTTATTTTTTAGTGGCATTAACATAGATAATGAATGAATTTTTTAAATTTGATTTAGTGAGTACTAGAGCACTTGCAATAACATATCCTATGTTATTAAATATTAAATCTACACTTCATCCTAATTATAAGATTTATCTTTCTTAAGTAATAATTATAGAGGATTAAACTTATAAATAAAATCTAATATTAATTTCCTAACAAAATCAATTTTAGCAAAGAAATATTATAGCATAGATTCATCTTTAGGAGGAGATAGCTATTTAGTGGTTATTTCATACATTTAAGATCTATAGAAATTCCATATTTATAGATGATATTTCCTAATAATGTACCCTCAATAATACCAAAAAATGATTTCTTTAGATTTAAATAAATACCATATTTTTTACATCTTGTGAAAACTTCATGAAGATGATCTAAATGCTTTTTATTTATTTTTGAATAAATGGTGAGATCATCAAGACAGACCTACATAATAATGGAAATTAAGTCATCAAATTTAATGCACATATATATTTAAAAATTAGCTCCTATATTTATTAATACAAATGACATTCTATTATAAGAAAAAGTTCCTCTATGAATAGTAAAATTTGTTTTATGTCTATCTTCAGGATTTACAAAATTTGATTATAACTAGAAAATATATCTAATAACATCATTTTAGATCTTGTAACTTGCTACAAAATATGATCTTTACTTGGTAAGTAAAAATTATCTTTAACACTAGCCTTGTTTAAGTCCTTAAAATTAACACATAATCTGATATCAACATTTTTATTTCTAACTACTACTAAATTAGCTACCCACTCAAAATACTTTAGAAGAAAAATAACACCATCATCAATCATTTTATCTAGCTCTTTGTTAATGGTGTCCTCTAACAAAGGGATAATTCTTTGTATTTTATATCTTAAATGTTTAATACCAAGTTTTATAGTTATATCATGTTTAATAATATTAGTATTATAACCTTTAAGGTCTTTGTATGACCAAGTAAATACATTAATGAACTCTTTAAATAATTTAATAAATTTCACCTTTTCACTAATAGTACATTAAATTCTTAAATATACATATTTAAGATCCTCTTCTATACCTAAATTTATAGGAATAGTTTCACCTATAATTCTCCTATAAGATTCTTCTATTCTAGAAATTTTGGACTGATTATTAGATGTAAACATAGATTCCAAACTTACTAAACCAATAGGGAATTTATTAGTACTCAATTGCAGATAATCTCCATAATTTAATACATAATCATCATGATTAAAATAGTTTCCTTTAATAAATGAATCTATGTGTTCATCACAGCTAAAAATAAACCAAATATCATTCAAATATAAAATTTTAGGTCAAAAGGTTTTTGAAAAAAAGAAGTCTTTGATTGGTTCACTATCACTTAGAGTTGGGCTTGAAGAACAAATAACAAAGTTATCAAATCTATTGCTATATTTTTTAAGTACGTGAGTGATATTAAAATCTTCAAAATGTTTAAGAAAAGACCAAATTTTTTTAGTATAATGATCTAAATGAGTTTGGTTAGTTTTGTAAACATTCTAAACTTGCCTAAAAATTAATTAAAAATCTCTAAAGACTTATAAATGTTTGATATTAAGCTCAATAGATTTTTCCAAACCTAAACATAATGCTTCAAATTTAGTAGTATTATTAGTGTTTTCAAATGATTATTTTTATGCATAATGGAATATCTTACCGACATGAGAGATTAAATAAATTCTAACACCTCTCTTAGTTGAAAATAGGCTCCATCAAAATATAATGACCATATAATGTTTTTATTAAAAAATTCTTATTATCGATTTTTAAGTTCATCCAAGTTCATCAACTTATAAGTTACAATACCTATTTCAACATAGGCAATAGTGGAAGAGGTAGATGATTCTATAGACATAATAAACAAATCGTCTTTTTTTTTATAAAAGTAACATCATAATTTATGAGAACCCATGTAATATATTTTCTAACAAAACCACCTACTAATTTTAACTTAAATATTCCTGATAACATAGCATAATTAATAAGAATATATAAAATTTTGACATTAGTCATACATCAAATTCTTTCATCTTGAAAAATTTTAATGACTATATTTTGAAACTTACCACAACTTTTAGGTTGTCTTAAATTTAATCTAATAATCTTCCTATTATCAATTTAATAAGAAATGCCTAATTGATCTGGAATACATTTGAGCATTATATTCTTTGAAGCTCCTATATCTATGATATAATTATGAATTATCTTATTAAAATTTTTGACTGAAACATAAAAATAAGATATATAATCTGTAGGAGGATCATTATTTTGAGCAAACATAATTGTTTGTTCATTAATATATTTTTCTTGTAAGATTACATCATTTTTGGAATTTAGATTCTTAATAGCTTCATTAATTTTATCAAGTTTTCCTAGAAGGTTAACTACTTTTAATAATGAAAATATAATTTTAATTGTAGATAAATCGTCAATTATATTATAAGCTCCAACATCAAATT
This sequence comes from Torreya grandis, assembly GCA_037957365.1. Taxonomy (NCBI): domain Eukaryota; kingdom Viridiplantae; phylum Streptophyta; class Pinopsida; order Cupressales; family Taxaceae; genus Torreya; species Torreya grandis. The sequence goes on along the minus strand of JARHVA010005104.1, from coordinate 911,892 downwards.
GTCAAATCTGAGTATAATTCTTAGGTTTATAAGGTTGATATTGAGTACTATTATAACTAGTTGATAAAGGAATGTTTTGAGAAGAATTATCAAATGAATTATTTGATGGATTATTTTGAGTTCCTTTACCTTTATCTTTAGAATAATAATTATTACTTTCTACATTGTTACTTTGAGAAAAAATGTAATCTTTGTTTCTAGTATTAACAACATAAGCACCTTCATTTTTCTTATGGATCATCAAGAGAACACATGTTTATGTTATCTACTAGCTCAATAAATATGATATCTTTTCCTTGAATAAATTTTTTAAATTTTTGAATAACAATATATGAATCCTAATCATGATCCAATTCACACACATTACAGTAATGAGAAACTTATTTATTTTTGCTTTCATTTAAAACAATGTTTTTATTAGATGAAGAAGGTTTATTATTTAATTGTATTTTAATAGTGATCAGTTTATTTTTAGACTTTGAATGGATTTTAAAAAATTTACATTGTTTAAATTTAGACCTATAAAAGACATATCTTTAAATCCAATATGCTCAAGTTTATTTTTATAATCAATGCAAAATGTTATAGTTTCATCATATTCTGTAATGTCTTTATCCTCTAATGTCATTTTATAATTCAAAGATAAATCATTAAAAAATTAAAGTCTAGATAATTTCTTAGAAGGTCTAAGATCACAACAAATATTTTACGTAACTTAGTAAATTTAGTAATGAAGTGATATATGGTTTCAACAAGATCAATAAAAAAATTAACAAGATCAATGACTAGGTCTAAATCTTCCTTAGCTTTTCTAAATGATAATTCTAGCCAATCTTCAATATTTTTTTAAGTGTTAATAGCTTTGGCAAGTAAACTAACAAAACATTAATAAGCTTTCCCTTCAAGTGTTTGAGTAAAAAATCTTAATCAAATATTTTAATGTGCTAGACCAAGAGTAGCACAAACTAATTTAAATTCATATAAATGATCTTCCTAATATTACATATAAGCTCCAAAAAATTTTGGTATATTTAATCCTTTAAGGGAAGTTAATTTACCTAGATGATTTCCAATGTTAAGTGGATTTTTAGAAATCCATGGATTTAATGATAGTTTTTATTTTGCTTCAATTTTAGAACCAGCTTCATCTTCAGTGAGATCATCTTAATCTTTATTATTTAATAGACCTCAAATCATATCTTGTATGCTGAGATATACTTATTCTCCCATTGAAAGTTTTAGCAGTTTCTTCTACTTGAATTGGTTAATTTTCTTAACCCTAATTAGATTGATTCAATTAAAAATTTGAATTAATAGATTTAAAGGGCCTAATAAAATCATAAAATAAATAAGAATTAGAAACAAAACAAGTTCTTGGTCTAGGATTAGTAGCTAAAAATCTAACTCGATCTTCCTAAATTCATCTACTTTTATCTTAAACGTGTTGTTGAGTTTCACACATAAGATTAGCATACTAATCTACCTCAAATTCTACAAGTTATTATTCTTCATTTATCACTTGTATGATATGCTAAAGATTATGAGGATGATTGTACCATGCATAATGAGTTAAATTAAAATCAACATTAACTTGACCATTAGTAATATTAATTTTAGGTTGGATAATAGGACGTTGTCTTCCAAGTACCATGGGATAGAAGAGAATAAAGCTTTAAAAAATAATATTTATAAAATCTTTCCCCATTTGAGTCATCAAATTTGTTGATGATGAAGAATGTTTCATCAACTAATCAACCCTATTACCTACTATTAATCTAAAATTTTAATCATACCAGTCTAATGATAAGGTTTTAAAGGTTTGAATATGATCCTAAAGATGTGAGGGGTTTTTTTAAAAGTTATGGTAAATAATAAATAGTCTATTCGATATAACATATTTCATTATAATTTAGAAATCTTCTATCAAATAATGAATTAGTCTAGATATAAATATGTAATCAATCCTATTTGACAGAGAAGAGCCTATGAACAAGACAATCTTTTGAAGGAAAAATATTTGATTTACTAATATAATTTGTTCTAAGAATAATAAATTGCTTTGATGTTATACCTTTTGAGTAAATACAAAGATAATAAACAAGGAAATATAAAGATAAAATGAAGATAAAAAATGAATCAATTTATAGGCATATCTTTAATAATCAAGTAACATAAACGTAACTCAACAATCAAAGGAAAAGATGCAAATAATAACATCTATCAACTAAGTGATTAAACAATAAACTAATTAATAAAACTAAAATAGTCTAATCTAAACTAATCTAAAACTAAAACAAATCTAATTTAATACTAATTAAACTTAACACTAAACTAACCTAAGAAATTTAATCTAATAAAATAAATCATAAATAAATAGTAAAAATAATGCAACTAGTTATATTAGAATTACACTAAGCGAAGATAAATTAGAAACTAAGATAAAATTGTGTTTAAACTAAATTAGAATTCAAAGTCAAATAAAATACAATATAAACAAAATATGTGAGTCTCAATAAAAGAGATTCATCATAGCAAAAAAAATCATTTTATTTAAGAAAAGAACATTATTTTTACAAAATATCTTTAAGATATAACTTTTACAATAAATAAAATCAATAATATGTCACAAATAATGAAGTTTTTATTATTATTCAGGTTGAATGCATAGATTTTGTACATAAGATTGGAAGAAGCAATCATTGAAAGATGTTAAACTTAACAACTTTAGATAATATGTTATAAATGATAATATAAAACTAAATATACCTACATTGTCCAAGTAATATACTCAATCATTAAATGAAGTACCATTAGTCTATCTCCAAAAGTCATGTTATCTTAGAGAAACTTCATGAGAGAGAGAGAGAGAGAGAGAGAGAGAGAGAGAGAGAGAGAGAGAGAGAGAGAGAGAGAGAGAGAGAGAGAGAGAGAGAGAGAGAGAGAGAGAGAGAGAGAGAGAGAGAGAGAGAGAAGTGATTGACTTTAAAATGTAATAGTCTTCAATACATATGTTGTTCCCATTCTTCAGATTAATTCTTTATCTCTGTTATACTTCCAAGTCGGTTGAAAAAGGAAGTTGTAACTAACTCTAGTTAGTTATTTGTTAACTTTAAATAATGAACTTTTAAAAGTCAATTAATATTAGTAGTTATAAGTTGAGAATTATTTAATACTTTTAAAGTCTTAAGAGATCAATTATTTGAAATTAGACTAGGTATTTCCTAATAGTTGGGACCGTTTAGTAAACTAATAATAATAAGAATAGCAATATTTCAATAAGTAATAAGACAATTCATAGTTTCATGAAATTATTATCTACATTAATTCCATTTTGGATATAATCAAAATTACTTAAGAATAATTATATATATATATATAAGTTAAAGTGTATTTTCACTCCAAAAATAATATTATTATAGTAGAAATTTTTTTAAATGTGCTAAGTCTTATCAAATTAAATTTCAATTATGAGATGAAATTTATCTTTCTTATAATCAAAAGTCATCAAAATCAGATAAAACTTCTATCACTGGTTCAACTTTTTCATTCAAGAATTCATTATATTCTATCTGAATTGTAGGAAACTGAACCAATTTTGTACTCAAATCACTCTCAACATTGTCTATCTCCAATTTGATTCACTTCACTATTCTAATTTTTGTTGGATTTTCATATTCAACTTGAATATTTGTCATTTTCTTTAAATAGATGTATGCATGATAGTAAGAGGTTTATCCAAACTAATTTTCTTACACTCTAAAATAGGCATCCTTTTAGGTGGTGTAGGCTCACTATAACAAGATGACAATGAAAGATTTAGAAAACTATTTGTATGGATTGACTCATTGACTTGTTGTGGTAGCTCATTAACAACATTAACTCTTCCCTGACTGGGTGACTAAATAGGAAAATGATTAGGATTAGTTTGTAACTAATGGGAAGAGCTACTATGAGAATGGGATCTATCTCTAAATCTATGACCATGAAAAAACCTAATACCTCTATGATTAGCATAATTAAATGGCATATTATTTAAGACATTATATAATATTGGGTCAGTGGCATCAAAATGAATGGACATTTGGGCTTCTCTACTTGTATATCTATGACCAAAAGTCTTATCCCTCAAACATCCTCTAGTAATTTTCCTATTGGGTACATTTTTATTCATGTTACTAAAATTATGATTCTTTTCCTAACTATTATTATCATTATTCCTATTCAAATCTAGTTTATCCTAACTTGGCATTCTAAATATAGTTCAAAATATATTCAAAAACATATCATCATCATTTGACTAAACTAAAAAATGAATATATTAACTATAGAATCAATAATAATAATTGCACTTCTATATTTCTAGCTTCCAGTCACTTATAAAAAATTCTAGTTATATCAACAAAATGAACAAATTAAGGATTTACTTGTCAGTACTTGAAACTAAACTTCATTTATATGATTTTAAATTTTGACTGTGTCATGTATCATTATAATGATAAAATATTGAAATCATATAAAATTATATTCTTCATATTTTTATTTCAAATATTATGCCAGACTTTATTGTATTCTATTCTCATAGCACAAACATAGTCTTAATATATATATATATATATATATATATATATATATATATATATATATATATATATATATATATATATATATATATATATATATATATATCACAAATTATAAACTACACAAATATTTCATCAAACTAACAACAATTCATAACCACTAAAAGAATAATTTCAACAAAAATTCTATTCATAATGTTGTAAGCTTTTGACATGATCATATCTTGTCTCAATCATCATTTATAAAAATCATAACTTTATCACAACTTTCCAAAATTATTAACCATTTTATTACTATTCTTCAATTTATGACTTTGAAAATAAAACCCAAAAAATGTATTTTGATATCTTTGAAATAAACCTCTAAGTTTTAGAATAATCATATATCACATGCCATCAAATTTTATATATCAAAAGTATTCAAAAAAATATTATACCTAAAATTTCATGACAAAACTACTTCAAATCATCAAGATTTCCATTAAAAATAAACATTTTGAGCTCATTCTTATTACAAACTCATAAATTTATGAAACCATACCTTCAAAATCCAAACTGATATGACCAAAAAACATCATTGGAACACACTATCAACAAACTAAAAACCCAAAACCTAGAATATCACATATTTCTTATTCACTAAAATTAACTTCAAAACTAGGGATGAATAAATTTATTAAAACCTAGAATGATAACTTATTTTCAAAAATTGATACTACAAAATCTTCCAAATAACTTTATCACCAAAAAAACCAAATTTTATGTATGTAAAAGAATTTAACACATAATTGGTCTTGCAAGAATTTAAAAATATCATGCAAATTTGAAAACTATGACTTTATTTCAATTGAAATTATTTAAAATGATAAATTATAATTATATCTTTCATAATTATTCATTCTTAAATAATGGCGTACCTATTAATGTAGTTTCTAAGACTTCCCAAACTAATCTAGGTAGAGTATGGCTTCCACTATGTGCTTGCTCAAAATGACTATCAAAAATGAAAATAAACATTTCTATATACCATAACATGTGCATTAACCACTCCTGCTTGCATGTTTTCATTTAATTGATTATATTAATTTAAGGCATGTCATTATTTGAATGCTAACTTGTTTAACAAGACTTTAAGTTTAGTAATGACCAAAATTCTTACTAAAATGCCAACTAACTTCTGTATATCAAGGCATGTATAACCACATTAAATCCTTAGACTACCTTTTGATTTTATTTAGATCTTGAAACATCCATCACACTTTTCATTAAACCAACCTACCAATTGAACTACCAACTTGTCAGTTTTCCATTTGAATCATTAATGAAATGAGCCTTATAATTTACCAATGTTAAACATTGTTTAAATTCCAACCATTATTCAAAATAAAACAATCACCCCATGTTCATTTCATATTATTTATGTTAGGTCCATAATATTACATTAAACACTTACCATAGGATAGTATTTTAGATTAGAACCTAGAACCATTTAGGATTAATTAATAATTTTTCAATATAATATCTTCAGTTTCAATGTCATACCGAATTCCATTTATGGCACAAGTCATATAATACCAATATTCATACTTATAATTGAATTTAAAATGAAAATAATTAAAAAACCATCATGAAAAATTTATAGAATTCCTTCAATTTTGATAAACAATAATGAGCATTACCATTTTCAAACTAAAAACATTATAGTAATCCCTTTAATTGAATGCAATCTGATCAACTCTATCCATTGAAATCTCGACTAAAAATAAATATTTGGTAATTATATATCTATTAATTTTTATTCATTTTAATCATTAATTCTTTTCAAAACTATTGTAATATAAATATGAATTCATAAAAAAATTATTATTAGATCATTTAATATAGAACATGTGCACTCATAATACTACTAATTGACTTAGATCTCTAATTCTAGTTTTAGATTTTATGACTAGGTCATCACTATGAAAAATAGGAGTATAATTTTTAGAAAATTGTAGGGTTATGAAAAATAGGCATAACACTCACCATATGTTGAAATGAACTAACTTTGGACACAAACCAACAACCATTATTCCCTTAAAATCATTTAATAAGAAATTTTTAGCCAAACCAATGTTGACAATTCAAACACAATATAAAATATAGTGCCATCTCAACCCAAAAATATCACAATAGGCATAATAAATTTTAATTGATGTGTGTGTGTGTGTGTGTGTGTGTGTGTGTGTGTGTGTGTGTGTGTGTGTGTGTGTGTGTGTGTGTGTGTGTGTGTGTGTGTGTGTGTGTGTGTGTGTGCGCGTGCGTGCGTGCGTGCGCGCGTGCGCATGCGTGCATGCGTACGTGCATGCGTGCGTGCGTGCGTGCGTGCATGTGTGTGTGTGTGGATTTAATGTGAAGTCTCTTGACTTTACGATGAACCCATATGGTTAATTTATGTTATATAAAAACTCCATAAACAACAAAAACCCATATCATCACCTCATCAATAAAACTCGAGGACATCATTACGTAAAGGAAAAACATAGATTTGGTAGGAGGAAAATTTACTCATGCAATTGTTATTTTCCTTACCCATTATAGTCTTCCTGCACACAAATGAGGACTCAAGACTTCCTTCATATCCAATCTTGTATTTTTCCCTAACTACATGTGTGTGTGTGTAGGTGGAATGACTCAAGACTTACTCATATATATTATTCTAGAGAACTCATTATGCCTATGTTGTTCACCTAGGGTTTACCCCAAGATGTGAGTTTCATGCCTCATTTCCATTTTTTTTCCCCAAAGGAATATATGCGTAAGCCTTCAAGGTGACAAAAAAAATTAAAACCACCTCCTTTAACATTTTCCCAAGCATTACTGACTCTTCCCAAACTTTCAACCAATATTTCTAAGGTGCCAATTCAAAACCCATAAAATAAGCTAAGTCATCATTATCATAAAATCTAAGGTTTTCAATGCAATATATTCATCATATGTCTAAGGGAGTAAATAGACCCACATTGACGTCTAACTACACCAAGGAACCCATTTTAAATAACATGTCATGTCTAAGGTCTAATGTCCAAACAATAAAATACAACGGGGAGAGAGAAAAGTCCAAAACAACAATGTCAAAGAGACCGCACAAGCAATCACACACACTAAAATGATATTTTAGAATGAATAGGGATAATCAATAATGACCCAATAATAGATTAAATCTCAAGGAATAAGAAAGCATGAAATGATTATACAACCAACACTCACACATTATTAAGAAAGATAATAAAAGATGGACTAAATGCAAACAAGAAAGATTCAATACAACCAATAAATTTAAATTGATACATATCATTTTACCTTTCAGTACCAATAATAATTTCTCATAGATATTTCTTGTTATTTTCCTAGTGGCCAAAATCCACCACCAAGCTAAGCTCACTCTACCTGTTCTTGTAAGTATTGAATAGAACATCAATAGTACCTACTCCAGGGATATATATCAAATAACATTAAAATTTGATATGAATAAAATAATAAATTTGCAATTACTTAAATAAGCATATACATCTACTGATATAATGAGTCATTCATAACCAATAATCATGATAGTATAATCATAGCATCTAAACTATAATAAACTTTAATAAGTAGTCAGAGTGTTAATCAAGCTAAGATAACCCTACAAAGTCAATATGCCAATAACAAATGTAATGCATCTTGAGGTGAGGTTATAACATCCTCCCCCTCTTAGAGAGGATCCACCCTAGAAAACATTTAAATAAATAGGGATCAAGTTTTCCTAAAAGAGATTTTTAACATTCTTTCACAAAATGTTCTACTACATAAACACAAACAATTAAGTTTCTAACAATGGGTATCTACCCTTATATTTTTTTCCATAATCTACCAAGCATTTTCATGCTCAATGTGTACTTCCATAACCCCATAATAAAATCCATTGAGAATATAGCCAACTTACTTATTGGCATAACATGAGGATGTAACAAACCTCTAGGTAGGAAACATTCATCCTTATTAATATAAAATTCCAAATACTATTATAATACAACCATGTATTTCTTTAAACCAACTCATAAGAAATGTTTTATTAGCTCATGTGTCATTTTATGGAACCAAGAATAATAATGGAGAGCTATGTAAGATTTTTATAGTACTAGATTTCCACATGTATTCCTACTCAATGCATAATTTTTGTGTTTATGATTCACAGGGCCACTTTTTTAGGCCAAAATTTCATTACCACCTTGGTAATAGGTCTACTAGCCCAAACCTACTCTTATTTTAGCATAATTCATTGTTGAGCCACTATTTTTTTTAACATAGCTCTTCTAAGAGTACTATTATTCAACCACCCATGTGGGTGTGTCTTTAAGCCATTATGGAAAAATTAGATATTTTTGGGGTGATCAAATTTTCACGTCATTATTTTCCAACAAGAGAGCTTTCAATACCTTTCAAATAAAATTTTGTAGTTATTAGCTCATTCAAGATAAATGCATTGAAATTTTTTCATTTTAGATATGAATTAATGATCATAATTTTTGATAGTTAAATAGTTTTAAGATAATTATTACTCTTATTATGATGATATATTATCATATAAATCTTCAAATCTTTATGAAAATAGTTACAATGGTATAATCTAACTAGATTTCATCATATTACAAAATCTAAAGTAGTGTTTTTCCACAACACTGCCATGCCTTATGATAACTTTATTAACATTCACCATAGAATGCCAACAAAAGATAGTAACCTATGTTATATGGTTACTTTATTATAATTTTATCATTCATGGGTTAGTGTAACATCATATGCCAACCACACTAAACATCAAAGAAGCCATTTTAGGCCTTCACATACAACCTTAAGGATTACAACATTCTTTCCACAAACTTTGTTTACTCACAAGATGATTCCAGGGATTAAAATCCCATCATCATTCTATGATTTCTTCTTGGTAGAATTTATAAGTACTTAATATTTTAAAATCTACCTGATCAGACTTTACATCACTCCTTCTAGGCATAAATTTAGCATACATGCTAGTGTTATTTTAAACAACTCAGAATATTCATTTCATAATATTTATTCTAGGTAAACACAAAATAATACCTTTTTAATATCATGGTTATACCAACCAACCAATCACATGTTTTTGGTCCATCAAGTACCACATTACTGATTTTGTATAAATTTCCAACTTGCAGGACCAACTAGTTCTTCCCAAGGCTACATCAAGTAAATTTCACAAGGGTCATTTTTATAAAAATATCAAAGAGGTGACTAAAGGAACACTTAACCATAAGGTGTCTATTATTTATGAAGATATCATGTCCAAGATGTGGCCCTCATGGTGCACACCCTAAATGAATTGGGTGGCTACTTTATGTAAGGGGGAAAAGTGGGGTTTCAACCTATGAGAGACTCCACTTCTTATTGCATACTTAGTCTAAAAAATTATAGATATAGTGCTTATCCACCCTCAACCTCATACTTTCATCAATGCTCATAACTAGAATAGTGATGTAAGATCACCTGATACATTATAACACTATACTTTGGTTGTCCTCAATCAATAAATTTAATTTTAGGAGTTACATTAAACAAGTGATTAATGGTCACACTTTTATTCATAATTTATATGGATTAACAACACAAGATCACATATATTGCATGACATATATACTTGAAACACCAAAACATCTATATTAATAACATAAAGTGTTTGCATGCTTCACATGGTTAATTATTTCCACACATCACAAAGGGTTTACATAATATATAAAAATGTACATGTCTGAAAGAACCACATAGGATATGGCACCCATTATAATTTAGGTATCTATGCTAAGGTATTTTCACATCACAAAAATTAATCACACTTATCAGTAAAACATAAGATTCCATGATTTCCATTGGTCTATCTAATGTCCATATGCCATCCCAATGACATAAATCATCTATCATGTATTAAAACATGCTCAATCCTAGGGATCTCAAGTTTACGATCACTTTTTTTCAAGGAAGGTTGTCTTCCAACAAAACCGATAAATATATATCCCCATGAGTTTTAAAAAGTTACTAACAATGTTCATACTTCATGGATTAGTTGTCTCATGATATGCAATATCAATAAGAGATCCCCAAAAAAATTTAACTTACCTAAGCAAGTCAGTCACATTCACCCCACTAGGCCCTCCTAGATTAAGCCACACCCTTGGATTTCCCAAGATATTATACCTTAGCATCATCAGGTAGCTCTCCCATGTAATATATCAATGGTCACCAAGGCATTGTCTCTTGATTCCAATAAAAATATTATATCACTTATTCTTCCAATTAAATAACTCTAACAAGTCAAAGTTTGAATAGTGATGATTGCTTTGATGCAACATCACTTTGGGAAAGGGTGAACTTAACCAAGGCTCAAGTTGCACAATATATCATTATCATGGGAATTAAAATTTCCCACAATCATTAAGTTAAATTGAAATTCAAAATATACATCCTCATGGATGTATAATATATCCATGATCCTCATAAAATTCTTATTAAATTAAAACATATCCATGATCAAAATAGACATCATCATAGAGTCAAAACATACTCATACACTTAATAGCTTATAGGATTTTAAAGTTACATAGCCATAGGATCCTTCATTCAAATTGAAAGAGGCTGAATTATCATAAAAAGATCAAGCTTTAATTTATTTGAAATGCATAAATTTTCTAGCATTTCAATATTATGATACATAATACCTATTCTTTTTTAGGTTATATAATGGTTACAATCAACTAGCCATAGCAGTGTTTCAGATGGAAAAACCTTCTTGGTCTTTACTTATAAGTATATTGCCTTAGATAATGTAGTGATCCCTTAACACTAGTCATAGTATTTTAAAACTTTTACATGGCCTCAACCAATCATGTATAATGACATCTATCCAAGCCAAAACTTACAACTTCTTTCCATAGCTATCAAACAAATGCAACTGCATGAAATTTTTATGCTAAACCATAACAATTTTTTTATACTCTAAAAAAGAGGTAATGGGTATCCTTGATAACCATGACCAACATAAATTTATGGAGACAATTTTACTCTACTAAAAGCATTCACCTTAAAAGTGTCATACTAGATCTATAAAATTCAGCATTTGAGATTTATTTCTTAATTAATAATAGAATATTCAACTCCTTGAGCAAGAATTTACTGTAGTCTTATCTATAAAACCAACAATGGATGTCAGAAACATTAATGTCTTATATTTTCCCAATGACTAAAGGAATTCCCTTTACAATTAGAGATCTCAAGTTTTACTGACTTAACTAAGTAAATATGTCTTTTACACCCTATCTAACCCTCTAGTTTTCAGTTGAACCCTTGGTCTTCCCTAGGTCATAATGTTCCAAGAATATAGTGAAGGCTTGACAATACAATCCAATAATATATAATAGACATTATTCACCTAATTATAATAATTAATCCTTTATCACATATCTCCCATCGACTCATCCATACAAGTCAATGGTTGGTAGGTGAGGCTTGCCCTAATACAACTAGATTCAGGTAGGGTTAACCCAACCAAGGCTAAGGGAGATAAAAAATATCATTTTGGTAATTTATATTCCTTGTAATCATTACTTTTGAGAAATTTAAATAACTGATAGTATAGAAATATTATATAAGATCACCTTTTATTTAGCACAAAAGGTTAAGTGCCCTTACATATCATTTTACAAATTTATCTAATTGGAACAATTCATTAGTATCAATCTAGAAACTTTTCCAAGTCCTATAGTTCCCTAGAGTATATATAATAATTTTATACCATATTAACCCAACCCCCCAAAAAAAAATAAAAAATGAATTAGAATTACTTATTTTTAGATTATGAAATGACACTATTTGTAGGGCCCAAACACAACCTGATGATGTGAAATAACATCTTAATAGATTGCACATTAGGGTGATCACAACCAACACTCTACCAATTGGTAGTAGACACTTAACTAGGACTAAATCATTATTAAAGAGTTATATATAGTATCACATCATCATAAAGAGTATAAATTTTGGGGCATATCAGTGTATGAGAACATGTTGATAGACTCCAAACTTTATACAAGTACTAGTATCTCCCACCAATAGGACCATTTAGTGGTCAGTTAACCCTAATCAAGTATATTAGTATTATAATAGAGATAAATTATAAATTTTAATATAATGGCTACTCCTTGACATACCCATAACTACTGCATATATAAAATCAAGGACTACTAGAGTAGATAACCTTAGCATTTAACTTGGTGTTAAACCCAAACACGATACAAGGGAAGCAATAAAATATTATTCAAGATAAAAAATCAAAACATGAGTAATTGAATCATTAGATATGAAACATATCCCAAGAGGGTCCTCATTCACATCCATATAGATCCAAACTCAAGAAAAACTGACTAACTAACTAAATCAATTACCAATGTAACTAATGCTAGACTAAGCAACTCAGTAGTGCTACTTGTTAAGATTTCCATTAGTTGAATCTTAGACTTTGTTTTCATGGAATCATGCACATCTCCCAAGGATCTTATGGCATGCTTAAATTTGGATAATAATAATAATAATCCCATAAGCTGAGAGAGAGAATTAGATAATAAGGGATTATTATTAGTAATTTTACCATTACCAAAAATGAGTCCAACTACACCATTAGTCTCAAATGATTTCATATAAAAATTGAAGAAGAAAAACATTTATTAGCTTTCCCATTACATTAAAATTTTCATACTCACATTACCCAAATTGAGTATAATTAAATTAAGATCCTTATTATGGAGAGTAGTTAGTGACAAAACATCACTTCAGTCTTATTTGATAGTCAATACATGAACAACTGCTATATTTGCTTGCTGAAAAATTACATAATTCTATAACACAATGTGGCTATATTATATTATTTTCCACCACATGAAATATTAACTTGGTATGGTTAATGTCTATATAAAATCATCTCTCCACACTTAATTTATTTTAGCAATAAGTGTACCAAATCAAGTTCATTATATTTAAAATAATTAACTCTAAACATACTAAAGTATAGACACCATGTTCTAGAATGAACTATATAGCATAACCATAGGCTCACTAATAGAAATCAAATATTATAAAACTCATAAATATTATTAAATTGAGATAATGTAATCAACACATTATGGTAATTAAAATTTATTTATTTCAATACATCATGTAATATAAATGCATGCAAAAGTGAAACCATAGTCATTATAAAAGGTTTCCATCTATGAAGTGTGCATGACTAATATAATGAGGGAAGAATATATATAATCAAAGAATTTTAGTGACCACTAAAATTATTTAAATCCATTTAGGTGATCATCAGCTAATTAATACACCTATAAGAAACTTTACTAGCTCTATACAACAAACACCATAATTCTATGAGTATCTCAATTCCTTGCTAACATATATTTATCTACTTGAAATAGAGAGGTGTGAGAATGTAATAATTTTCAATATTAATTCTATTATAGATGAATTATCTTGACCAAGTCTAGTTACTAATTTAATCTCAATTGTAAACTCTCATCAAGACATTTATTTAGCACAGGCCTTGAAAGCCCAAACAAGTTACCAATACCATGAATATGCAGAATAAACTTAATGAAATTCTAGTTAATTTATAGTTTCATTAAGGCAAGGTAAGATATCTATCATAACTTGTATATTTTATTTATTCCATTTCATTACTTTAGGCAATAGAAATGCATTAATAAAAAAGGCTATCTATAACAATCAAGAGTGAAACATATAGAACTTATCTCTCGTATCCATAAGAATATGTAGTTTCAAATGATCAAGAATAATAAATTCATGGTTATACATAACTTCTTAATTATGATATTATACATGATATACATAAATCAATTAAAGGTATCAGTTTAACTGACCTATTCAAGAGAGCATTTAACATTTCTAAATACTAGTTTTATATCAACAGAAAATCAATATAATCACAAATCCTCATAGAGAATACCATAAATTCGTCATAACAATAAAGGTAATAATATTACATTTACAACTTGAACCAAGATAACAATTCACCAAGTAATACACTTTTTGCAAACCTAACTTAGCTGACATAGCATTCTATAACATGAATCAATAATCTAAAGTCACAGAAGTAAGGTTGTTTGTATCCATGTTTAGCAAGTCTCTTTCACATTTTTAATTCACAACAAGAAAATTATTTAATTAATACCAAATTATCATACTACTAATCCAAAGATAAATTTAAGCATGTAACCAACAAAACTTAATTGGATCAATAACTTGGTAACAAATATCGATTCCACCTCAAGACCCATATACATCCTCATTTAACAATATTATTCATTATTGATTCATCAATCATTTATTAATATTTAGAAAGCAACAAGCTTTAAATTTTAGAATTAATTCCACGAATAAAATACAAGAGTGCAAAATCTATAGCCATACAATAGGAAAAAATAATGAGAATTACAAAAAGTGTAATAAGTATATAGTCAATGAATATTTGATAATTGTGCTTCATGAGTATACCCTGTATGCATCACCATACACATGAATCACTTGAAATTGATAATATACTATTGTTACTATGCTATAATCCATGATACAATATTCTAGCATAATCATAAGAATTAATTATATCAATGAAACTGATGTGATCATCTCTGACATCATCAAGTATCAACCACATGTACAAAAATCCAAATCAATAGGAGATGAATACTCAATACACATGATACCAAAACTTGAAGGTCTAATCTAATGATCCCATCCATTGGTGCCCCCAACCACCCAAACCATTAGCTAGATTGTGGAATCAGGCATCATAGTTTTACCAAGAAATTATTAGCATACAAGTGATACAAGACATGGTCCACATCATAACATTCATTCACTCAATAAAGTAACTCAAAATTAAATGACAATAAACAACATGTTCAAAACACTAACCAATACCAACAAGAGATAATAGCCTTTCAACCCTAAAGTTTCAAATGAGACTAGGAATGAAACCTTCACCAAATGAAGCATAGTTTTTTTGCCCATCCTTTTATTATCAGTTTCAAACTTAGGAAGGTAGATTTAGTGATAAATCTAAATTCATGAAGTTTGTGCCTCAATGCTTGAAGTGTCAATCTCTATTTTTATATCCATAATTTCTCATGCAACCTCTACCATACATAAATTATCATAACCAAAAAAATCAAAGATTAGAGTAATCCACTATCAACATATTCAAATGGAAATTTGGATTCAAGACAATGTTCAATGAAATACAATTGTGTCTAATAAGGTGTAATAAATAGTCTCTAGTCACAAATAGGTAAAACCACTAATAATATATCAAAGACATCTAAAATGATAAAATAATTTTATGGGTTTTACACTAGTATCTCATGTTCCAAAAATATTATAAGGGAATTCCAAATAGTACAAAAAATATATGCACCCATAACATGACCAAAAAAAGTGGTGAAACATAAGACAATAATATTCCAACATTTAAGCACAGGTCATGACCCATTATATCAATGGAGGGTATAAATTAAGTTTCAAAACAACTATGAAGCCTTTGTAAATTCATATAAAATCAGCATAACATACAAACACTAAAATCTTAGTCCAATGTTAGAATCGACCTAGTTAGGTTTGAATCAAGGCATCCCAGCTACATAACTACAAAGGGAGAAATAATATGCAGTTTCACCATACCCAACTAGAGTGAATAATAACCATAGGGTGTATTATATTAATTCCTATACAACCATGATTTAACCTAACTCAAATAAAAAAATCTAACTATGATTGTATAAAAATCAAAACCCCATAATATGAACTTTTCCCCAAATGGGTTTAATTAAGTCAACATGTATTTGAATTTACCCTACTCACCAGAGGTTAAAACTAAATAAATTTGGACACAACCCTACATCATTTATTCCCTTAAAATCATTTAATAACTAATTTTTAGTCAACATAACATGTGCAATTCAAACATAATAAAAAATATAGTGCCAATTCAACCTAAAAATCTCATAATAGGCATAATCTCTTTCAATCGCTTTATATATGTATATGGGTTTATTATGAAGTCTCTTGAATTCATCATGAACTGATATGGTTCATTTATGTCATATAAAAACTCCATAAACAACATTAACCCATATCATCACCTCATAAATAAAAAGTCAAGGACGTCACTAACTTACAAGAAAAATGTAGATTTGGTAAGAGTCAGAGTTACTCATTCAATTATTTTTTCCCTTGCCCATTATAGTCATCCTATATACTAAGAAGGAATAAGGAATTCCTTCATATCCAATCATATATTTTGTCCCAACTCCCCATGCATGTGTGTAGGTAGAATGTTATAGGCCTTTCTCATATATATTCTTCTAGAGAACTCTTAATGCCTATGTTGCTCACCTCGGGTTTACCCCAGCACATGAGTTACATGCCTCATTGATATTTTTTCCAAAAGGAATGAATGTGTAAGACTTAAAGGCACTAGATAATAATAAAAATTAAAACCACCTCCATCCATATTTTCCCAAGCATTAATTACTCTTAATAATCTTTTGACCAATATTTCTAAGGAATCAAGTCAAAAACCATAAAATAAGCCAAGTCATCATTATCATAAAAAAAAATCAACATAATATATTCATCATATGTATAATGGAGTTAAGGGATCCATATTGAGGTCTAGCCACAACAAGGAACCCACTTTAATTAGCATGCCATCGCTAACGTATAATGGCCAAACAATAAAGTACAAAGGGAGAGATAAAATTCCAAACCAACAACATCAAAGAGACTCCACACACAATCACACATACTAAAAATAAATTTGAGAATGAATAAGTAAAATCAATAATGGACCAATAACTCATTAAATTTGAGCAAAGAATAAGCAAGCATGAAATGATAACACAAACCAACACTCATATAATAGTAAGAAAGATAATAAAATATGAAACAACCATAAACAAGAGAGACTTGATATGACTAATGGATTTTAATTTTGACATGTCACTTTACCTATCAGTACCAATCCCAACTTCTCATAGACCTTTTATGTTATTTTCCCAATGGTCAAAATCTACAATCAAGCCTAGCTCACTTGACTTATTCTTACAAACACTGAATAGAACATCAATAGTACCTACACAAGGGATATATAAAATATCAATAAAATTTGATATGAACAAAATAAGAAATGTGCCATAACTAAAATAAGCATATACATCTATTGACATAATGAGTCAATCATAACTAATAATCATGAGAGTAGAATCATAGCATCTAAATTAGAATAATCAACTGTAATAAGCATTCAAAGTGCTAATTAGGCTAAGATAATATTGATAAGTCAACATGCCAATAACAAATGTAATACATCCCAAGGCAAGGTTATAAAAAGATATTTTTTTCTATTCTAATCCCACCTTAAGTAATAGTGAGATAACTATAGATTTATATTTTTCTAATATTTTCTAGACCTTTTTTTATTGTGATGAACATATTTATTCATTCTTGAAAGATAATTATTTTAATTATTATGATTATGTACTAAATTATGGTGATTATTTGGAGTTGAAAAATGATAAATTTACTATTGGCTTAATAATCTTATAATCTATGTTAACACCACATGAATAGCCTAAAATTTCATACACTAAAGATCCATCTAGGATAATAATAGGTGAGACACTATTCCTATTAATATTGGCACTAAGAAAGATCTTAAATTTATTTATTTAGGAATACAATGTACTTCTAAGTAAAAATTTTAGTTTGTTCAATTATTTAAATAATTTATATACATTTTTTTCTTTGTTTTATAAACACATAGCAGGCAATGATACAAAAATAATAAAATATTACATACCTATTAATCTTGGTATAAAACCTATTAAATAAAATTTTATATTGATAACCCCTTATTGAAAGACATCGTCAACAAGGATATTGATAAGATGTTAGATAGTGATGTCATTTTCCCTATATGATACTCATATTTGGATACTATTTTAGTACATATTAGAAATAAGAATGATAATATTTATTTGTGTGGAATTTAGAAACCTAAATAGAAAAAGTGTTAAATATAACTTTCCTTTACCTAACATAGATCATATTTTTTAGCAAGTTGTAGGATCTGGAATGATGTCTCTTCTTGATAGATTCTTTGGTTATAATTTTTTTTGTAAATATAGAATATAGACACAAAAATACATTTACACACAAAGAGAACACTTTATTTTAACAAAATTCCTTTTAGTTTAATGAAGTATCTGCCACTTTTCAGAGGGCTATTCATGTTTTCTTTAATGACTTAAATGGTATTATTATTCAAGTCTAATTTGACAACTTTACTATGTATTCTAAAAGGAGGAAGAAATATATTGATCAACTATATGATATTTTCACTAAATGTATAAAATATAGAATATCCCTAAATACTAAAAAGTCTATTTTTGGAGTCACAAAAGGGATATTAGTAGGCCATATCATCTCTAAAAATGGCATATCTATAGACCCTAAATGCATAAATACCATCAAATATGTATCACCTCTTAAGAATAAAACTAGTCTTAGGTATTTTTTTGGTAATATTAATTTTGTACAATAATTTATTTCATATTTTGTTGATAAATAAAATCCTTTAAAAATTTTAATGAAGAAAAATTAGAATTACCTATGGGATGTAAATTCAAATTAAACATTTAATTTTATTAAAGATGCCATTACAAGTGCTCCTATATTTCCAAACTGTATTCAAACAAACTATTTCTTATGTATATCAATAACACTAAAAATCTACAGGTTTTAGTATTACTCAACATGATGTAAATGAATAAGAAATATATATTGGTTATATGAGTAAAGTTTTGAAATATATTGAGACTAGGCATCAGTCGATCAATTTTGTTTCTTTTGTTAATGGGGGATAAATTCATTATTCATTCAAATATGCATTTTATTTCTTATATTTTAAATCATCCAACTATTTAAGGAAGGTTAGTAAAATGGATTTTTAAAATTCAAGAATTTGATATGAAATTTAAAAATTTTAAAAATATTAAAGAAAAATATTTAGCTAAACATTTAGCAAAAAATGTGACCTCTAACATTAATGTTTACATTTTTTCAAATTATATGGGACTATTTATTCTTACAAGATGAATGGTACCATGATTTAATTTTTTATTTTCAAAATTAAGCCTATAAAGATAATTTAGATATAATAAAAAGAAGATCACTTAGATTACAAGTTTTAAAATTCATTTTGTTAGAATTTATTTTATTTTATAGGAATATATATGGTGTTTTATTAAGTTGTTTGACTCATGATCAAACCCAAAATGTTCTTAGGGGATGTCATGAAGGTAGTTGTGGTGGACAATATGCAGTAAAAAATATTACATACAAAATATTGTGTGTAGGTTTATTATTGGCCTACATTATTTCAAGATTCATATAAATTAGTTTAATTGTGTATGCCTTTTGAGATTTTGATTTGTAGATATATATTACATTAATGGATTTAAAATATGTTATTCTTGAAAAGACTTTCACTAAGTGGGGTATTAATTTTATTTCAAACATTCACCCTCATTCTTTAGTTGGCCATAGGTAAATTTAAATTGCTATAGATTATTTTACTAAATGGCATGAATCTATAGATTTGAAAAATCATGATACATTTGAAGTTATTTCAATTTTTTAAAATCATTTTTTTTCAACATTTGGTGTTCCTTCTGAAATAACATCTCACAATAGTCTTATGTTTATTTCTAATTATTATTTAGAGTTTCTAGAATATAATTCAATTATTTATAGTCATTAGTCAAATTATTATCCATAAGGAAATGGAAAAGCTGAGTCCACCAATAAAAAATTATCTTAATTATGAAAAAAGTTATTTGTGTTGATAAGCATGATTGGCATTTTAAAATATTTGAGGGATTATGGGTTGAATGTAAAATGGTTAAAGCTACAACATGTTATTATCTATTTGTGTTGGTTTACAATTTCAAAGATAAATTACCATAGAACTTAATATTCTATTAGAACTATTTTATAATATTTAAATGAAGCTACTAATATTATTCAGCAAAGACTTAATGATCTTTTAGTCCTTGATTAAAATAAATCTACTACTTTGCAAAAACTAGAGAAGGCTAAAGAAAATTTAAATAAATCATTTGATAAGAAAGTTTTGAAAAAGAGTTTTAAAGTTGGTGATTTAGTTTTATAATGGTACAAATCTCATGAAGAGCTTGAAAAACATCATTAATTTTATTCACTTTGGTTTGGCCCATATAAAATAGTTTTTATTCTTGGAAAGAATATTCTTAATTTATAAGATCTTTATGGAAATTGGATGCGTTACTCACTTAATGGTCATCTTTTGAAATTTTTATTTAACTATCTTTTCTTTCTTTCCTTAATTTATTTATTTATTTCTAGTATATTCCTTTGTTTCTCTATTTATTTTAGGATTTTGGTTCAACATTTGTCAAGATATGTGGCATTTAATAATTACTAAAGGAAAAACAAAGTGTTATTCAACCCTAATCCATGACAACACCTCCTTAATC
Organism: Torreya grandis; assembly: GCA_037957365.1. Taxonomy (NCBI): domain Eukaryota; kingdom Viridiplantae; phylum Streptophyta; class Pinopsida; order Cupressales; family Taxaceae; genus Torreya; species Torreya grandis. Next base: position 890,618 of record JARHVA010005104.1, on the reverse strand, counting down.
AACTCGTCACCTCTACCAAATTTTCTCACTATTTGAACTATTAGGCCTTTTAGCAATAGGTCAACTTGTATGAATAATTTAGCATACCTAAAGGATATAACCTGATCATAAAATACCATGGACATAAAATATAAGTCTCAAGCTTTTTCCTTAATTGATTTGCATACTTTGACATGGTCAACTTTGTCTGCTACACTAAATTTATGAGAAACAAGTTTTTTCATGTAGGGTCCACTCACTCTCCTAACAAACCAATCATACATGGAGGTGATTAATAGATTTTAATTCAACCTAAAATCACCTATATAGACATTTGAGACCATTCCAGGCACTTTTGATCAATATCTTCAACATTGGATCATTGTTAAGGTTCTTTGAGGGTTTAAACCATCTTCTAGTCTTAACAATCATTCATAAAGCTTAGCCATTAATTCCAAAAACTAATGCATGTAACTTTGATCTAGGACCCTTAACCATATACCATGAATATATTGTTTCCTCATACAAACTTTACACATGCCAATGAACACTTGAAAAACCTTCTTGGGTAGACTACTCTACATTTAGTGCACTCGAGATACCTTAAAACACTTTTTCAAGCCTTTTCTTGTAAACCATGACCTAAAAATTCATGAATATAATTAAAAAACCTTTAATCACATTTATCAGTTCTCACCTACTCACCCATGCCTTGGAAACTAATATTGATACCCCATTAGTCCATGTTTTCTCTCTTTACTCTCTAGGCTTTGACCTAAAGTCATATTAGGCATTGAAATTGACCTTAAAACATCTTTCCATGTGATTTCCACCTCACTTAAATGTTAAAAAAACATCTCACATGATCAAAAAATGTTAAATATCCTTCATTTTTCTTGATAATACCTCATGACACCTTATTAGGTCAGGTAGGGTCTAAAACTAGTCTAGTTGCAGATTGGGGATTAAGACCGTACCATTTTAGGATTACATTGACATTCTCTTGAGTACTAAATCACCTCATATACCTACTCAATTAACTTAATACAACCTCTTCTTCACATATTCAATAGAACATCTTTGTATCTTGATAGAACATCTTTGGATTTTCTTACGTAGATCTTCTAAGCTCGACTAAGGATCTCCATAGCTCATTGTGTTATATGTTAAGTCTTCAAAACTATTGCTAAAAAGGTGTTGTCAAAAAATTTTATGTCTTCTCAAGACTTAAAATTATCTCTCATTAGAGATACATTAGGTTTCGTGGATTCCTTGTCATATTAGGCATATAATCTCATACACCACACACCATGCATCTTGACATCAATGACATCAACCTTGACATAAAATGATATCAACCTTGAAATCAATGACATTTCAATGTCAAACCTCAATAATAATAATAATAATAATAATAATAATAATAATAATAATAATAATAATAATAATAATAATAATAATAATGTTCAACAATATCCCCTTTTGTCATTGATGGAAAACCATACTAAACACTTCCAACTCTCCTTTCTCATCTAGACATCAACCTCATTCATCATTATTACTTACCATGTATCTAGACATTAATGATAACACACTCTGACTATTATGACATCAATGATAACACTATATCAACACTATTAATAGTTTTATTTTACTATTTTTAGAATTCTTAGTTGTATAAATGCATATTACTATTTGTTTTAATTTTATATTAATTATCTTTCTCATTAGATTAGTTCACCATCCTTGTGTAAAAGATAATGTAATACTTCTTAAATCAGTATAACCAAACATACCTAATTTTAGGCTAAAATAAATATAGTTCATTAGAAATAATTTTGGTAACAAATTCTAAGGTGGAGTTGTATTGATTTGTTTAATAAAATTAGCATGAAAAAGATTTGAAAATAAAATTACAACATTTATCCAAATTGGTTTATTAAAATTGTATAAAATAGATCTATATCAATTTGTTAGATAAATTTGGTAAAAAAATGAATGCAATTGTTAGCTTCACATTGGGTACACCATAATTTATGCAATGAGCTACGATTAACCTACAACTATCATATCTAAAGATCTAGACTCAGCGAAGACAAATCAAAGAGATCCCATTAATACTTAATGAACCAAGATATGACCAAATGGATCTAAAAACCTATCAAGAGGAGTATCTATAATACAATGCTAATATATAGCATTTCAATGCCTCTAGGAAATCAACACAATGAAATAAATCTATCTAGGTATTATTTTTTATAAGTAAATATTGTAGTTAAATAATGTAATTAACAAGAAAGGGTTAGTAACATATAAAATTTGTCAAGGAACCATGGTAGTTAAATGGAGGCCTAGGTTACCTAAGGTGGATAAATGGAAAAATAAAGAAATCCTATAGCCACACTAAGTATAATTTTAGAGATGATTTAGACAAGGAGATATACATTCATTAACCAGTAAATAATGCAACTTATGTCTATCAAATTAAAGATCTATAATTATAATATACATAATTTTTAGAGTATAATAGGTATACCAAACTATAGATTATAATTGATGGACACATGTGTGATTGACACTATTTTATCTCTTATATACCTTTGAATATGTACTCAGCCCTTGTAAGCTTATCAACAAGATTCAGAATGTGAAGAGTCTTTCCTATGGATATAGAGAAAGGTTGTAATATGAATTGATAATACTTTGTAAAAATTTATATGCAACACTTATCTGTATTGTGAAAAAAATTTGACATGATAGAGATTAATAAATAATTCTAAAATGGTTTCCCTTACATGTCTTTTATGGTTGTTTTATACATAGTGATTGCTTTATTTTCTAAATATTTTAGTCATGTATAATATATATAGTGGTATATATATATATATATATATAATAAGCCTATGTTTTTGGCATCTCTATTTATATTTTAGCTAATTAAATATATAAGTTAAATTTGGTTTACAGTCTGATGTATTCATTTGCCACGTATCTCACTAGTTATCTTTGTATTAGCATTTTCTTATGGGTTTTCCAAGAACATATACTAATAATGGTGTGGTGTATATACACATAATATTTTCAAACTTTTATTTATTATTGACACTTTATATCTTTCTAGAACCTATTGAGTCTCAATCTCTTTGAGTGCATGCCTTATGAGGTGCACTAGGAAATGGGTGGGCAGACTATCGGTGCTTCATAAGATTGTTATTCCTTTTACCACTTGACATCCACACTATAGCCTCATAAAAACATTGAACCCAAGATTATTATTATTATTATTTATACCTATTTATATCACTTAATATGTTTTATCCTTAATTTATTTCCTTAGCACCCTTTTGACCTATCACTTGTGCTAGGTCAACTAGGTCAACCTAGCATAGTTTACGGACTTTTTCTCTCTTTTGGTTTGTTGGCCTCTCAGCTGACCTAACACAAACCTAGTGAGTTAGATCCTAAAACACATTAGGTTGACTAGGTAAACCTAGCATAACCAACATTCTCAAATGTTTTTAGGGTAAGACACTACTATATATACAAGGTCATTTACCAGCATTTCATAAGAGTGAAGAATTAAGTGAAGAAGTATGACTGAACATCTACTATTGACCATTATACTTGGGTAATAAAGCTTTAGGGTTCAATACTTTCTTTGGATCTATGATATCATCTTAATGATAAGTCTTTTAGATTCTTGGATAGGTTGTGTAGCCTAGAGTTGATTTATCTTAATTATCATTACATACCATGCCAATCTCTTGTGAAGCACCTTGCCCAAGGGGGATATTGAGGCTTGGTGGGTTCATATTAAAAAGTAAGTATTCCTAACTTTATTCATCATTTGTAATAATAGATAGGTAGTGTATTTATATTGTTCTCTTCCATGTATTAGGATTTCATATATGTAGACATGAGTATATGTATTCTATACATGTTTAGTTTAGTTATTTATTTGTTTTATTTCTAACCCCCATTTTATGCCAAAAGATTTGGTGCACACTAGATTAGGTTTAATTTTCTTGTTATTATATTAGTGAAATATTAAATCATAGGACTCTTTTAAGATTGTTATGCAATTGTGTTAGATTGTAGGCTTTGGAAATTTACCTCACATGGTGTGTTGTGACAAGTGATCCCCTAATCAAGTCTAGCAGATCCTCACATTGGTCATGTTCCCACTTATCAATTATATGCTCCCCAATCAGAAGTGTAGGTGTCCTCTATACCATTTGATCTAGGATTGATTTTATAGACATTATGTGTTTTTGATTGTATACATTATGATGAACCTGATGTGAATCAGACCAATTTAATATTTTTTTCACATATTTCATTTATATTAATCATTATTTTTATCATATCTATACTATTATAGATTGACCTTATCAACTTAATTTACTTAGCTCTATGTGTAGGTTTGTAGGAATAGGTAACTAGCTTGACTAGCTCGACCTAATACATGTTTTTAGAAATTGCAAAAAAATTGTTTAGACAATTAGATTGGCCAAATCAACCTAGTGAAATATTTTAAAGTTTTTAGACTTATAGTCAAGTCTACTAGGTTGACTTAGTGAATTTTTAACACTTTTTAATCAAGTTCTTATATTGCTTGATCGACTAGCTTGACCTAGTTTGTAGGTTTTTGATAGTTTTCTCCAAGGTTCTTGATCAGTAATCTTCTCTTTTTTCATCTCTAAATAATTTAGGTCAGTTTATATTCCTCTAAATTTTTCCTTTTCTATACTTCATTTCATAATTTTTAGTCTTTAAAACTACCCCTTCATAGTCAACTAGGTTGACCTTATGGACCGTTTTATGTTGTGTGTTGTTTTAAATAACTAGGTCGACCTAATTGACCTAGTAGGTTTTCTATACCCTAGCTTAAAAAATATAGGTTTGACCTTATTGACCCTATTCTGAATGATTTCCCATATATTTTATCAACTATACCTTATTTTAAAGTTGGAATTAACCATATATGTTAATCACATCATTCTTTAAAGTTGTTTGTATGCATATAATAGTTCACATAGTCTAATTAGGGGATTTTTAATTAATTACTTAGTTTCACTATTTATATTTTATTCACAGATGGCCAAACCACATAAACATCTAAAATTCATTTATATATTTGACTAATTAGGTCTACCTACTTGGATTTCATCACCAAGGGGGAAGTCGACTTGATGCTCCAGTCAAGTATAAATCATGGTTAATGGTATAATCTAGATAAGCACCCAACAACCTTATCAATAAAATGTGTGAAGTGAGGGGGTAGGCCCTAATACCAATATTTTAACATTTTCACTATAGTCCCTTTCATCCTAAACTTACCTAAAACTATCCATAGATTATTGTCTAGTACCTTGCTTATAGCCAATCTCTTTTTACACTTAAAATGAATCTTAATAATCTAATCAACATTATATGTTGACCAAGTATCTATCTTTAATTTCAAGTTTTTCTTGGTATTTTATTGATTATTTGTACAAAATCTTACATTATCCAACATTAGTGCAAGATTTTTCTTTGTGTGCATCAATTGGATTGGCTAACATCAATTCAATTATCTATTTATTTCCCTTTCAATACTTACTACTTTATTAAATTAATTAAAATTATATTGATTCCATTAATATGTTTTTATCAACTTTATCATATTCCCTACATCATCTCAAATATAATGCATTTTACGATTTGCAAAATGGATGAGTATAACTAAAGATATAGGCAAAACAAGGAACCTATCTATTATACTAGGTCAACAATATCAACCTAGTATCTTTTTCAGCCTCTGTCTACTATATTAGGTCAAATTTTTTAAACATTAAATATATACAACCCTTTTATATTTTCTTCTAGCCTCTGTGCACTATACTGGATTGATCTGGTTAACCCTATACATTTTTACAATCCTTGTTTTTGTGCTAAGTCGATTTGATCAACCCTGTACTATTTTATGTCACTTTTTGTTCTTCTTGTGTGATTATCTAGTATTGTTTCATCATGATGACATATTTTAACCCTTCCCATAGTCAATAAAAATTTAATTATTAAGGACTTGGATAGTAACATCATTTATTTCATTACCTCTGATGAAACTATCCAATTTTTTCCTTTTGCTTCTCATAAGCCTAAATCATTCACTACACAATGCAATGTAGTTGATATACATTGTCATAATCCTCTTCCTAATACCACTGTTGGGAGTCCTTCATCAAATAATACTAATCAAATTTTTAATCTATACGGTTCCCAAATATTCAAAAACCTTCATGATAATACTATTTACACTCCTCACAAGAATGGTGGTTTGCCTAAGCTTCCTTCTTCTTTTACCACATTTGAGATAATCAATACTAATATTTGGAGTCCTCATACTACCAAAACTAATACCGATTCTAAAATAACCAACCCACCTATTGATACAACTCAATTTCTTTCCCAAGTCATTCAACAAATGAGCATCATGCAAACAACCAATCAATCTCAAATGATGAACATGTAACAACATTTATGAAACATGATTAATCAACCATCTCAAGTCATCATGTCTCAACCAAATAAAAAAAAATTACCTCTTCCTATTATATATTCCAATGGGAATATCATCCCTCAACCTCCAGTGAATAATAAAATGCTTCAACATCTTCAAAATGAACTTTTAACCCCATTCATTACATCCATAAATATTGGAAACATTTCTCCAACTATCACATATAATGGGACTAAAGATCCTACTATATTTCTTAAGTATTTTATAAATATCTATAAGGAATGGATTCAAACTAACACCTTTGATACCACCAATCTCTTAGTGAAAACCTTTGCTGGTGATGCACTTGAATGGTAAAACCAACTTTCTAGACATTCCATCTCACAACAAGAGGATTTAATCAATGATCTATTGAAGGAATTCCAACATGATGACCTTCCTAAAAATTATTTTAGATATTTCATGAATTTTAAGAAACATCCTAATGAATCAGATCATACTTTCATCAAATGATGGAAGTATCACACTCATAAAATATATCATAACATGAATGATGATACTCTTTTAAAATTATTTGTCACTACACTTAAATATTTTCTTCAATAAAAAGTTCAAATATTTTCACATACAACTTTAGAATAATCCTTAGACCAAGAAAAAAGGAAAGACATTCTTATGACTCAATTTAAACAATCTCAAATAGCTACTAAAGAAGATTTCCAATCTTTTTCTCATACAATTAATTCATCTAAGCCTCCCCAACCTCAAAATGAAACATTAAATTCAACTAATTATAACCCAAACCACCCTCCCTTGATTCTAGAACAACTTAAAAATAAATTGCCACCTTCTAAACACATGATATTTGATCTTTCCAAACCTCCTCCAAAATGGTATAATATGGATAAATTTTATTGGTGGCATGATATTATAGTCCATTCTCATGAGTCTTGTCATGATCTTCATTGATTTATTATTTCTTCCTTGATTGGTCCATATTTCAACCTTGATACTCTCACAAAATAATTTTATTAGGACTATCTTCAAGCTTCTTAACTTCAATCTCAAAATACACAATCACATAAACATCAACTACCTAATGAACAAACCTCATCCACTAATTCTGTTCAAACCACATTTTATCCTTCTTCCTACATCAATAAGGAAAGGATAGCTAACATGAACAAATTTAAACATATTGTTGCATCCATTAAATCTCAACCTCTTAATTTACGTGAACAAAAGAGTACCTAGTTCAAATTCCTAATCTAACTCATATCATATAGGGTCCTCCTCTACCTTCTCATACCTCTCCTACACATCATATGTCATATTCAACATCCTTAAAATCTAATAAATCATCACATTCATCTATCCCTAAATGCACTTACCAACCTAATGTAAATCATTTTCCCAACCCAATGTTACCTCACCCCAACCCACATATTGGGGCATCTTGTGATGCCCATCCACATGTCCCTTTAGACTTTGGGGCATCTTTTCACATCCTTACATCCACTTACCTTTTGGAGCATCTTACGATTCCCACTCTTATTCTAAAATGCATAATAACAAACTAGCTTCAAGAAATAATCCAAGACTTATAGACTTGTCTTTCACATGCTCATATTTGATACAAATGTTAACATAGATTTTACTTGTTTCTTTTTATCTCATGTTTATTTATTTATGTGTATTTTTTTCTTAATTTCTCTTTACTATTATCATTGATTTTATTTACATTCTTTATTTTTTTACACATTACATTTGGAATTTATTTTCATTTTTATCTACATATATCTCTTTTATTCTGTCTTTTTCTATTATTATTTGCCTTAGTAGATTTATGATCATGTTTACCCCTTTATTTATTATTTACTTCTTCATTTTCTTGTGAAATTTATCTTTTGGCACCCTCATGGGTTTCTCTTTTGTGAGTTGCTTCATAAGACTATGGATAAGACCCAATACCCCTCATAAAATTACCATATTTTACTTATGTTTTTCTCACTGCTGCTACTTGTCAATGTTGTTTTGGCATCCTTTGGGTTTTTATTTTGTGAGTTGCTTTGTCAAAATACTCCCTCACTTGCTTTTATCTTACTTATCGACACCCTCATGGGTTTCTCTTTTATGCGTTGCTTTGTAAAACCATGGATAGGACCCAACCCTCATCATAAAATTACCATCCCTTTTCATATTATTGATCCTTGTTTTCAAATTTAAATTTTTCTTCTTTTAATAGATATAATTTGCAAAAAATATATGTTATCATGTTTTCCTCCATTTCTCTCATTCTTATAATAAGGAATCACACTTTATTGTCATTGTATCCCTTCTTTCCCATTATCATATTTTTTGTAATTTGAAGCAATTCCAATTGTTCCATGTGTCATTACTCTTGATTTACCCTTTCTCTCATCTCCTCATTGGATAAAAAAACATAAAATTCAAGATAAAACTTTTACTTCACCCATATTTACAAGAATATTAAACCCCATGATCTTTTAAGTTGTCTCTCTTAGCCACATTGTCCCAAGTTTTCAAATGAAAGTCATCTTTAGCACCCATGTTTGGTTTTCCAAATCCATATTTATGAGGAATAGAAAAATCCATAAATACATTTAAAATCCAAATCATTTGAAATAAAATGAAACATACAAATCTCAAAATTTAAATTCACACTAAAAGATGTGATTACAAGAATATATCATATCTCCAATCAAAGCTCAAACTCCACAATCAACTTCACATATAGTTGAAGTATTTTACGGTGTGGCAGGTTAGTAAATTAGAATAGGGGAATTACAAAAACTCTATGGTAATACATAATTTATCATGCAAGTACCCAATCTTCACATTACACCGATGACTCTATAAGGGGTCTTGAAGAGTAGGGAACACATCATGGAGAGGTAGGTTCATTTTAATTTTCATTCATATAGCATTCATGGGATGATATATACTTCATTTATTTGTCTAAGAATTGTGTCTCTAGGATAATTTATTTAGGGTCCTTAAAGTCAAAATTCCTCTTATTTTGACAAGCCTAACTTGAGTGTCTTAACATTGAAAAAGAGTTATCTCTACCTTGGTTTTTCCTTCATTCTTCCTTTTACCCATTTCATTTTCCCCCTTGACATGAAAATTATTATTCTAAATATTTTTTCCCTCTTCTTTCCTTCCTTATTCATCTCTTAAAAAAATTCTAACATGACTTTATTTTAGCTTTATCTATATCTGGATGCAAAACAACATTTTGAGTAACTATGGATGATTCTTTTCTTCCATTTTTTAAACTACCCTTCTATTGTGGATAGTTGAGTCTATGCCATTTTTTGCCATTATTACATGATTATCTTTATATGCCTTCTTCATGTTTGTCTTACATCTTGATTTACATTTCACTCAACATTCTTTGATATTCTTATTTATGTTTGATTCTATTGTGTTTATCTTATATGAACTTACTTTTCCTTTTCTTACATATCTTTGTTAAAGTTTTCTTGCATTGATATTTCATTTGTCATTTATGTTTTAATGCTTCCTATCTTTCATTAAGTATGTTCTACATTATCATTTTCAATTTATGTTTTACTTATCACTTTTCCTTTCTTTCTTATCATTTTAAATTTATTTCCTATCATTTTTCATTCATTTTCCATCATTTATCATTCATTTGCCATCTTTTTCTCATTCATTTTCCATCCTTTTGTCATTCACTTGCTATCATTTTATCATTTATTTTCCTTCAATATGTTTTAAACCTTGTTTTACCAATCCTAATTTACCAAATTTTCCTAAAATCTCAATCTAACTACTATATTCCTATCTTTCACATAATTCATTTTTTTGCTAATTTTTGCACTAACTTCTATAGGTTCACCTAGTGTACTCTACATTGCACACTTTCATATTTTTTTCAATATAATTATTTATATATGGCACTAAGGTAAGTTAAGGCTATGTTTTTTTCAATACAATTCTTTCATTTATCTTATTTTCTACTTACTACACCATATTTAGCATCAACATTGTTTGTTATCATGTTTTATTTTGAAGCACCAGCCAATGTTGCATGTACGTGACACATGGTGAGATTCAACTGGGGCATATGTATACAAAAAATATTTCAAAAGATTTATTTATTAATAAAACTTTGTATCTTGAAGGAAACTATCGATTCTCAATATTTCTAAGTGCATACCTTAATGGGTTCACCAAGAAAGCGGTGGGAAGAACATCAATGCTTTGTAAGATTGTTGTTATATTTACCACTTATCATCTATACTATAGCCTCCTAAAACCATTAAAACCAAACTTATTATTATTAATTATACCTATTCCTATCAATCTATATTTTTTATCCTTAATTTTAATCATTAGTACCCTTTTAACCTATCAGTTGTGCTAGGATGACTAGGTTAACCTAGCATAGTTTAGGGACTTTTTCTCTCTTTTGGTTTATTGGCCTCTCAGTCTACCTAACACAAACCTAGTGAGTTAGACCCAAAAACATGATAGGTCAACTAGATCAACCTAACATATCTAACATTACCAAATGTTTTTAGGTTAAGATATTACTATATATACAAGGCCATTTTCCACCATTTCATAAGAGTTACAATTAATATCTATCTATTAATCATTCTACTTGGGTAATAAAGATCTAGGGTTCAATAATTTCTTTGGAAATTTGATCTCATCTTGTGGATAAGTATTTTGGATGCTTGGATAGGTTGTGTAGCCTAGATCTAATATATCTTAGTTATCCTTATGTACCATGGTAATCTCTTGTGAATCACCTTATCTAAGGGGGAGATTGAGGCTTGGTTAGTTCATCTTCAAAGGTAAGTATTCCTAACTTTATTCCCCCTTTGTAAGAGTAGATAGATAATGCATTTGTATTCTTCTCTTCCATGTATTAGGATTCTATATACATTGATGTGAGTATATGTCATCTATACATGTTTAGTTTAGTTATGTATTTGTTTTGTTTCTAATCGTGCCATAAGATTTGGGCTACACTATATTATATTTACTTTTATTGTTATTAGATTAGTGAATTATTAAAACATAGGAATCTTTTAGGGTTTTTGTGTGAATGTGTTAGATTGTAGGATTTGGAACCCTACCTCACATGGTGTGTTATGACAAGTGATCCCTTAATCAGTTCTAGTGGATCCTCATATTGGTCATGTTCCTACTTAACAATTGTAAGCTGCCTAATCAGAAGTGTAGGTGTGCTCTATCCCATCTAATCTAGGATTGAATTATTGATATGATGTATTTTTGATTACATACATGGTGAGTGTAGAACTTCTATGTGAAAAATGTTGAGATGGCTACTCAAGCAAAAATATTTATAAATATCAATATATGAAAGAATTCACAACTTTATAGAATAAGAAGAAAAAAATGTCGAGAATACTATAAAATAAGTTACTCAAGAGCATATATATGGAGAAAGTTATTGATTTTTTTAGTGTAAATTATTAGGATTATTAGTTGCATGGTTGTCTAGATTGGAGTACCTTTTTTTATCTAATAAGGATGGAGTTTATATTTTATATGGAATAAAGGTTAAATAGTCTACAAATTATAGATACTAAATAGACTCATGTGGTAGCTCATTGGGACAAGACTATCATCAATGGTTAATCACATAATTTTTTGTATAAGGGTATTTATATTTTAAAGCTATGCCTGAAAATTTTATGAGATCAATCCAAGGAAATTTACTTCAATGATTACCTACTTTGATCAAAATGTTGGTTGTTAAAAAAGCCATGGTGCCTATCCTTACCAACATAGAGCAGTCACTTCAAGTTTTATTGAGGTGTGTGCAATATAGGAGTAAATGATGTAGATGAGTAGAGGAACATAAAACTAAACCTAGATTATGGAGAACATATAGACCTAGAGTAAGAATCAAATCTTGGGATTGGAAAGAGAGTTGTAACAACAAAGAAGATGTAATAAATTAGATAACCTAGATATAACTATGAATATGATTAGGATTAAAATAAAGGATTTTAAAGAGAGTGAAGCTTGGAGAGAGGTTATGCAAGTTAAAAAAAATATAGAATTTAAATATTATGTAGAGAAAGGAATGGAATGGAATGAAAAGGATAAAGACAAACTTTGGGATAAAAAGGGTATGGATCATAGTTAAGAGAAAGAGGAAATTAGGATAGCATTAAAATAGTTAGAATATAAGAGTAGATTACAATTACAAGGAAGGATATTATTTAAACCAAGGAAGGAATATTATCTAGAGTAGGTTATGTAAAATCATATAAGTATCATAGATTTAAGATCAAAAAAAAACTAAGTTCAATACATAGATCATTCATTTCAAGAGTATGCATCCCTCAAGCCAAATTTATCATTATAAATAAGAAATAAAAATGCAAAGGAAGGGGTAGATATAAATTTGTTTGAATCATTTACAAATAAGTTTGGTAAACTTAGTGAAAAAACTAATAAATAAATAGATAATAAGAGGTTAGAAGAGGTTGAATTCACTTTCAAAAATAGTTTTAAGACACTCATAAAAACTAGGGTACAAAAGCCCATAGTATCAGTTACAAGTATGTCAAGCATGGAATTAATTAAAATAATGTTTATTGTTTTAATTAAATATGATGGGTCATCTAACCCTAAATAATATTTATTAACTTATGATATGAAATTTTAGGTTAAGGCAGTTACCAGTGAACATGTGAAGAAGTGTGAACTCATAGGAGCCTTAACAAGTCAAGCCATAGAGTTCATTTGTAAAAGGGATGTTAATTACATATGTATTTAACAAGCTAAGAATCAGTTAATTATAGAATTTAAAATTAAGAAGTGTTTGAGTTAGGTGATTCAAGATATTAATGAGATTAGGTAGTGAAGCAAAGAATCAGTATGGGACTATGATTATATTTTTTTAGAGGTATTGAACAAGATTTATTTTATAATAAAAGAAAAGGATAAGGATACTTGATTTTTAGAAGATTTGTGATCAAGAATTATATTTTATATTTTTGTACCCAATGTATCCCCCACTATTTTTTATAATAGGGACTCACTATCTATCTAAAAAGGTCCAAGCCTATTTCGAAAATATTCTTGCAGGAAGGCTTTATGTGTTACACCTAAATTTGATATTTGGAAAACATAGAAGAACATGTTTATCTATTTAGAATAACCTACTAATAATATTTGAAATTTTTTTTCTATATATAGGTTTTTAGTATATGCTAATTTATGAAGTCTAAAGATTTAAAGAATTTGGTCTTTGAAACTTTTGTTCAGAATCCTATCTTTCATAGTCTTCAGCACTTTTCACCCATATGAACCTTGGTGCAAATTTACTCTTCAGGTTTTTGTCTACAACTCTTGTTCAAAATTTATATTCAAAACATTTATTTAGAACATTTTTTTAGATATTATGTATACAAATTGGGGATTTGTACCTTTATTCACCATGCATTAAAGTCTTCACTATTTACTGTTTGGGAACCATGTTTCTAGATATGTTGCATTTCAGCACTTGTTATTTAGATAAATTGCTTAAAATTCATATTTTTGGATTTTTGTATTTAGAGTTGGTCTTTGGTGAAATTTTTCATTAAAACTTTGGTGAAAGTTCTTGGTATGAATTAGGCATTTATATATTTTTTTAGCAAAAATATTTGGTAAAAGTAATCAAACAAAATGTTAGGGATTTTGGTAATATATGTTCAGATAAATTAGTCTTTAGTGACATTATTTGGAAGTTTTGTTTGCAAATCATTTCAATCTTTGGTAAAAGTGTTTGGAGAAAGTGTTCAATACTTTTGTTTGGAAGATTTGTTCACTTCATAAAAAAAAATTTAACACAACATCCATCTTTTGACTATTGAGATCCTCTGTGGCATAAGTAGACTAAAGCAAAATAAGTGATGAAATGACACTTAGAAAAATGTAATGATGTGGGACTCTTTCTAAACATTAATAATGCCTATGTGGCATAGCCACCAAATAAAGTGGAAAATCTCAAATTGAACAAGAAAATCAAGCTTATATATATTGTAAATTAATGTTGCATGAACTAAAATTGAATACTAAATATATATCAATAAAATGGAAAAAAATGGCATGTTCAGTGATCATAAACTAACTTTGAGCTCACCTTCCTTCCTAGAAAGCCCTAACTACTTGTGTTTTGATTGTATAGTTCATTTAGAAGAGCTAAGTTGATAAATTAAAGAGCCAAAACTTTGTCAACCTAGTCAATTAGTAATGGCTTCCCCATACAAAACATTCCAAGGAGTATTTCCCCCATATAGATTCTCTATTAAAGATTTAATAGAGTACAAGGGCACCATCTTTGATCTAACAGTGTTCAACAATGACTACCTCAATTACTCACCATTGTGGGAAGTTATTCAATAGGTATGTGCATACTCATGAGGATAATTTGATACCAACTCAAATACAATTGGTTATATACCTCCTCCCCTTTAAATAACAAATAATTCATTTCACATTGGTAAAGCCTAAGATTATGCCATGTATATACCTCCTACAAGACTTGTTCTTTTTTGGTAAAGTGATTGGAGGTGTGTTTTTTCACCAATGGAGAATAAAAACATCATATCATTCATTTCAAAGGTATTTATCTCTCTATTATTGATGATACACATGACCTATATAGAGTAGTTTCATAGAAGGATAACTCAATTGAGAAAATATTGAGCAAGTGGATGATTCTTAGAGAGACTATCAATCTGAAAGAGAAGTAGTTATTGCCTATAATTAAGTTATGAATGGGAATTTGTATTTGGATGGAGCTATTGAATAGGTTATATACCTACCCTATCATATAATCCTACACTTTTATTGTATTCCATTTTTAGACTTACTAATGACCTCAGAGTTAAAATTTGCTGTAGGTAAGGTAATTAGTGCAAATCTACAAGAACAAATACTACACAAGGATAAGAGTCCTCAAGAAAGTTATTTATATATGATGTATCACCTTATAGACAATGTGTTGAGCATAGTTTATATATACAATGGATCACTCTATATCCCAACTACAAACTTCATTAAAAATCATAATGTGATTCATATTCATTTATTCACATCTATGCTAATATTAGGAACATCACTTACATTGTAGAGGATGTATACCCATAGGTATGGATGGCCATTCATGAATCCCCATTACCTATGGTATCTAAAAGTATTGAAGATACACTAATGTCTAGGGGTAAATATTGGTTATATCATGACTACACTATGATTATGTTCATGGGCCTTAAGGTATCACCTCTATGTCTCCCCAAATATTTACTAGATAAAATAATAACATAGGAGATTACCTATAAAATATGGTGGGGGATAGATGAATATATGATGAATAAGAATAAGAATTACTTCCATGGATCTCACCTCATAATTAGGATAATGTGTTATGTAAATCATAAACACTTTTACAAGGATGGTAGATATAATAAATACTACTCATTAGACACATTACAACATAAAGACTAGGATCCTCATGGTAGAGTAAAAAAGCACATTAAAGGCCTTGTTATTCTTACTAAAATGAGCTGTATGACCATGATTTCCTATTTTTCAATGTTGAGGATGATTCCCAAGTCAAAAAGAGGGCACAAATAGTGGGATTGGGAAAAGAGATCCTAAAAATCATTCAAGAAGAGCCCTCCATTTCAATTATGGATGTACATGCCACCCTCAAGAGGATGGGTTGCCTTTAATTTTTGGGTTAATAGGCCTTCTCATCCATTATTTTAAAAAAGGAAACCTTCACATACATTTTTAATGGCATTAAAAGATATGAAGAAATAGCCTGGAGTGGTTGATATGTCACTAGAGGGAGCTCAAGATGATCTAATTTACCTTGATTCCTTAGACCCAGAAGGACATGCATAGCCTATTTATATATAAGCTCAAGATACTTATATTATGTTTACCTTAATTACACACATATAAGAGGCATACTTCATAACTAAGAAAGTTAGTATTTGTTATAAGAGGAATCCAAGGGTTCATCTCCCTCCACAAAGTATAGATATTGAATTAATATCAATAGAAGGACCATCAAGAGAGGTAGTTAGAGGTGAATCTACATATGAGGAGTATCTATAAAGATATAAAGTTTTGATCCCCCAAGATAGTAAGGAAAAAACAACACTACATGTAGAATAATTAGGTGAGGGTGTAGCCCCTTCAATTTATACCACTCTTATTATGTCTTTTATTTCCCCTTTGTTTGTTGGTTTATTTAAGTCTATTTATCTTAATTATATTGTTTTCCCTTCCCTTGTGGTACCTAAATTAAAGGTTATTTCCTTTGAGCCTAGTTTCTAACCACATATGGTTATTTTAAAAGTAGAGGATGCTTCATCTATCCTTATTGTCTCTACTTGCCTTGAAATTCCTACTCCAATTGTGTCTTATATGTCTATTCCTCCTACTTCCATTGTGTTTACTTCCACCACTACCCTAGCACCCACAAATACCAAAATAAGGCAACCAAAAAAGCTAAGAGAGCATTGACATGCCCAAAAATACATGTATCATCTACTCAATTAGGCTTTCCAGTGCTTCCCTCTAGTCCTTCTCATGACATTATTTTAATACCATTAAAGAATGCTAGAAAGAAGAAACAAGTGTTTATAATCCATGCACTATATAAATATGGTGACGTGGACTAGTCTTAGATAATCTAGCCTTCCCTTCTTGACTTATTGATTAAGGAGGCATTTAATCAATCCTTAGAAGATTTATTACTTAAGACTATATCTTAGAACACTCAACCAAAAATCAAAACCTAATTTGCCATCCCAAAATGGGTAGTATATTTTAAATCATAGGCTTTTCAGTGGTCAAATATTATAATCATAGAATTTTCATTAGTGACCTATATATTTGAAAAATATACATGGAGTGTCCAATAGGTGAAGAAAAACAAAATTAAAGATGAGGCTAGAAGGAAGGTTATTTTGGAAGAAAGATAATAAGTATTCACCTTATCTAAGAGAAAAAACATAAAATTGGGGTAGTCCCCCTACATTGAGGATTTCAAATCCTATTTTGAGATTCATAAGGATGCTCTAGTCAAGCTTTATAAGGGAACATAAATGTCTAAGAAGGAACTTGAGTAGGAATTAGAATAATCTAGGGAACATCATAAGATATTTCATGTTCCCATATAGATTTAAATAGACGTGTAGGGTAAAACATCAAGACTCTATAATATTCTAGAGGCCATTACTAAAATGAGGGTGGAGTTAGCTCCTCAAATAATTAAAACTACCAAATTATTTAATTATTTAAATAAATATCAAAATAAATTAAAGTTAATCATTATTTATTTAACAAATAAGGCATATGGCCACCTCAATTTGATGACATCATTGGAGGCTTCAAATGCCCTGAACCTAGTGCTCATCAGGACACAAGAAGAAAGAGAGTGGGTTACAATGGCTCAGGAAATAATGTCCAAGTATACAGATCATGAGAGCCTCATTTTGTATATTATAGAGGAATTTCAATTCTCATAATCAAAGGAATCTAGAGGAAGGCTCATAAGTAGAACCAATTTTGACTAGCTTATTATATAGGACTCAACCAAATTCAAACAAGACCTATAAGGATTTAAATTAGAGGAGATTGAAGTCGAGTTAAATTTTGAAAGGAATAAATTTACTAAAGTGGATATATTTAGGATCAACTTTAGGAATACTAAAGCTGAAAATGCATAGTTGATGGAACATGTAAACATGGTTCAAAAAGCCCCATTATTGAAAATATATATCATTAGGTATCAACACAATGTCAACCACAAGTATTTTCAATAATTTTAAGCTAATAATAATGTTGATGCTTCAATTTCTAGTTCATCTCAAACTACACTTCAACACCTACAACAACAAATAATACCATGAAATCACCTAACAACCCTTAGTTAAAGGCTAATTTTGTATCTAATAATGCATATAAGACTAATATTTGTAGTTATAATTTATACCAATTGGTATATAAATGTAAATTTTTTTTTGAACTGATTGGAAATGTGTACATGTTGCCTTGCATTATATAAGCAAACTTTTGACATAGTTATAACTAACTGTAAGTATGCACACATGTAATTTTGACACTAAAATTAGAACTAAAGTTATAATTGCTTGATGTAACTATGAATTTGAATGAACTTATAGGATGAGGTGACCCCTCCCCAGGTCTATATATTAATTTAATCATGCATTAAAAATGGTTAGAATTTTTATCAATACAAGAAGAAATCATTTTGATTGTCATGTGACTATGTGGATCTGTGTAATTAAGTTTTTTTTGTTTTCCTTGGGTTGTTTTAATTCATTAATTTGAAGTGTTCACAAGCTAAAAATAATTCCTTTGTTATCATTGATGTATGCTAATTCTAGATGTGTAAGATCTATTGAAAAGTTAGTAAATATTATTGATTTTAAACAAATTAGTTGACTATTTTAATATTTTAAAGTGTGTAGGATTTGTTTCCATTTGATATAGTCTTCTAAGTGTGTGCCATATCTAACCTAGATACCTTTTTTATTCGAGTTGTAACTTATTAACTATGTGTGTCCAATAGATAATTTAAAAAGAGAAACTTTAAGTTATAACCGTTAAGTTTGCTATACATTTCTTCCAGTCTTATTAACTATGTTTGTCTATGAGTGTGAGATAGCTACAAATAACAATAATTAGTTCTAGAAACACTTATTCACAAAGGAGCCAACCTAAGAAGTGATCTCTTGAGACCATAAAACTTTCTTTTCTACTCTACCCTTCCCTCCTTTTGAAGTTTCTTTGACTAAGATTTAACCACTCTAGAATAGATTCCATCTATCTATCTCACTTAGGTTTTGATTTCTTTACTAGGATAAATTTCTCTACAATAATATCTAGTTAAAAACCTACATATTTATCTTTTTATTTCACCATAATGTTATTTAACCCATACCTACAACTTATTCCTCAGAGTGAAATTTAAATACATTAAGATCCTAAAACATTAGAGGCCACTTCATTAAATCTAATGATGTACACAAGACCCACATCAATAGAGAAAATTTGGCACTAGAAGGAGCATCACTTGTGTGCCTTACCTATTGAGAGGTTATCCCCTTAAATTTGAGTTACACTAGAGACACCCAAAAGAGTTACCAAGTCTAGGGCCCAAGATAGTATTTAGGTTTCCCTTTTTTCAGCATATGGAAGGTCTAGATCTATACCATTTATCCCCAATAGACATTGGGCCAAGACACCTTCTCCAATAAAAAATATACATCCCATCAATCATCTTATGGATAAACAACATTGGTTAGTTGGATCTTCCTTTACCATTATTAGGGACACAAAAGATTTACCAAATAGCCTAGAGAACTAACTACCTTCTTTCTCCCCTTCAAGAGGAGGAACTATAGAAGAACATATTAAGTCTTTCAAGGTTACTTTGAGTTCAATGAATGTTACTAATGAATATGTTACATGTAAGATTTTACCATTTAATTTATAGAATGTTTCCTATGATTGGAACCTAAACCTTTAAAATAACTCAATTAATTCATATAATTCATGTTAGATAACTTTTATTACCCAATTTGGACAAGTTACTATCACTGGCCTAGTGTATCAACATTTAACTAGTATAGTGTTCCTATAAAAATCTATTGCTACAACCAATCTGGCTTTATCATATGAATAAGCTATCAATATTGATAGATAAATGAATCCTTAAGTACTATTCACACATAATATTTAGGGTCCAATCATAGGCAACATTATTTCAAAGTGGGTTATGATGGCCTAATCTATTCCAATATGCACATCGGGTTACAAAACATTGTGATGTTTGTCAAAGGATGGGAAAACCTAACTAAAGGGATGAGATGACTTTGAATCCAATGATCATATAATAACATTTTTATAATTTGGGTATTAATGTTTTGGGGCCTATAATCCCACCAACCAAGTAAAATAATGTAAGGCATATCATCATTATGATAGATAACTTTAAAAATTGGGTTGAAACTACTATGACACTAATTTGTAGTGCTAAGAATGTAGCTAGGTTTTTATAAGAAAATATCATTACAAGATTTGGATTTATAATAAAATTGGTCATTGATAAGGTAACACACTTTTTAAATAATATAATCAAAATATCATATAATAATTTATGATATCACACCATAAAATTACTTCATATCACCCACATGAAATTGGACAAGCTGAGGGCTTCAAATAAATTCCTAAAAAATATTTTAAGAAAGATATGAAATGTATAATTTCAAATTATTAGGATGATAATATTCCTATGTTTCTTTAGGATTACATAACAAAATACATACATGTCATAGGATTTAGTTCATTTCACTTGATCTATGGACTTGAGGCCATAATGGCCATGTAATATATAGCTCCTAGTATATGACTTGTTATGATAATGAATCTCTGGGATAGACTCTCTATACATACACACTTGATATATTTAACCAAAATGGAATAAAATATTCAAAGGCCACAATACACATATAAAGTTAACAAGATAAGCTAGAAATCATGGCATGATCATAACCTATAATCTAGAGAATTATATCTAGAAAAAGAATTCTTACTATATGATAGCATATTTCAAGTATTTTTAGATAAGCTATGGATTATATGGAAAGGACCTTATATCATTCATAATATTTTTAACAAGGAACAATTATCTTAAAATATATTAGGGATGCATTTTGATAATGCATGTAAATGGTTATAGTCTTAAGCCTTATAATCAATAATATATATCATTTATTATATAAATTATAAAAGGTGTTGAGTAATATTGGTTTAACCTTTTAGGGTTTTACATAAGTAATTCCTATATTTGGTTAAAGGGTTGAGATGTTAAACTAATTAAATAAATATGCAATAATTAAGTAGTAATTTGTTATGTTTTTGAAATTGTTTGACTTTCTATAAATATCAATAAATAGAGATAAATAGAGACTTATCTAAAAGATGACTACCATAGATGATCTATGTTTTAAAACTTGAGATCTGGGCAGTACTCTATGTTATCAATAGGATTCTAGTATTCATCTATTCACTAGATAGTAGAGTCATCTGTGTGTAGTGTCCTTAATGTGGTGCTAATGTACCCTTTGTGGGACTATTATGATATTTAGGGAGTACCTTCACCTATGTATGTATGTTTTGTTCCTACATGACTAAATCATATAGCTTTGTAATGTCCCTAATGTTAGGAATAAAAATACTTAAATTGAGATACACTATTACCATAAACTATATCTAAAGTTATATAATAGCATGCATCATGGAAAGCTTCCTTAATTCACCATTAGTATGAAATCATAAATGAGAGAAAGATAAAAAACATAAATAACATAGATAACACAAATATAATGTGGTTCGCCCAATGTGCCATACATCCACCAATGAATATTCTTAGATAAATTTGTAATCTAAAAGAAGAGTAAAATAAAATATCAAAGAGATATAAAAATCTCCTGTATAAAGTGTTGCATAAAAAGCTTCACTTTCAACTACACCTACATAATGTTACATCTCAAAATTTGTTAAACCATACTTTGTGATGGACACCCACACTTTTCAAAACACCTACACTTTGACTCTGATCCTTAAAGACACACCCTACAAATAAACCATCAACCTCTAAAGGCCACAACCCTATATTTATAGTAAAATGAATAAAATCCATAAAAGGAGGAGAAAATGTGCAATGCTTATCTAAAATAAGCATTATCCAACATGTGACAACCCTCCTCCACCTCATCAAGCTTATCCAAAATCTCTCCCAAGAAATAATTCACCATATTCATCTCTCTACCTTCTAAGGGCACATTTTCCCAAAAACATGTGATCTCAACCAACTCCACTCAACAAGGAAGGAGTTCCCTTTTTCAAAAAATAACTAGATTCCTCAAAATAAGGAAGTTAACATGGGAAAAGGCATATAATAAATAACTCCATGAAATATGGAATACATATAAATTAGGAATACAAGGAATATTCCACTCACATGTGGAAAACATGAAAATTATGCCACCCACATCCTTGGAGCTCTTTAGGCCCCCAAAATTTATTCAAATGGTCATGTGATAGCCCTAAAGGTATCCACACTCAACAATCTCACACTTGGAGACCATTTCTCTTGAACAAAATATATCATTACTCCATAATCACTAAGGCCAACCAAATCTAAATATATGCTTGACTTGTATAATGTGACCACCTTGGTCATCATATCCATAGGATTATTACTTGTATGAATCTTATCCAACTTAACCAAGTTCTCCAAATCCATCCTAATGAAGTGATAACATAATTGAATGTGTTTCATCCTCAAGTGAAAAGTAGAGTTCTTTTATAAATGAATTTCACTCTAACTATCATTGTGTAGTCTCCCAACTTCTTGCTCATTCCCTAACTATCAAAACAACTCCTGTAACCAAATAATCTCCTTGTTAGCCTCTGTGGTAGCAACATACTCTGCATCTATGGTTGAAAAAGTCACAACCTTATGTATCTTGGAAATCCAACTAACCACTATATCTCTAATAGTAAATATATATCATATCATACTTCTCTTGATATCAATATCCCCTACCATATCTAAGTCCACATAAACATGTAAAGTTGTATCTAATCCACCATAACATAATGAAAAATCAATGGTTCCTCTCAAATACTAAAGAATCCATTTCACTACATGCCAATGCTCATAACTTGGATCACTCATATACCTACTCACAACTCCCACTGCATGGGATATATCTAGTCTAGTACAAATCATGTCATACATCAAGCTACTAATGACCAATGAGTAACGTACTTTGGACATCCTAAGATTTTTATCTTTCATCTTAGGACACTACTCATTTAATAATATAAAGTGGCCTACCAAAGGATCACTAAAAAATTTAGAATCCAACATGCTAAACCTTTCCAAGAATTTATTCACATACTCTAATTGGGATAAAACCAGTTTCCTCTTCTTCTTATCATGAGTAATCCTCATACCAAGGATTTGATTTATAGAACCCAAATCCTTCATAGAAAAGGAGTCACTAAGTTGTTTATTGAGTATATAATATGTTGTATGTTATTTCTTTCAACTATCATGTTATTGACATACAAGAATAATATAATAAAATAACCATTAACAAAATGTTTGATGTAAATGTAATAGTTAGAATGAGACCTTTGATATTCTTGTTCTAATATAAAATAATAAAATTTCTTGTATAATTGTTGTGGAACTTGTTTTAGTCCATACAATATCTTCTTTAGTTTGCACATATAGTTTTCCTTCCCTTTTATCTTATAACCCTATGGCTATTTTATATACAACTCTTCATCCAAATCATCATGAATAAAAGTAGTTTTCACATCTAACTATTATATGTGCAAATCCTCAACTATAACTAAACAAAGAACAGTCCTAATTGGAGCCATTTTTGTGATATGAGAGAATATCTCATCAAAATAAATACCTAATTTTTGTGTAAACCCCTTGACCACCATCCTAGCCTTATACCATTTTCTCCCTTCATCCTCTTCTTTGATCTTGAAGAACCACTTATTTGGCAATGCATGCTTGACCTTGGGTAGCCAAACCAAATCCCATGTTTGGTTCTCCATGAGAGATCTATTCTCTTCATTTATGGCTTGTTACCACTTATTCTTGATATCTACTTGCATTTCTTCCTCATAACACTCTGGCTCTACATTATCAATGAGTAATAAATAATTCAAAGAAGTAGAATTTTTTTGAGGTACTCTTCTTACCCTAGAAGATATTCTTACCATAGGAGTTTTGGGTCCTTTTGTAGAAGATTCATGAATTGAATCTTTGGATACTTTACCATCCATAGTGTCATCTAATACTATGTACTCTTTCTATTCCTAATCCTATTCTTGCAATTGATCCTTATGCATGACTTTTTCATTAAAGACTACATCTCTAGACAAAAATATTTTACTATCTTTAATGTTCCATAAATGATAACCAAAGTCATCCTCACCATAACCAACAAATGTGCATTTCTCTAATTTAACCTCTAACTTGGTCATATCATCTTTCTTGATGAGAGAAAATTCTTCACATCCAAATACTATAAGAAAAGAATAATCAACATTCTTACCAGACCAAGCTTGTTCTAAAATGCCTCTATCCAAAGGCATAGAAATTCCTCTGTTAATTAGATATACTATCCTGCTAACTACTTTTTCCCAAAATTGTAAATGTAACCCTACATGTAACCTCATGCTCCTAACATGTTCCATTATTATTATGTTCATCCTTTTAGATACCCCATTCTAATATGGAGTTATTAGAACCATCCTTTGAATATGGATTCAATTATTAGAACAATAATCAAATAAAGCATTACTACAATACTCAACTCTATTATTTGATCTAAGACATTTTAACTTGAGACCTATTTCATTTTCAACCAAATATTTCCACTTCTTAACAGTGTTAAATACATCATATTTATTTTTAATGCAATAAACCCAAACTTTCTTAGTTGGATCATCTATAAGAGTAACATAATAATTGTATTCACCAATAAAAGATGCCTAAGTTGGTCCTCATACATTTGAATGTACCAGATCTAAATTGTACTTTTTATTTATGGGTCTAACCTTTAGAAACTTAACCTACTTCTATTTCTCATACACATAATTCTCATGGAAGTCTAGATCTATGTCTTTTAATCTAGGTAACTTATATTTTAGGATTTGTATACCCTTATGGCTTCTATGATTGAGCCTGTAGTGCCACATAGTTGTATTTCCATTCATAGCAACTAAATTAATAAAATCAACACTAATAATCAAATATAAAGTACCAAATTTATTACCTCTTAAAATCATAAGAAAAACTTTGGTAACTTTCCAAAAATATATAGTAAACAATACTGAACATCCCTCATTACCCAATTACCCCACTCAAACCAAATTTCATCTCAACATAGGTATGTGTCAACATCCTTAAGGATCCATGTGTTCCCATTTTGCATCATAAATTGAACACAAGCTTTCCCTAGTATTTGACATGGTTCATCATCACCAAGATATACATGTCCTAAATTATCTTGAACATAGTTAGTAAAATAATGCCTATGTGGGGTGGCATGAAAAGAAGCCCTTGAATCTAATACCTAAGACTCAAAAAAACTATCCATAGAAAGAATTAAGGCATCTCAACATGATTTAATTGATGTCACATTTACCTCATTCATTTCCTCCTTGTTGTCATTCTTATCTTGAAGTGATCAATAACCCTTCTTTGAGTGTCCACTCTTCCCATAATGCCAACATATCATCTTGGATCTAGATCTAGACTTAAATATACCTTTTGACTTTCCTCAATTGCTTTTTATCTTATCCTTTTACCTCCCTCTAGTATCAATAGATAAATAATTACCTAAATATGATTCACCAATTCTTTTCCTTCACATCTTCTCACTAAGGATCACACCTACAACATCCTCAAAATTCAAGCTTCCTTTGGTAGGGACTGCATTACTCCTAACCATAACCAAACTATCCCAACTTTCAAGAAAAGAACATAACATTATAAAATTTATAAATTAATCATAAAATTTAATTTCAAATTAAGTGAGCATACTTACAACCATATTAAAATCATTTATATGATTATCTATTAAACCATTCTTAGACATTTTCATGTTAAACAATCTTTTCATAATAAAATTTGTATTAGATGCTAAAGGTTTCTCATACAAATTTATAAGTTTATCCATGAGATACTTTGTGGTTTTCTCATTATAAATATTAAATTCAATAGAGGATTCAAGGCATAACTAAATGGCTCCTAATTCCTTCCTATCATGTAATGACCAATCTGCATCACTCATACTTACATGTTGTTCTACTTTTCCCTCCAAGGGGAGATGTAGCTCCTTCTGATATAGGTAATCCTCCATCTATATTTTACACAAAATAAAATTATTACCATCAAACTTCTCCACTCTTAATTTGATCTATTCTCCCATGGCTCCCACTCAAGCTAATAGCCTTCCTATGATTTATCACTTCAATAAAACACATAAACCAATGGCTTTGATACCAATTGATAGGAATAAAAACATTTAAATCCAAATATAATATTACCATAAACTAGATATATAGTTATGAAATAACATGCATCATGAAAAAATTCCTTAATTCATTATTAATATGAAATCATAAATGAGAGAAAGATAAAAAACATAAATAATACAGATAACAAAGATCTAATGTGGTTCAACCAATGTGGGTTACATCCACCAATGAATGTTATCAAATAAATTAGTAATCTAAAACAAGATTACAATTAAATCTCACATACATATAAAAATAATATTTAGAAATTGTTTCACAAAAAAAATCACTTTCACCTGCACTTACACAATGTTGTATCTCACAAGTTGCTAAACCATACCCTGTAATGAACACTTGTATTTTACAAAATACCTGCACTTTGACTCTGATCCTCAAAGTCACACCTTGAAAATAAACCATAAATCTATAAAGGCCATACCACACCCTGTATTTATATTAAAATGAATAAAATCCATAAAAGGAGGAGAAAATGTGCAATGCTTATCCAAGATAAGCATTATCCAACATGTGACAACCCTCCTCCACCTCATCAAGCTTATCCAAAATATCTCCTAAGGAGGAATTCACCATATTCATCTCTCCACCTTTAAGGGAACATTTTTCCAAAAACATGTGATCTCAACCAACTCCACTCAACAAGGAAGGAGTTCCCTTTTCAAAAAAATAACTAGCTTCCTCAAAATAAGGAGATCAACATGGGAAAAAGCAACTAACAACTAACTCCATGAAATATGGAATACATAGAAATTAGAAATACACGTAATATTCCACTCACATGTGTAAAAAATTAATATTATGCCCCCCACATCCTTGGAGCTCTTTAGGCCACCAAAATTTATTGTTATGGTAATGTGATAGCCCTAAAATGCTACACACTCAACACCTAAAAAACTTGATCTATTGTGAAAACCCTAATCTCTTTACAAGTATGAAATAATCAATAATTTTTTGTGTTATTAGAATGGATTAGACATCCTCAACACTCTGATGTGTAGAGAGTTCCCTACATATGATTACTCTAAGGAGGGATCAAGTCTGATTTAGTTGTCCCACCTAGTGCTTGATGTATGTACAAGTTAATGCTAGAATGAGAGTGGCCTTGTATTCCTTGAATGTGCTTGAGTTTTAAAATTATTGAAAACTAGACTTATGATTATTATATATGGTATCATATAGAAATTAGCATAAAATCCAGATCAAATAGCTTGATTTTGCACAACTTTATCTTTGGTTTGAATAGTGTTTGTATCTATTTCCCATCTATTTAATAGAGGTCAATTAGACTTTTATTTATAGAGATTTTTAGCTTCTATGGATAACAAAATGTGGTTAAGTTGACCTTAGGAGGGGAACACATTTGAAAAACTATCCATTGAGAAGAGATGGGACTAATGATAGTAGTACCTAGTTGGGGAAACTAACTCCATGTGATTGTAGTGTCACAAATGTGGTGCTAATGTAGTTTTGGTATATTGTTAAGAAAGTTGGATTGGGATTTTGGATTATAATTCTAGGACTATGTCTTGACTGGCTGTAGTGACTGCGGTCTACTGAATGACTATAAATGTAAGTCTAGAGATAAAATATAGGTATATGGATAGCCTAGATATAGTTTAACTCAAGTGATACTCTTAGCGTCTAATTTCCAATTTTAGGTGATTACATTCCCCCCACCTTTATGTAAGTAATGAATCAAAGTGAAATGAATTGTATAAAGTAAATTAAAGCATACTTGGACTTATTTGGAAGTGAATATTGTGTAGCTAAGTTTGAAGATGTAAATATGGGTCTACACATGTGGAACATGATCTAAATCAATGGCCTATAATGAAACATGAAAAATGTAGTCTTTACATAAGAGATAATACAAAGAAAAAGATTATGTTGAGATAAAATAACTAAGTAAAGTTGAGTAAAGAGAGCAGAAAGGAATGAATACACCTCATTGGATATGTGAAACAATATATGAATCTAGTGAAAACCTATGCATGTGAATGTGCATAGTGATCATATCATTTTATAACTTGAAATAAGCTATTGGCTTGCTCAATCCTCATATGTGTCGCTCAAGAACTCAATCCAATTTTGACTCCATCATTTCCCACCACTACTTCATGGATCTTGATCTTTATGAGTAGATTAGATAAGATTTTAAGTGTGTTAAAACATCTCATATAGGTAGATCAATAACTCAAGTATGCCCTGATTCCATCATTTCCCCCTATGTAAAGTAGATTCATCTATAACTATATTATGAAAAGTGATGAAAATATTTAACTGAATAATTTAATTGTGTATTCAGCTTTGTGGCTACTTGGGTATATTAGGTAGCTCTAGGCCACTCAAGAATTATAATCACTATAGATGGAGTAAGGCATGAATCCAGTGACAAATTTGAATGTGATATAAATTTTATATACCATAGATAATGATATGGATTTTTCCATTCCATTTGGTCTACCTATTTGAAGATGAGTATATGAAAACTATGTGTTGTGCACATGCTCCCAATTTGGCATTTTAGTATATTGAATCTAAATCAAGTATGTATTAGATAAATATATATCACTAATCTAAATGTATGAATGATCATGCCACACATGATTTCCCTAAATCTAAACAAGTATTAAAATGAATGACTATGAGCTAGATATAAACATAACTTCTAAATGTATATAAATATGTATTATAACTAGTGTACTAGTCTAAATGATCTAGGTTGTCTTGAAGCTAAGGCTAATATATAGTAGTACCCTATAGTTTAAATTAGTTTCCTATGGTGTTATTTTCCAAATATGGATTCTAATGACTACCTAGTCTATTTTTTGTGTGATTTAAACTCATTATTGAGTCATTGTTTTATTTTTAGTTTTCCCTAAGTCTGATATCTAAAACTGAGCATGCATGTTGAAATATATCTATGAAAAATAATGTATGAGATTTATATTTATGACAAAACCCTATGAATACCCCCTATTTTGAGTGTAGTTGTGAAATATGTGTAATAAATACCCACTAAATAAGTATCTCTATAAAATGTGTTAGCTGGATCATGTGCAAGATATTCTAATATAATGTAAAACATAACATGAGAATGTAAATGTATCTAAGCATAAGTAGGAAATGTGAGATGTATGTTGTAATCCAAAATTACACAAGGGTTTCAATACATATGTAATCAATGTGTATAGTAATAAAATTTAGGTAATTAGCTAGGGGGATTGATGTCTATCAAGGCTCCCAAGTATGAAGGTAGATATATAAGATCTCTCATGGCATCAAAAATTCATGTATGTATAACAAGTAAATACAAGTGTCATGGTGTAGAAGCATACAAGGAAGTAGACATAGAAGCACATGATGTATGCAAAAGTTAGGCTAAGGGGCCATAATACAAGTGACATGGACACATGTCACTAAATATAATAATGAAGACACACAAGGACATGTTTAAATGTCCACATATGCAAACAATGAGAAATTTGGTGTGGAGCTATAGAGTAGGAAATGTTTAAATGTCCACATATAAAAGAATGAAAGAGAAAAAACAAGTGACATGGTCACATGTCCAAGGAATAAAAAAAAAATTGTGTAGAATATAATGAATAATGGGTTATTCAAATGCCCTTGAAGATGTAAGAATCAGAGGAACACAATCATGTCTAATCTAGGAACTAGAAATGAAAGCATGTATAACTGTGTAATATAAATCTATGTAAATGTTGGGATGCATATATATTGAGGATAACTAGTGATTTTCAATAAAAAATCTAAGAAATGAATAAAAATTATCATTATCAAGATAAATCAATGCATAACTAGAATGTATAGTATGTAAAGATAAAACTTGATTATAGAAACTATGTAGGAGATGCCTCTAAGTGGGTAGATGTATTAAATTGAAAACTTAGATTATTTTAAGTTCCCCCAATGAGTAGATGATAGCTATACTAGATTATTGTAGTGGATCAGAGTCCTATCTATAATATACAAGCACTCAAAAAGAACAAGTGATGCATATGTGCATGATAAAATTGGCTATATTAGGATAGCTAACAATATGCAATATCTAGTACTGTAGTAAAAATGTAAACATAATAATTCATAAAATCTATAAAACTTTATATTTTTTTAATTTTGAATGTTTATTTATTTTTTAAGTATAAGCTATGAACAAGCATGTGAAAAAAATCTATGTTTAAGGAGCATGAGAGAGAGAGAAGGAGGTATGTTCATGAGTATAAACCATACTAACACATGAGTCTCATGGGAGACTCACCATCACTATGATCTATGTTGAAAAGGGTAATTGTGATCATGTGTGAAGTGTGAAAGGTAAAATATGAGCCCATGATCTAGTGTGTTGTGTAATATAAACTTGAAGCTACTTTAATAGTGATGATATGATGTTGTGGCACTAACTGTGATGTCTTATGAACTATAAGGGTTTTATGGACCCATATGATAGATGTAGAAGTTTTATGTGATGTAGATACCATATTCTAAGAACGTGTAGACCATAATATAATTAATCTTGATGTAAACTGAGTAGAGGAAGGTCCTCTAGAATCTATGATGTATCTTTGATGAAATGGTCTATATAGTAATGACATTTAAGGGAGAGTATGCATGTGTGTAAACACTATATAAATATACTTGTCATACTCTAAACACTCTATCAAACACTATGATGTATGTATAGGATTTTTACTCCTATAATTGACTAATAATCATGTAATATGTGGTAGTGTAAATAGAAATATAACTAGTGTTGATGCTAGAATTGTGATTGGAATTTGTGCTAGAACTACCTATGGGATGGGAAAAGGATACTCATATGGGACACCCTTAATCTTAACCACATAGTTATCATATATATAATTGAGGATTTGGTGTATAATATATATGGGATGGCTCAAAGTTTTTTAAACCATGGCCTATCCAATAATATGTCAGATACACCCACACTAGGTACTACTAAGAACCAAGTGGCTATGTGTGATGGTCCAAATTGTAGTGGAAACACAAAATACCTGATGGAGCTCTAAATGTGGCCACTAAAACCACCAATTATTGTATGTGTATGGAATATATCCTGATCTATGTAGCCTAAGTGCTATAAAAGTATCATGGTGCACATTCTTATGCTTGACCGATTGTCAACCATAAAACTATTAATAGGATAGTGGTATATATATGATCATATGAAGAGTGCATGTAAATATGTGTCATCATCCACAATATATTAATTTTAAAATTTGATAAATGGTCTAGATGGCACTGTAGTGTGATACATGCTGATAATGTTATGAAAGGGATGTGTCTCCTCTATAATTGTGTGATAGGAATTTGGTGGTGGATGAGACTAGTATGTATATTAAAAAATTGATGTGCCCCTTACCTCATTAGATGTATGATTTGGTAAAATATCTTAATTACCTTTGCCTCTTTTTGTTATTTTAGTGATTTTTATAGTTATAGCCACATCAATAGTGGTTACCTCAATGAGATCTTGTATCTTGTGCTTTAGGCTATTGCATTTATTTATCATGTGTCTAGTGCCTTATGATACTCATAGAATGAATTTGAATCATAAATATTTAGAAGAGGATATTTCATATCAACCTATTTAATAAGTGGGAGAGATGTGACATTTCATCCCAATAGTTATTGTAAAACTTGTTCTAGTGAATCTGGTAGATTAGTGAAGACTCTACATTAAGGACATGATAGAACTAATCTAGGAGAAGGATCTAAAGCTATGTTGACTATGGAATTTTGATCACTTTTTTTTAGTGCGTAACTAACCTTATATGGTGTTTTTAATACTCTTAATAGTTGAATCTAATCCATTTATGTACTTGAGTTTTCCCATTACTAAGAACTTAACCTCTATTTCTTTAACTATGTGGCACATATTGGTAAATGTGGGAAACTTATTGAATAATATGGATTCATTAAGTGTTGTTAATAGAATATATTTAAATATATTTTGAATTTCTCTATCTTCTATGGGGATAGTCAATTTTGGTAGTATTATCTTGTATCATAATACATGATTGGCTATGGGCTCATTTTACTTTTGCTTTATCTGTGCCACTTGTGCATATGATATCTTATTAGTGATGTTAATAGAGAAGTGTGTTAGGAACATCTCTGCTATAGGATTGAATTCTATAATATATTGGTTTAGTAAATCATAGAAACACTATAGGTCATAATTCTTGAGACTATGTGGAAATAACTTCATAAGAAGCCAATTTTTTGACACATAATCCAAGCATGTTGTGTGAAAGGCTTTGAGGTGATGCTCTAGGTAATATTTGCCATTATATAATGTGAATTTTAGTGAAATTAAACTAAATGGCAAAATATTTGATGCTATTTGATGTGCTAAAGGTTTATGCAAGAGAATGTTGGAATCCAAGGCATGTGATGGCTTAGTTGATCCCTACTCAAGATGTAACAATTTAGATTATATGGAAATAGTATACTGCATAAGGGATTATACATATCAAAGAGAATAACTATCCATATGTGTTGTATCTATCACTAATGGTCAACTAATAATCTTATGTTATGCTAACTGAGTTGGTTGAGTAGGCCCCACTGAAGGTGTAACAACATCATTAACTGGAGTGGTTGAAGATTAACCATTATTATTCTTTTAGAGTTACACTTGAAGAATGTTTATGATAATATCTTGTATATCCTTATGTTTGGACACAAAGTTTTGTAATTGATGCTTAGTGGTTTCATCTAATCTATTTTTAAATTGTATCAGTATAGGTTGAATGTTAGGAAAACAAGTTTTGTATATTTTGAACCTTTTAAGAATGGTAATCTAAGAAAGTTTAAAACACTTAAATATTGTATCAAATTATGATATTTTTGGAATTTAAATATGATTATATATAAAAAGAATATAAACCCTAAGCGTGTCTAGGGTTAGGGTTTTTGAAACTAGGGTTTCTTTTGTAATGATTTAAATTAGATGTAAAATTAATTGAAACCCTGATGTAAAATTTGATTTTAATTAGTTAGGTTATCTCAATAAAAAAAAATCATAAGTATTTATCCCTAAATATATCGCACAAAAATAACAATTAATGCAATTTAGGGTTTGATGTAATATTTTAAGTAAGATGGGTTCACCAAATGATTTAACCTTTTAAGGTTTTACACAAGTAATTCCTATGTTTGGTTAAATGGATAATGTGTTTAAATTAATTAAATAATTATGTAATAATTTATTATTATTTTGATATTTTTTACTTTCTATAAATAAAAAGAAATATGGATAAATAGAGACTTATCTTATGTCTTATCATGTATGACCTAGGTTTTGAAACTTGAAATATGGGCACTAGTCTGTGTCCTCAATAGGATTCTAGAATTCATCTATTCATTGGATAATAAAACCCAGTTTGAACAGTGGTGCCATTCATGTGTAGTGTCCTCAATGTGGCACCAATGTCTCCTTTGTGAGATTTTTCATATTTTTAGGGAACACCTATGCATGTGTCTGTATGTTTTATACTTGCATGACTTTAACCTGTATCTCTTTATTATACCTAGAAAACTTGATTTGATGTGTAATACCTAATATCCTTACAAGTATGGCATAGTAATTAATTTTGTGTGTGTTATTAGGATAGATTGTATATCCTTAGCACTTCACTATGTATAGATTTGCCTACATACTAGTCTTCTTAGAAGGGATCAAGTTTGATGCAGTTATCCCACCTAATGGTTGATGTATGTGTAAGTTAATGCTTTAATGAGAGATGCCCTAGATGCCTTGAATGTGATTGATCTTTTAAATTCTTTAAAAATGGACTTAGGGCTGTTCTATATGGTAGTTTGAAAAAATTAGCGTATAATAGGGATCAAATACCTTGATTTTTCACAACTTTGTCTTTAGTTTGAAAAATTTTAGCATCTATTTCTCATCTAGTGAATAGAGGTCAATTAGACTTGTATTTATAAAGTTATATAGCTTGTGTAGATAATAAAATATGCTTCAACCAAACCTAGGAGGGGTACACAATTGAAAAAATATATCTATTGGGAAAATTTGGGGCTAAGGATAGTAACACCTAGTTGGGGACACTAGTGAAATGTGGTTGTAGTGTCATAAATTTGGCACAAATGTCCTTTTGGAAGACTGTTGAAAAAGTTGGAATGGGATCTAGGATGGCAATTTTGGGACTATGTCTTGACTAGATGTAGGTGACTATGGTTTTTTGAATGATTGGAAATGTAATTTTAATTCTCAAAGATAGGTATATGGATAGCCTAGGGATAGGTTAACTCAAACAACACTCTTATAATCTAATAACAACTTTTAGGTGATTACAAACACCATGTAGTTTAGGTTTATTGTTTACATTTTGTTTTGATTTTATGTTCATGTGTTTTTTAAAAGTGTGATTTATATATCACATAATGTTATAATTATAATTTTTAAGTCAAA
This sequence comes from Torreya grandis, assembly GCA_037957365.1. NCBI lineage: Eukaryota > Viridiplantae > Streptophyta > Pinopsida > Cupressales > Taxaceae > Torreya > Torreya grandis. The sequence continues at coordinate 855,456 of JARHVA010005104.1, read as the reverse complement.
CTCATAGAGTGAAATTAATGAATTAATATAGCTTGAATGTAAGACAACTAGCAATGGGTACATAGGTTTCATCAATTAAAACTTCGAATGAGGCACTGATAATTCAAGTATGGAAAAAGGATGGATAGTCATTATTCAAAACCATTAATTATAATACACTTTAAATATTGCATCTTTACCAAATTAGATCACATGTTATAATGATGAGATGTACAGTAAGGAAAAGTGGATAGCTAGGAAGATGGCATATCACATCAAATACCTGTCATTGGATGGATCAATTTTTTAGATGTATAATGGTAACCATCACATCAAAAACTATCATTTAACATTAATTATTGAGTTGAAATCATGCACAACCATCTCAAAACATTTAAACCCATTGGATAGATAAATTTTATAGGTGTTAGGTCCAATACACTCCATACTCTAAATTTTCACATGGGGACCCTCTTGCTTTAACATACTTATCTATTTTTTCTCTTATCACTTACTTGCATGACCTAATTTATGAATTATATTCAATTTTATAAGAAAATATTTCATTTTTTAGGTTTAAACTCATGTTTATAATGTGTTTGATAATTTTGGCATAGCTTGACTTGACTATTTGTTAATAATGATTAATAATTATTTGTCTTGGTTTTAAACATAGAAATGGTATATTGAGGTATTTATTTAAGTGAGTTAATATATTCATGCAATTTATACATTTGAACCAAATTTTTTTAAGGATTAAATTTGAATTGAAACTTCATATGTTCATTTTATTATTGTTTCACCTTGGTTAGAAACATTATCTTTGATTGTTAAAGATTTTGCCTAGTTTGCTCGTTATCAATGAAAAGTATTCCATTGTTTATAAAACATATGTCTTAGTGTTAAAATATTACCTTATGGTGATAATTATGTATTTTAATTATTATTTTAAAAAAATTATATTTAAAACATGAACACGACCTTTTCTTTAGGTTAAATTGATAAAGGGGCAAATTCAATAGTTTAAGACATTGGACATTGGATTTAAATTATCAAAGTAATTAATTTTTAATGATTAGATTTGTAGTTAAAATTTCATTTTAAATGGTCATTTTATGGAATTTAAATTCTCATCTTGGATATTAAGATGGATTACTCAAGTTCATAGTGTATTTTTCCTTTCCAAATTTGCTTTGGTCAGGGCCTCTTTTAAGTCTTTCAAACTTTGGATTAATCTAATTTTTGATTTTATGGGTCTATTTTGGAATTTTATTAACTTAAATATGGTCTTATTTATTTAGTTATTTATTTTTTTATTTGAATAACATATTAATTATTTCTCAAAATTATGTTTTATAATTTGGTATACAAAGTTCCCATAGCCTAAGTTCTGAAGATTCTACCAAGTGGAAAAATTATGATGACTCATGTGCTTAGACATTATTCATAATTAACTATTCAAATTTCCTTGAGTCTCAACTTACCATGATCATGACACCTATCAACTAATCATTCATTTGGTATTTAATATTTTTAATCAATAGTTCAATTCCTCTTAAACCCTAACCTCTTGAGATTACAACATGTGGCATGATCTCAAATATTAGGGGAGTGGAACGTTGATGACACTATATAATCCTTGAGGCTCAAAGGCCCATAATGAAACCATGTGGTATCATCATGAGAACTAAAGACTCATATTTTTAATTCAAAAAGTGTAGGCCTTCGATTAAAGATTCAATACAAAGGTTCCATGTGACACTATCAATGGTTCAGAGCTCACTCAAAAATGAAAACATGAAGAATTATAAAATTAACTAAGTGTACAAGGTAAATGAACCCTAAGATCATGCCACATGGTATGATATCATTCAATGAGAGTAGATTAATTATTATGAAATGGATAAGTTTCAAAAACTTTTGAGTCTTGAGATTATTCCACATGGCATGATCTTAGGGATTCAGAGATCAATGAAGGTGATACTTAGCAAAAAAAATTAATAAGAAAGTTTGAGGATAATGTTATGAGATTGTGACATTTGTTCACATCTCAATGATTCATCAATCATAGAGTAAACATTCATAGTTCAAATTTTTTTGGAATCCAAAGTTATAATATTGTGACATGTGGTCACATATAAAGGAGTCAAATTTTATAAGGGTGAGTACATATTCAATAGTTGAGGCATCCTTGAATTTATGACAATATGCCATGTGGTGTGATCTTAGGGAATTAGTCTATGGAAGATATAAAAAATAGAGTAGTCAATTGATAATTTTTGAGAGTCTTGACATCATCCCACATGGCATATTCTCATGGGATTACATTATGAAAGGTATTTAAAGCTATTTAGGAACCTAAAAGACCTCTTTAAGTGCTAAATTTTGATAAGTGTCAAAACCATATTCATTTACATCTAGAAAGGTAGATAAGAATATGACCTTTGCATATAATGGGCCTAAAATTGATGAAAAAGTTGGGAAGAAAGGGATATGTAAATGACAATTTCATCTTGGCTATAAATATAGACTTTTATGCAAAGTGTGTAAATATAACAAGGCTAAAATAGACCTAAGCAGTCTCATGGGTTAATCACAAAAGGAAAATTAAACTAGATAGTCACAGTCAGATCATATAACCTCTAAAAATTCTTGAAATGAAATACGATGGATGTTTTAGGCCAATATCAAGAAAGGAAAATGAACATGAAGGCATCAACAACCAAATTAATGGCTGAAAATTGATAGAGGGATAGAAAGAAGATCAATGAGAGTGTGCACAACATAAGTTTACTTAAATATTTATATACATCAATTACTTCATAAAAATGAAGAGATGAACCTATTTATATATTTAATTAACCTTTTACTCCAATATTGATCTACCTAGTTATCAACATTTAATAAAGAAAGGATATATTCATTAGAAGTTTTATTGTCACAAAGATAAACACGTTTAACTAGAAATGGAGAAAAAAGATCATGAAATGGTTGATACATCATTGGGATCAAAATAAATAAAATTCAATAAATTTTAGATCATTGGAGCATGAAATGCATTAGATATTATATCTCTTTTCATCTTGAAAGTTGTTATAATCTGGGAATTTTGCCATGAATTATTGTTATCATTTTTTGATGTGTTATCTCAAGAAACTAAGATATAATCAATTATCAAATTTAATTTTGAGCATGAGGCCATTAAATTTTGATTTTTCATTAAGTAAATGGATCTAATTGCCTTTCCTATATAAGTAGTAAAGCTTGTCATTGTAATGGTCGACACATTTTGTACTAAAACTCTATCAAGATTGCACTAGTCTTTCACCTACCATTCTCCTTTGTTTTTTCATGATTATCTACCATAAGATATTTATTTTATATAGTTAATATATTCTAAAAAGTTTTATAAATGTTGGGTTTTTAAGTGAATATAAAATTAGATTATGCAATAGCTAATTTTATTGATTATGAATTCTCATTCTATTTATTTTGAATCTTTCATTAAGTAATTGTGTACAATAGATACAAGATTATGTATTTTATTTATTTTAATAGAGATTATAAGGTATATGTTCACATTTTTATTTTATTCTTTATCATTGAGTTATTTAATTTTTTAATATCCAAATTTGATGCCCAATTATGTAATTGTATCTAGCCATGATTTTTATTTCTCAACATAAAATATTTGATCTCAGTCAAAGAATCATACCTTTTTTTCCTTACTCTTTCCATCTATTTTACATTATTTTATGATAATATGTCCTACTCAATAGATTATAATTTCTTTATCTTATGAAAAAAGATAGTATGTCTATGGTTTTAACAAGCCCACAACATTAAACAACTTTAATTCAAGGAGATAGATTGAACCTCCTATGGTAATAGTTGTTACTCACCCAACTAACCATTTTAAAAATTTATTGGCCCTTGGATCCCCAACATAATCCTAAAAATTAGTGGATATTTATATCATAATTTGTAGACTCCCTTTGTCCTATTAGATTAGCTAATTCAAAAGTTGCATTCTGAGTGGGTCACAAACTGATCCTAACAAAAAATTGTGCTAAGCAGGCCTAAACACAATATATCCAATCTTGAACCTTTGATCATGAACCTCCATGTAATATAATATTATCATTGATAATAGATTTATAACTCATCCTTGTTCTTTTTTCATTTATTATGTGCTTAAAACCCATACCAATATAAATTGTTGTTTGTCACTCTAGAGTCTTCTTCAAGGATCACACTATTGGATTTAGGTTGGGTCACAGAGGATTCATATTTTATCTTATTTTATTTCATATAAATATTAAATCTAATCAAGGTACATATAGAATATTAGTTTACCTAACCACACCATCTCCATAATATGTCACCAATAAACCATTCCAAATGGTTATAACTTGAATAGTTGGATTAGTTATAAATTTTCCTAGTGAAATGTATGATTTGCCTATAAACCCTTAGTTTTATCTTCTTAAATTTAATCCAAACACTTGAAGGACTATATAATAACATAATAATTACTATAAAACATCCCTTAGGTTACCTAAGTTTGACCATAAAAATGTAGCTTCTAGGTTATTCCCTTTTACCTTGCTTCATCAAGCTTATGATTTGTTCTTTAATCTCCCTAAAAATAAAATCATGGGATGGTATCAATTGAGTAACACTTTTTTTGACCACTTTGTTTAGGTAGTAGATCCAAGCCTCTTATACCAATAATTTACTTGTATGAGAAGAGAACCCAATGAACCTATACACAATTTTAATGCATGTTTTCAAAAGATGTATAGTATGGTAACAACATAATATAGACTAAATAATAAATTAGCATTATAAATGTTAAAAAATAATTTGGATCCTTGGACTACCACTTTCTTATGAAAGTATCCAACTACCACTTATTTCCCCTTGCATATGTAGAAACTATAAAAATGGACATATAAATCAAACCAAAAGGGTAAATGTTGGATACTAATCCTAAGGTTCTCCTAAACATGCCAAAGTTAAAATTAATCATGATTGTAAATAAAAATGTTCCATTAGCATAATTTCTTCCAATTATGAAGCAGATCCCTTTACAACATGCTACCCCTAATCAAAATTTAGGATTTATGAATATGATTGGTAATAAAGCTATTCCTTAGTCTTAAAATTGAACTTTAGTTCTAACCTCATGTAATAATACATAAAATTTATCTCAAGACCCAACCAAACCTGAGTTAGATGTAATCTAATTAATGGTCTAGAGAATAATCAATGATTTCCAAAACATGAAAAAAAAATATTTACCTCAAGTATTGGAAGCTTTGCCTCAAATTTCACTTACTAACTTAATTTTAGGCCCTTCAATAGATATATTAAAAAATTGGAGTCTTCATCAAAAAATTTATCTAAGATAAATATAATTGAAATGACCTTACCCAATTGATGTCATGTGTATAACACAACCCAACATGTCAAACTTTATTGTGTTGATTTTTGTCAATATTTTGACATTATTTAAAATTAAATTGAATAATATGAGTGTTTTTAGAATGATCAAAATAATTTAAGTCATTTTGATGCTCCTAGTTCACCAAAATCCCCTAATATAGGCATGGTTTTAGAGAATTTAGACTTTCCTAATGTAGATAACAATGAACCTAAAGATAATGCCAATGGCAGTAAAGATTTTCAATAGTACCAAAGAGGAAAATATACTCTTAGAAGTAGAGCACATCATCCCTTGACCACCTCAACTCTAGTAGACAATGCTACACCACTACTTAATACTAAATCTATAGATGATCCACCTCCACCAAAATTAGGTGAAAATCAATCCTCCACTAGCAAAACAACTTATAACATTATAGAAGATATGAAGAATATAAAATCTAAAATAACCCTCCATGAATTGGCATAACTCAATAAATAATGGGATTTAATTATTTCGTATATTACATATAAGATTAATCAAGCCAAACATAAGGATTATACTAATACTAATGTTATAATGCATAAGATCAAAACTAAAGTTTGACCCTTTCTATTAATAGTCTAAATCTCTAGTTAAAATATGCATAATTTCCTTATTAATTTTGGGGCCTTGACCAATGTTGTGACTTTTATAATTTTGAAGAAGTTAGTATTGGTTCTTATAAAAATAGATAACGTTGTATTTTAATTAGATAAGTCTGAAGTCAAGGTTGTAAGAGAGTTATTGAATCTCTATATGTAATTACAAGCTGAACAAAAGGTGAAACAATTCACAGGCATATAAGTTGTTGAAATCCTAGAAGCATATGGCATGTTATAAAGTAAGATTAGTCGAGATCACTTTGTTATATGGTAACTAAATTTTACCATATGTGGATTCCATGGAGAGAAGTGGAAAATAACATCAAATCTAATAGAGATGTATGCACTAGGTTGAAAATAATAGAGTAGAATGTAATAAATAAATAAGTCAATTTTAATTCCAAAGGTGGGTATATATATTATGGTTATCAAACCATCAAAGATGAAAAAAATTGAACATGATCAAAATTTAAATTTATGTTATTAATATTTTGATGGAGCATGGTCTAAACAAGGATCAAGAGTGGGTATTATAATATTTGACCCATATAATATAAAACATGTAGCAACATATTTACTAAAATTCACATGCATAAATAACATGGTAGAATATGAGGCTTTAATTATGGTATTATAGTTTAAAATCAAGTATGATGTTTAGCAATTGAAATTTTATGGTGACTCTAAATTACTCTTAAATCAAGTAAAAAAAATTAAATCCAACCTTTCTTATATAAAAATGTATAAACATTGATCTTGGGATCTAATAGAGTCATTAAATATTTTTAACATCATTTTTATTCCTATAAATGACAATGCCATGGTAGATTTAATAGTTGTTTCCACTGCTAACTCATGTCATTGGATAATATTAATTTAAAAAAAAATCTATGAAATTAATTTCATGCCCCTCTTTGCTAGATAATGTAAAACATTTTCAAGTATTTGAAGATGATAGGCATATATTAGATTTCCTTTTTAACTCTAATGCTTTTGATACATAGGTAGCCAATAAAGATAAAATGAGTGACTTAAATGGAAGACAATATGATGATGATGGAGTGTCAACACTCTTAAAGAAAATCAAAATCCAAGGGGGGTGAACTCACTTAAAATATTATTTGATATATATAAATGTGTAAATAGATTTTAAAAATACCAACATTCTAATTATAAATTATGATTTATTAACATGGGTATGTTTGATCAACCTCAAAACATTAGTATAAGACCTAAATACAATGATGAAGAGATGGAAAGGCTGAAAATAATATTGGTATACTACAAAAATGTCATTGATTGGATATATATAGACTTGAATGTGTTTCATCCCTAGCATCATAACACATAATATACATTTTAAACTTGGTTAAAGATAATTCATATAACACTAAAGACAAATCAATCCTATTCTTGTTTCAATTATAAAAAAATAAGTTCAAAACCTATTATTAGATGGCATAATATTTCTAGTGTGTCATTTAAGTTGGGTGGCCAATATAGTGCCAGTTATAAATAATAATGGATAGATTTGTATTTGTGTGGATTTAAAGAAATTGAATTAAGCTTCAAACAAGGATAACTATCCTTTGCCATATATAGATGAAGTCATTCAAAAATTTAGTGGGTTTGAGATTATGTCTTTCTTAGATGAATTCTCAGGTTACAATCAAATTTTGGTTGACAAAAATTATAGATATAAGACATCTTTCACCACAATATGGGGAATGTTGGCTTACAAAAAGATGACTTTTGGTTCGATCAATGTTGGCACCATTTTCCAAAGATTTATGGACATTAAATTCAAAGGAATGATTGGTAATTTCATTTTTGTTTACATGGAATATTTAACAATGTTTTTTAAATGTAAATTATACCACTTGAATCACTTAAAAAATATTTTTGAACACTACCACAAATTTGGTATTTCCCTCAATACAAAAAAGTATATTTTATGTGCAATATAAGGTAATATTATTGGACATGTAATGACGAAGGAAGGTATGTCAATTGACCCTAATTGAGGCAATGCCATTTATAAAATTAAATTGCCAAATAGTAAGAAAGAACTAATTTTTTTTATCACATACTATGCCACACTTTAAAAAATATATTAGTATTAGCAAGGGAATTAAAACTAATAATTATTAGTTTCTAATATCTATAGTATATATGGATATTTATGTTGTATAGTTGACAACTATACAATTTTATTTCATGATCATTTATGTTTTGGGGACATTTACATATGCTTATGGATATATTATGTTTTTATGTATTATAATCTTGTATGAATATGATTTCATTAAAATATTTGATTTGCATTAGAAGAGTTCATTATATATATTCTGAGTACTTGATTATTTTATTGCAAGATCAAAATAATTACCTTTTTATTTTACTAAGGTGTTTGTAAGACTATCTCACCCTTACAAAGTGGAATAAAGGGAGAGTATCATAGTAGAGAAGGATGAAAATATAAACATTAGTGATAGAGAGAATTGAATTGAAGCCACCCACACACACTACACTCTTGATTTCTTCAATGTAACAAATTATAATAGTATTCTATAAAAATGTTAAGAATTTGATTCTCATTATCTATCCTTGTGGTTAAAAATATATACTCACACTATTTTTGAGTTATTTACGAGTTTTATATGTTTTTAATTAACATAATACATTAATTTTATGTATTTTATATTTATATTTCCACGAAACCTCTATATGGACTAAATTTTATTGAATTATGTTGTGGTAAACCATTTATGTATTTTAACTTATAAGAGTATTGGGTGTTTTGTGGATCTTGTGTAATTTTGTATAATGAAATGCCATTTTAGTGACTTAAGGTGGGTGAAATAGGGTAAAAATCACCTAAATAAATTATTTCAAAAGTATTTTTTAACATTGGGAAAATTAGACCTTGTTTTTGAAAATGTTTTTAATAGTAATGTTACCATGTACTTTTTAAAAGAAAATAAATTAGGTCATAATTGAATCTTGTGATGGTATTAGGTTTATATTTTTATGATTTGGGTTGAATTCACCATTTTATATAAAGAGGAGGTCATTTCATTTTATATAAAGAGGAGGTCATACTCAAAAATAGGGTAATAGTTTGTGAATGAATAGGCAAAACAATCAGATTAGGAATTAATGAATTGGATTTCATAATGAATAACTTACAACATAGTATGATAATTAGTAGGCCATGAAAAATGTGAAGGTATAATTGAAATAGAATAAGAGGAAGGAAAATAAGAGAATGGGGACATGGAGGAAAAATGGAGCATTAGTAGGAAGGAAGGGGGATACCATCAAATACATTCAAGAAACATCCATTGTAGAACTAGGTTGGTCAAGCTTTAAATTTGTAATAGTAAAAATTATGGATTTAATTGAAAACTTAGTTTATAATAGGGAATAAAATAATAAGTGTTTGATTGATATAGGTTTAATATTGTGTTTTGTTTGAATGTAGAGGATGGTAGGTTACTTTAAAAAATTAGGGTTTCATTTTTATAGAGCTGGGGATGGAACTTAGTTCTATCCATAAGCCTATAATATTGATGTCAACCCATTGTGGAAAAAAATAATGTATTCATAAATATCAAATCACCTTTAAGAAGTTATCTACAATTACATAGGCTATGTATGCCATAGTTAGTTAATGGCTTATGTATTATTGTCTATTAATACCTTATTGTAGTAATTATCAAAACCATGTGTTGTTAATTCATATTTGACTATTGGAAACATGGTAAAGTTTTATTATCGATTAAAAACTTGGATTGTATAGTGGTTGGGTATATTTTTTGATTGAATTACAAAATTGTTACAAACTTGGGGATTAATTTTAAGATATGCTTTGCATATAAAATCTAAATGCATAATTTTATTGAGTTAAAGTTTGCATAGACTTATGTGTGATATTTATGATCTATAGTGAATAGGCTCTTAGTATGTTTCAATGGTGGTTGACTTTGAAACCTGTGATATTTATTATGATGTATAAAATGGTAATTGTTATCAATTATATTTTTCACTCATCTTTGTTGTAGTAGTATTATTTGAGTATGAATTAAAATAGATGGGAAATATAATGACATAATGGGATCACCTCCAAGATGTGGGACCTTAGAAAATTGAGGTGAACTTCTGAAGAAGGCCAACTTCTTTTCACTAAGCGTAGTGCAACTGGTATATGACCAATTCATGTTAAACTACTGCTTCTTAGTGATGTTTCTCCTAACTAGGGTTTTGACTTATGAGGAAAAGAGTTTTAGAATGATTTTAAAATTAGAAAATGGTAATTTTACCAAATGGTTTATAGTATAAATTAATGATCTATTTATTTGAACACATTTGAATATTTACTATACTGAAATATATTAAAGCACACTCTTATACAAAAATGATATCAAAGGTAATATTGGGAATTTATCAAAAAGGAACAAAGTTATTTATTTTTCCTCAAAAAAAATTCAACAGGGCAGAATCAATACCACAAATGAATCCATATGATTGAAACAAGACTTAGATCATTCACAAATTTAATTGATAGTTATATATACATAAAGATAACATAATACAAGGAAGGCAAAACTTTAATCTATTAGAATTATCTAGGTTATAGCATGTAAATCAATTATTTAAAGGAAAAATAATTTATCTAATAGTAGAAAGGTAAATAGGATATGTATGAAACCCATATTTATAAAAAAAAATGCTCCCTTAAGATAGAGGTAGTTAACAAACCCTTATTCTTAGTTGTAAAGTAGGAAAATAGGGGATATACATGCAATGCCATCCTTTCTAGATTGAAATGGATTCCTTAGTGGAGTAGGAGGAGAATAAATATACAATGGATGGGTACTTCACCAAGTGTTTTAATAAGAGAAGAATCCATTCAAGTCTTCTAGTTAAACCAACAACTTTCCTTTAGTTCTACTACTAAAAACTCTCCTAAGAAATGGGGTGCTAAAATGAACCATGATTTGGTCAAAATTGAGTGATTTTAATATTTGGTTATTTTAGGATATAACTTGGAAAGCTTAACTTGTAATTTATAGTTGAAATTTTTAAAACTTTTAAGTCATTTAACTTGATGAAAGGGAAAGTGCAAATTACAACATGATTTTTTACAACTAAATAAATTCAAAATTATCAAAAGGAAAAGTGTGAAATACAAGTTGAAATTTTCATCTTAAATGTCAAAAAAAAGATAATTGAAAGATATAAGTAGCTCTTTCTCAACTTAAAGATAAGTGTTGTCAAAATAATAGTTACAATTTATAACTTACAACTTTACAATGTATCTTATAATAATTACAGTTTATAAAATGTGTTTCAAATAATCAATATACAATTGTGATTTATTAAAATTCCTTTTCATTTTTTACTTGTATCTTCTCTATATAAGAATCAAAACTATTGAATGTCTCTTGAAGGTGCTCTTCATGAGGACCAAATGTGTAAAGGTTGGTACTATGAAATTTTGATATTACTTTAAATAGTTCTCTAGAATTAGCTCTATAGACTTAGATGTCTTTTCCCATTTGATCAAGTTTATTATGATACTTGATGAACTAGTGAATGAAATTCAAGTCAAAAGTTGTGTCATGTGTTGATTCTTTCTTAACTACCCCTTTGAATTTATCTTAGACCTCTTCAATAAGAATAAGTTCATCTTGGCAATCTACTATTGTCATAGAGTTAGTAATGATGTCATGGAAGTTTCTAGGTGAGTGGATGAAGTGACTTGATAGTATAAGTGACAAGGATAAAGTGTGCAATATCCTTGTCTTAGTATGCTTGGTTGATTTTTAGTTTTGGCATGGTTTGAGATGATCAGGGATGAATATGGTGATTTGAGCATGTGTAAGATTTCATATTAGAATTTAATAATAATTTGATTTATTGTGTGTATGAATTAATTTAATTTGGTTGATCATTGTTCTCATCTAGACATTTTGGGTCTAGTGGCAAAAAATCCAATTAGGCAATTTATTGACATCACGATTGCCATATGTGGTTGATTCAGGGGGAGTTAGTTATATAGTTGTGATAAAATTTTTGCCTAGTTATTGTGTGCTAAATTTGAGGTCATGTGATTAATAAAAAAATAATATATGAAAGTGAAAAGTTGGGTTGCTAGGCAGTTTGACAGTTTTTTCCCATACTTAGCCAAATTTTCAATATGGTAAGAGGAGCTGAGTAGGAATTTTGATGGTGTTATATTTTTCACACATCAAGGTATCAAGAAAAATGATCATATTGATTTATTAAATTTTATACCTAGTTAATTTTTGATAAATTTTAGGTCATACAATGAAGTGCATCAAAATATATGCATGTGCAAAGTTGGCCTTTCAGACAATTCTTGACATAGTTGGCTCTGTGGTAGAAGAAATATAAGTAAGAAGATTAATGGAGTTATATATCACATGTGTGAAGGTTTTAAGATAATTTTACACATGGTTAGATTATCCTATGTGAGGATATCATATGGTCCAAATTTTAGATCATGCGTCTAAGAAACATGAAATTTATTCAGGTGAAAAGTTGGCCTTCTAAGTAGATACCAATGGTCCCCATACCTAGTCTATTTTGCATGATGTTAAAGACCAAAACCAAATGGAGATTAAATAACTCATGAGAATTTTTGTAGATTAATATATATGGTGTGTTTTGATTTTAATGTGTTAAAGTTTTTTTTGGTTAACAAAGTTAAAGATTGATCTCATTACAATAGGATCAATGAGGCATGTTCATTCCAAGATGCTAAGATGCAGTGAGATGGTGCCAAGTGTTCAATGTTTAATGTTGAGAAGAGATAAAGATTGAGATTATTCCAAGGATCCATGATGAGTAGGTATTCATAATAATATATATCAATGCTGCATATTAAATTCAATAGGTCAAAGTGATATATGTCTAGAATTATTAAATCAAGGGCAATCTCAAAGAGATCGATGGATCGTGTGTGATCAAGATTTCAAGATTTCACAAGATGAGGCCAAGTATTTGAAGTTTAATGTTTGGGAAGTGATGCACTATGATTTAAAGTTTGAATAATATCAATGGTTCTTATTTAATCTAAGCAATGAGGACATGAGATGATATCATGGTGAATGAAGTTTAATTGTGACTGTTTGAACTCAAAGACTTGAATTTAACAAAAGAAATACTTGTATCTAATTTTTGGGCCATATTTTTTTATCTATTCATAATTTTATCATGATGTCAAAATTTAATTATTATAGGAATCTAAGTCACCTCTATAAATATATATTTTAGGTTTTGAAAGTGTGTTAAGTCAAAGTTATGATGGTTCAAAGTTGATTGTGTTTTCATGTTTATTATGCAAGTGACCTGAGAAAGATAATTGAGTTTGTGTTGATGGTGTTTCGATATTTCATGATTTTTTATATATTGGAGAGTGTTTTAGACTCTATGAGGACCATATTTTTGTATTATTAAAGTTTGAATAATCAAATGCAATATGAATAAAAGGTTAGAAGTCGATTGTGTTTTAATTTAAAATGACTATGTATATAGAGAAGTGTTTGAGCTAATTGAGGGTTATAAAATGGGTTCTCTAATGGATGTTGGAACTTAAAGGGGACATATATATCATGTGGCATGGTTCCATGAGTTTTGAAGTTCTCATATATTCCTAGTTTTCTTGGAGAATTATGAAAGAGGTGAATGGGTCATTAAAGGACCTAAAAGGTGACTTAAGCTTATTTTAAAGAGAGTTGGGGTTAAGTGTGACCCATGTAAGATGCCTTAAGGGTTAACACATGACTAATTGATGAAAATGAAATATTTTGAACTTTATAATCATTATATCTCTATAAATTATGAAACAAAATGTGTTAGTTTCTATATTTTTAGAGAGATTTGGGCAAGTCTTGTGTGAGAGTTGTGGAATGAAGGAGAGGGAGAGTACCCAATAGATAAGTTGATGAGTAGAGAAATTTTAATACTATTTGTATGAACTATGTTTCATGTTTTTTTATGTTATAATATTGATATTGTAGATTGAGGATGAGTGAAAAGGTCTAAGGTGATCTAAAAGGTGGATTTAGATGTATTGGGTGTGTAGAGTTGAATAGAGATGATATACTATATTTTTCCATCAGATTGGTAGGAAATTAGTGTTCAAGAGATGTTATGATCATAGGTGTTGTTGTGGACTATCAACATCTAGGGGGTTATATCCTCCTTCCAAGGTGAAACTTGCTAAATTTCCATTTGTTATAGTAGCTCAGCTAGATGGGTGTAGTAGCTCCTTGTGGATTATAGTCTCACTAAAATAAGGGATGGTAGTTCCTTGATCAGTTGTTGTTAGTATAAATTGTTTCTTATTATTATAGGATAGTAGTCTAATTGTAGGTTCCACTAGGATTTCTCCCCTTAGAGGATCTCCCACATATGTCATGTATTATGTGTTTGATCTTGCATTGTCTATCTTGTTCATTTTTATGAATGATGTGTATGTTTCATGAATGCCTATAGAAATTGATTAAGAGTTTAAAAGGATTGAAATTGAATTTTTAATAACTAATCTCACTAATTCACCCCCATCTTAGTGATTTTACATGTATCTTTTTGTATCAGATTAGGTCATTTGGTAAAGGCTTGATAGCTTAAAGGTGATCCAAGGTACAATACAGGTAGTCATCAAGGATGTTTCTCTACTAAGAAAGCACTTATGTTCAATGGATCTAAGTATACTTTTTAGAGTGAAAGAATGAGGACATACATCATGTTCTTAGGGTTTGATGTATGGTAATCTATTGTGGATGGTTATGTTGTTCCAACTACTCCTCCATCTAGTGTTATAGATAAGAATTTGTTTGAGAATAATTACAAGGCAATGAATGCCATCACTTATGGTCTTACAAAGACTAAGTTCAATAGAGTAATCCATTATAAATCTACTAAATGGATATGGGATAAAATTTAGATCATTTATGAATGAGATTCAAAAGTTATGTTGGTAAAGTTACAAACTCATCGAATATAATTTGAGAATCTCAATATGAAGGAATAAGATTTTGTGGCATCTTTTCTAAGAGAGTTGATGAGATTGTTAACATCATCAGAGATCTTGGAGAGAACCTTGAAGAAGTTACTATAGTTTAGAAAGTATTCAGGTCCCTCTCTCTCAAATTTGATCCTAAAGTATCTACTATAGAAGAAAGTCATGATCTTTCTCAGTTAAATTTGGATGAATTGTATGGCATCCTTATTGCCTATGAGATGAGGAAGAATGACGATATACCACCGAAGAAGGAAGTAGAATTATAGATAGAGATTAATCCTAATAAGAAGTTATAAGGTAAGAATCTCAAGGAGGATGACCTTTTTGATATTGATGAGGATGAATTGATTGATTTGTTTACAAAGAAATTAAAATTAGGTTTATGAAAATATAAGGGTAAACCACCCTTCAATTTCTTTAATTATGGAGAGATAAGACATTTGGCTAGAAAGTGCCCCCAAAAACATGACGTGAAATAGCATGGTGAAGATAAAGATGAAGACAAGAAGACATTTAAGAAGAAAGGATTCAAAAAGTATAATAATAAGATGTACTTCAATTACAAGAAGTGTCTCTACACCAATAAAGATTGCAACTCATCATATGAGAGTGAAGATAGTGACTCAAAGTATGATTATGAATATAATGGTCCTTTTGAATATGAAGCCATTTCCATGGTTGAGGAATGATGTTGATCACATCAAAAGGATTCTACTTGGAGTAATTTAGATGATGATGAATATGAGGTGGACTATGAAATTACATTGTCAAAATGCTTTTGAAGAACTAAAGACTGAGAAGAAGATGAAGTCTCAAATCAAAGACTATAAGGATAAATTTAGTGTGTATGAGGTAAGAATGAATGAAGACACCAAGAAGCATGAAGATATGGTCAAACATCTCAATTGTCAATTGGAAATTCTATCTACAAGCCTGAAAGCTAAAGAAGATGAATGTTCAACATATGTAATTAAAAATGAGTCATTAAAATATGATTTAGAGAAGATATATAGTAAGTTGAAGTCATTTATGAGATTTGAAAAGATCTCAAGTGACCTAGACAATATTTTGAGTGGGTAAAATCTTGCTAGTGATAGAACTAGTCTTGGATATGAATAAGAACAAAATAATGTAGTTCAAGACAAGATGAAAACTAATGTGAACAAGGTAAATCATACTTTTAATACAAATCATCAAATAAGGAATGAAGGTGCTGGAAAAATGAAGAAAAATTAGATCAAATAGCTAAATTCCATGAGGTATGGAAGTTTCAATGGTTACTATTACACATGTAATCAATTTAGGCATAAAGCTAGTGAATATAAGAGACCCATTAAAAATGAGTTTGCATGGAACTATGATGGGGGTCATTAGTCAAAAGGTGTGAACAAATTTAAGTGCTTAAACTATCTTTATGTGAGACACTTTTTAGACCATTGACCACATAAGGTTAGATAAGGTGAGTCCTATTCAAAAAGAGGAGCTTGTTTCATTTGTCATGACATAATACACATTATAAGTATTTTTCCAAATAAGGTAAGACAAAATATGTTTCCATCAAAGAGAATTTTTTGTTAAAATAGTGAGAAGATTGGCCACTTTACTAGGTTTTGTAAGTAAAAGTCATCAAGTGAAAATGAGGTCAATCAGGTTCCTAGAGTGTAAGGTAGAGGGCAAGTTAACTCATGAAAACAAAAGGTGGAAATTATGAGTCATGATGAGTCTTTCGGTCCAAGTAGATTATTTTATATGATGGATAATACTTTAGAAGTTGAAGAGTATAGGGTCTCTCATTACCTGCTCATCTTGTGAATGAAGAGACCAAGTTCAAGAAGAAGACCAAAGTGTTGGTTGAATATAGTCTTGAGGTATCTATGGATCCAAGTGAAAATCTTACCATTGTTGAGCATTTCTATTATCTTAAGCCTAAGTAGAAGAAGAAGAAATATAAGCATCAAATGACCAAGGAGGAGAAGTAATATGAGGGTTTGTTTACAAATCCTAGTTTCACATTATTCTAGGACATTGTGAAGTAGGGTGTCTCTACCTATGCTTCTTAGGAGACATCTTTCTTGTGGAGAATTAATTTTCTGTGCTCAAGATCATAAATAAAATCTATATAGAGACTTGTGTTGATCTTAGAAGGTCATTTGTTAAGGGAGAGCAACAACTTCATGAGCTTACTTCAGAGGTTTGTGAAAGACATCTAGTATAGGGTTAGAATGGGTGTCTCCAAGTGTGCAAGAATATTTAGAGGTGGATGTTGACCAAAAGGTGGTTTGCTGACTTTGTTAGTTCTAAGATTCTATGGTTTTGGGCTATGATAGAAAATTGGTTTTCATTATGAGTTGATGTCTAGGAATTATTAATAGGCTAAATGGGATAAATGGGTTGTCAAATAAATATTCAAAAAGAGTTTAAGGTTTGTGGTATTCAAATTATTCATGTTTTTGTCAAGATGTAAGCCTAATTAGTAAGTTGGTTTGTGAAAGAAGTATGTTACAAAGGATGATATAGTTATTTAAAATTAGTGTGATTAAGGAAGAATATGAGAGTGCTCTAGATATGAAGTTTTAGGTCTTCAAGGCATGTCTAATAAAAGTTATGGGCTCTGCAAGTTCTAGGTAGGGTTACTAAGAAACTAGACAAGCATAGTGAGAATAAGGGTCCTTTTTGTTCAATTTATCCTAAAGATAAATTAATTAGTATTCCAATACGAGTTATTAGGTTGGTTTACTACATGTTTCCTATTTTGTGAGTCGCATTAAATTATGTTGGTGGTCCTTATGGTAGCTTGAGATAGAAGGCTACCAAGTCTGTATGGTGGATTTTTATCATGTGTGGATGTCTAAAGATGATCAAGAGGTGAAATAGCTCAGAGATCTTAAGGTAAGTCCCTATTATATGTTTTTTGGTGATTTCCATCATATTTTAGTGTTTTTGTGTGTTTTTTCTTCATTAGTTCCAATGCTTAGTTGAAGAGAGTGTTAGCATGGAGCAAGAGGAAGTTGTTAAGGCAAGAAAAGGTAGGCTCAAGGTAAGGGGGAGTTTGTACTATATTTCAAAAATGGTCTTATCCTATTGATAGTATTTTTGGGTCCTCAAGATTATTTTGTTCCCACTTTGTCATTGTGTCAAAAGGGGAGAAAGTTGTTATTATGGGAGTGCTTGAAGAGAGAGATTGAAGGTGATTTGTATATTGTTTTGTGATGGGTGTTGACATCAATGAAAAAGGGGAGATTGTTGGAGATTTTTCAATGATGTCATGGTGATGTCATATAGGTGTCTAGATGAGTGGATTAAGTTCCTTAATAGTCTAAGTGACAATGACAAAGTGTGCAATATTATTGTCTTAGTATGCTTGAAGTATGTTTGGTTGATCTTCAATTTTGGCATGGTTTGAGATGATCAATCATGAGTATGGTGATTTGAGCATGTGCAAGGGATCTTATAAAAATTCAAAAATGATTTGAGTTATTTTTTTCATGATTGGATTTCATTTGATTGATCATTGTTTTCATCAAGACATTTTAGGTCTAGTAGTAGAAAATTTGAGCAGGTGGTTTGCTAACATCACCATTACCACATGTGGTTGAGTTAGGGGAATTTAGTCATATGGTTGTGATCAAATTTGTGCCTAGTTATTATGAAATAAATTTGAGTTCATGAAATTAAGTGTAACATGATGTATGAAAGTGAAAATTTAGTCTCCCAAGCAGCTTGATAATGTTTTCCCATACTTAGCCAAATTTGCAAAATGACAAGAAGAGTGAGGTAGGAATTTTGATGGTGTTATATTTCACATGCATGAAGGTTTCAAGATAAAATGATCATATTGGTTTGTTTAATTTTTTTCCTAGTTTATTTGTGTTAAAATTTAGGTAATGTGATGAAGCACATCAAAATATGCATGTGCAAAGTTGGCCTTCCAAATAATTCTTGACATAGTTGGCTTTATGGCAGAAGAAATTTAAGTGAGAAGATTAATGGAGTTATATCTCAAACATGCAAAGGTTTCAAGATCAGTTTGAAACATGGTTTGATTATCCTATGTGAGGAAATAATATGGTCAAAATTTTATATCATGAAACTAAGTGTAATAAAATTTATTGAGGTGTAATGTTTGCCTTTCAGGTTGATACCAATGGTACCCATACTTAGTCTATTTTACACAATATGAAAGATTAGGACCAAATAGAGATATAATGGATCACAATAATTCATATAGATAAATATATAAGGTTCATGTTGAGTCAAATATATCAAAGTGTTTATTGGTTAAAATATTTTAATATCGATCTCCTTACAAAAGGATTAATAGAGCGTGTCCATTCCAAGATGTCAGGATGCAACGAGATGGTGCCAAGTGTTCAATGTTTAATGTTGAGAAGAGATAAAGATAAAGATTGTTCCAAGGATCCATATTGATTATATGTTTTTACTAATCAAGATAAATGGTGCATATTAAAGTTAAGAGGTCAAAGTGATAGTTGTCTAGCATTGTTAAAGCAAGGATAATCTTAAAGAGATTGATGAAGCATGTGTGATCAAGATTGCATGAGATGAGGCCAAGTGTTTAAAGTTTAAAAACTAGCCAGTGGTGTAATATTAGTTAAATTTTGAATAATATTGATGGTACATATTCAATATAAGCATAGAGGACATGAGATGATAGCATGGTGATTGAAGTTTAACTGTGACCATTTGAATTCAAATATTTGAAATTAGCAAAGGAAATACCAATGTCTAGTTTTTGGGCCATATCTTTTGATATATTTAGAATTTTCTCGTGGTGTAAAAATAAAATTTGTAAAGGAATCTAAGATACATCTATAAAAGTGTTTAAAAGTGTATATAGTTAAAGTTTTGATGGTTCAAAGTTAATTATGTTATCATGTTTGTTCTACAAGTGACCCGAGAAGGATAATTGAGCTTATGTTGATGTGGTTTCAATGTTTCATTATGACTTAGATATTGGATAGAGTTTTAGACTCCATTAGGACCATCTATGTCTATCGTGATTGTTTGAATAATCATATGTAGTATGAATAAAGGGTTATAATTTGACTATGTTTTCATTCATAATGAATGTGTGTACAAAAAAGTGTTTAAGCTTATTTGGGGTTAGTAGAAGAGTGATTTGATGTATGTTATCACTTAAATGGGACTTATATATAATGTGTCATGGTTTCATGAGTTGGAAAGTGTTCCTAGTTTTCTTAGAGAAGTGTCAAAGAGGTGAATGGATCATCATTAGACCTAAAAGGTGACTTAAGCTTATTTGAAAGAGACTTGTGCTTAAGTGTGGACCATGTAATATGCCTTAAGGGTTAAGGCATGCCTATTGGCTAACAAGGAAAGATTTCTAACTTGATAATCATAATAAATATAAAAATGGTGAAACCAAATGTGTTGGTTTCTAGATTTTTTAGAGATACTTGGTAAAGGTTTGTGTGAGAGTTGTGGAGCAAATGAGAGGGAGAGTTCCCAGTAGATGAGTTGATGAGTAGAGTAGTTTGAGTACTATGTGTATGACCTATGGGTCATGTTTTTTATTTTAGAATATATCTCTTGTATATTTAGGATGAGAGAAGATGTCTAGGGTGATCTAAAATGTGTCTTTAGATGCATTGGGTATGTAGATTTAAAGAGAGATGATATACTTTGTTTCTCCATCAAATTGGTAGGCAATAAATGTTCAAGATATTTTTTTCTCATAGGTGTTTTTGTGGTAGCTCAACATTAAGGGGATTTTATCCTCCTTTTAAGTTGAAACTTGATAAAGGTCTAGTTGTTGTGTCAGCTCAGCTAGATAGGTGTAGTAGTTCTTTATGGGATTGCAATCTCACTAAATTAAGGGATGGTAGTTCCATGATCCATTATGGTTGGTCTAAATTAGTTATTTTTATTATAGGAAAATGGTATAATTGTAGGTTACAATGGGTTTTCTCCCCCAAAAGGGATTCCCACATATGTCATGTGTTATGTGCTTGATTTTTCATTATCTTTCTTGTTCATTGCTATGAATGATGTGAATTATTCATGAATGCTTATGGTAATTGATTAAGAGTTTGAAATGATTGAAATTGAAGTTAGAATATCTAGGCTCACTAATTTAACCTCCCCTCTTAGTAATTATGCCTATAATAGCTTCATCACATGGTAATTTACCAAATGAATCCTCAATATCATATATTATATGTGTGGCCTTGTCACATGTGTTCTTGGCCTTCTCAATAATTTCAATGAGTATTCTAATTTTGAATTAAGCTACCCTTTCTAGATATTCATGCTTTTAATGATTATTTAATATATTGTTTGGCACAAGGGTGTCAATATCAATCAGGTTAATAGCCTACATTTTGGAAAGTAGAGGTTTAGCCTTTCAACCTTTTATTCGTATTTTCTTATCTCTACCTTTAGTGATGCATGATCATCCTTCAAAGTCTTATAGTGGTTTATGTTGAGTTCTATTACTCCATTTCCTTCTATGATTAGTTCAACAACCCAATCTTTTTTAGACCTTCCCATGGTAATAATATCTATCATTTCCTCAAATGTTTCTTTGGTAGGGAACTAAGAGAGAGAGAGAGATTGAGTTGGCTAGGTATAATCAAGTGAATTAGCTAGATCTATGAACTTTTTAAAGGCAGTTGTCAACTACTCAACTTTTTTCTTCAATTCACCTTTATTAGCCTTATCGCTATTCATTTTCTCAAAAAGATATTTTATACTTGACTAAACATTATGCTTTAGTCCGTACATTATTATACAACCTTGGTGCACTTTAGATATCTGATAATCACCCACCACTAAATATTCTTTTTATTTATCTAGTGGGGGAACTGATATCTCCACATATCTTTTCCCTACTACATCATATGGGATTCTAGAGATAATCTTGTGGCCTATCTTTGGTTATTTGGATACCTCCAATAGACCAAAATCTAGATTGTTATGGGATATCATTTATTTCCTTTTCTTTGACATTGATTGTGTTTGCCAATTTGGAGTGGCTACCTATGAATCCCATGTTTTTCTAATGAGCACTATTATCTATGAATATACAACTAATGTTCCTAAATTGGTGGTTATCATGACATGTGTCATATCTACCATTGACATTACCATTGAGTCCTTGAATGATGTTTTGGCTATCTCTTCCCCATTAATAGGTTGAGTGGCCATAGTTGTATTAGTGGGTATCTCTATTTCCACCTCCTTAGTGGGGGCTTAGGTTAATGTGAGAGTGGAAGAAGGAAATAATACTTGGATGGGTGAGGTGGATGTGTATGTGTTTACCAAGGGTGTAAAATTTGGATGTGACACACGTGTAAAGGTAAGGACATGTGGTTGGAATAAGGGAACCTATGTAATGGTGGAGATCAAGGTAGAAACTAAATAAATCAATGTAGTGTGAATACTTAGAGTGGATAAAATGGGTAGTGTGATGGAAGATTAAAATTAAGTTGAATCTATCCTAGTTGATGGGATGGCTAGTGCAATTGTAGTTAGAATTATTGAATCTACAACCATGTACTGTTAGGTGGTATTAGTGATTAATGGGGAGTTAGAAGATATAGGGGATGAGTTGGAAGTGATTGAAAAAGAGGGAAGTGAAATTGGAGTTAAAGTATCCAACTATGTTTGTTGGATTATTTCCAAGGGAGTCACTTGCATAGGTGGTTAAAATGAAAGAACAATTACTTACATTGGTAGGTTGGTGTAACTAAGAGGGGTAATTGTTTGTGCTGACTAAGTAATGAGGATAGGAGGAGGGATTAATATATTTGGTTGGATAGGAGTTGTGTCCTCTATGTAAATTTATAGTGCTTAATCCATTGGCTAAGATGATTCTTAGCTATTGGAAGAATCCCTTCTTTCCTTCTTCTTTTGTTTGTGCTTGTTTAAAATAACTTGCCCCACTACCTAATATATTTGAGATCTATTACTGGAGTTTTTTCTACTTTTTATGTTATGGATCCTATTTCCACATTATAATGTATTTCAAATATTATACATTAAAATCTAATGTACACTCTATACATAGTTTATCTATAATTGTATATGTATGGTGTCATCACCAATGATTAATGGGGAAGCATTATGGGTTAACTTGGCACATAGTTTTGGTAACCATTATTTTGTAAAACTACTATGTTAATTAACTATTAATTTATTATAGATAGACATACAATAGGAAATACATTGGATGAATTAACTTTGAGAAGGTGAATATAGTGTGTGAATTTGGGAGATTTTGTTGAGCGCATCTCAAAATAATATTTATGTATTGTAATTATGAGAAGACTGGTGTGAGAGTGGATTATACTCTTGTTGGTTGGTAATAATATTTAAACAAATATTTCCTGGTGGATGTATCCCACATTGGGTGAACCATGTTAAATCATATCTTTGTGTTATGCATTTCAATTTCTATTCTTTATATATTTCTATTCATAACTTTTCTTATTGTGATTCTATGAAATTGTTCTACATTAAATTATGATTTATTCCTAAAACTACTACCACTACACCCTTATCCTTTATTTATTTAAGATTATCTATTATAATAAGGGTCTCTTTGGTTATTTAACCCCTTTTCTCCTTAAATAGTTTAATGTTATATTTATAACTATGGTAGTCCTCTCAAACAAGGAGAAGGATTCAGGTGTAGACCACTAGTCTTAAGGAAGAGGTTGGAGATAAATTTGATTATCAAAGAAAACCTTACATACTGGCTACTCCTCATCTTTCAAATCTTTAGAGACTAGTGCCATATCATAGGTTTTTATTTATACCAAGATCATTCTATAATAATCTCTTAACCTAACTTCCTCTTCATCTTACATATTTTCTAAGTAATCTTCATAAAAAGGAATGTGGGAATATGTGGTATAGATTATACTGGTAACAAAAATAGTCACATAATAGAAGGGTCTAGCATTAAGATCTCTCAAGGTCATTTGGGTCATCTTTACATCTGCACATCTAGGCTTTAATAGAGAATTTAAGGTAGATATCTCCATATTGATAGGGAAGTGGATCCATGTCTTGTTCCTACTTGATAAAAACTTGTGAGTTTCCACTACTTATCTCATTAGTTCCATTAAGGCCCATTTGTCACTTACATAGCTAAGGAGAGTGTAAAGACACCCACTAAAACCACCAACTCTAATATATGAATATGTGGGGAAACAAACAAAGTATGCTACCCAATTTGATATTTTTTCTATTATAGCATTATAAAATCTTGTTTTTCCTAATTATCTTTCAAACATGATTATAATATAGTAGAAAAAATCATCATTAACCCTTATGAATCATTTCTTGCTTGCCTCTAATGTGAGATTAGGGTAGTAGTTATAAACTTTATTGATGTGATCTTGTAATGTGTTCATTTCCAAGAATGTCCTCTCTTTTTCTAAGATATATAAAAGATATGATGTCATATAAAACTTACCTATAGTTTGAACCTCCATCAACTACTTGTGAATGGAATCACTTATCAATTGGGCCTAGTGAGTGTATTTTTTGTTTTGATGGATTATCTAGATATACTAGTACATCTAATATTGATAATTATTTGAATTTTTGTTCCCTCTAACTCTATGCAAGAGTATAATGACATCTCCTACTTCATCCTTAAAGTCTATCCTAGCCAAGGTTATCGACATTTTTTTGGTTATGGATCTAGGGTTTTTAACCACTATTTGTTTAAAACTCATAGATAAGATGCATTATTATATTGATAGAATTTTTTGGAGGAATTAAGGGAAATATCTATGTAGCTTTCATATTCTAGGATCAATAACGTAGTATCAATGAAATTTGGATCAAGGTTCAGAATATTATCTCCTTTACCATTCACTACTTCTATCTTCTTAGGATCATAGTGTTTATCTATGCTGAGCATAGGCTTAGGGATTTATATTAAGAGTAGGAAGGATACATCCTATGGAAAACCACTATCATAGTTTCCCTAAATCAGATCATTCCTCAATTTTCCATTTACTTTATTCTAAAAAATTTCTAAATCTATGTGAACTAGATCTATGTCAGTTATCTCATTGGTGTTTGAATCCAGATTGGATCAGACACTAGGTCCCTTTGACTTGAAATTCATCTCCTTATAGACATGTACACTAGGTAAAAGGGTGAAGAAAAAAAAATACAAAGTTGGTTGAGATTTGGGTTTTTAATTATAGGTCATTTATCTAGTTTTAATATTTTAGGATTTTGTTATGGTTTTGTAGTTAAAAAAATTGGTAGAGGTATAATGTTCAATTGTAACTATAAAGTCAATCCAAAATGTCTAGCAGGGTTTTGAATTGAAATTACACTTATAAATTTTGATAAAATATCTAGTGAGAAAATGTTTTACAGAAGCAAGTCAAACTTCCTATGAGAACTCAAAGTTGTTAAATCAAGGGGAATCTCTACCAAGGTTTTTATGTTTTTCTTCTACTAAAATATCTATGGGGTTTGATCTTGAAATAGGAGAGATTTATGTCATAATTTAAAAAGTGGTTCTTAATATAATATTCTAGATTAATAGTATAGACACAAACCTATATTTATTTTGAAAATATGTAAATAAATATGATAATCTAGATTAGTATCATGTGAATGAGAAAAACAAGACAATTGAGCAATACTACTGATGATGATACTCATTTGACAGTTTCAAAGATAAACCCCTTAATTTTGGTAGAAAAAACTATGATTTGATAAGAATATCAAATGGAAACAATTTAATGAAATGAAAGTGACCTATAAAAATACTATGAATGCATGTGTGGGAGGTTAGCAATGGTGGATCTAGTACATGGCATTTGTGTTGCTCAGTGATGAAGGTCTAGTTCATGGCACTGCTTGGCCATAGAGATTTGGATCTTGATATCACTTTGACAATGGATCTCCATATTTTCTTTGAGATATTAAAAATTATGACAAAAAACTAATTACATATTAATAAACCATGTAATAAATTCTAATCATAGTAATAGATGGATGAATGGTAAGAAAGTGGGTCCACGAAGTCACTTTACAATTTTGCAAGCTGAAAAATTATGATTTGATTTTTAAACTCCACTTTCCATTGAGTGGGTTTTATGGATGTAATAAATGTTTTGGAGGTGGGTAGAAATATCTTGATTACACTTTTTAAGTTTGAAAAATTGAGAAGTGTATAGGGAGTTCCAATTCTCATGGGGTAGTGACAAATGGTAGAAATTGGAGTTCATGTTACACTTTGCAAATTTTCAATGTAGCAAAGTGTAACTAAATTGTTGATTCCCATTGATATCAAGTAAGAGTAGAAAATGGAGTATCAATTACATTTTTCAACTTTAAAAATTGTAAAGTGTGATGTGAGTTCTATTTTTTATTAGGAACTGGGTAAGCAGGAAAGTGGAGGTTTGGGTGCACTTTATAACTTTACACAGTTGCAAACTGCATATAAATCTCTTATTTCCACTTGGGTCTTAGAAAATGGTATTTAGGTCACTTTTAAATATTTTTCTAAAATAATTTATGGGTCTCCCTTAGGTTATAAGTTTTTTTGATTGGGACAAAAATATGAACATTTTTGAAGACCTCTATGGGATGATTACCTATTAATCAATTTATTCTCATTAGCCTTCTGGTTCATTGAGCATGGAGTCATTTTAATTTTAACAAACTCTAATTGGAGAAGAAACAAAATTGGGATTTTCTTAAATAAGAACAAAATAGGGAAAACAAACTAAGAAAATAAAACTCCTAATGAGTTTTAGACTTATGCAAAATCACTTATTTGGGGAAACCAACTAAACCTAATATAAACAATGTTTGGAAAGAATTCTAACCTTAGAAGAAAGCATTTAGGTATATTGCATTAACTAGGACAGGTATCTCTGATCCATTGCACCTAGATAGATGGAATCCATTGGCTCCATTGAATTTAGTTATGATATATGTACCACTCCATATTGCATCAAAATTTATATGCTTGTCTAGCTTGGCTCTTTTAGCATCCCATTTTAGAACCATGTATTCCTCATTAAAGCTCTTATCAGATGATTTTTTTAAATAAAAATTTATTTTTATTTGAGCCTAATTTTCTTTAAGAACATGTGTTTATTGGTTCATGACTTATTACATCTCCATTATTTATACAAAACACACAGTCATTATATCATTTTCAATCAATTCCAACTGATGATTGAGCTCTAAAGATGGAAACTCTATTGACATTGGAAGTATAGCTTCCCTACATAGACCAACATGAATGGAAATTTTATAATGGCTCTCTTGGGAGTGATCATGTCAGCCCAAAGTATTGATTTCAACTTAGTATGCAATATCCTTTGGTTATCTTCCATTGTCCTTTTAATAATTGTTAAGATATTTTTGTTGGTGGATTCTACCAAGTCACTACCTTATGGGTAATGATTAGATGATATATTTAGGTAGATGTTATGTTTTACTACTCATTCACTCACTTGAGTTCCCATAAAAGATTTGGCATTATCTGAGATAATGGACTAAGGAACACCAAATCTAGTGACAATGCCATCCATAAATTCCAAGATAGATTCTTCCATGGTATATTTCAACATAAATATTGTATTCCATCTAGTGAAATAATTAGTTGTTGTAAAGACCCATTTGTGGTTAGCATTTGATAATTGATTGATCATGCTAATGAAATCCAATCCCTGATGAGAAAATAGCTGGTCAACTTGGATTGGTTAGAGAGGGAGTGTTGTTAATATTTTCTTTCTTGAAAATTAGTCACATTTTCAAAAATTGTATACCCATTTATGTGAATATTTAAATAGGTTAGGAAAATATTATCCTACCCTCATTATTTTTATGGTAATAGTCCTTATAAATAAATGGCCACTTGATGAGCCATTATTAAAATCCTTAAGCACCTTGGGAATTTAATTGTGCTTAGTGCACCTAAACATAACTCCATCAATATATTTCTAAAAAAATATCTCATCAACAAGATCATAAAGAATAGATTGGAGTCTGAAGTACCCCTTCTTAGACTATTGGAGTGCATGTGAGTATTCTTTAGTTTGTAGGAAGGTAGTCATGTCATTGATCTAGTTGTTGAGTAGATTCAGAGTCATTGGTTGGAATGATTTTTTAATTTATAATACATTAGTAACGTCTATATCAAAATCAAGCTATTTAAATAATAACTTTCCTCTTATAATCTTAGTTATTTTGATGATCACGTAATATTACATGATTTTCATGATACAACCCACTCTCTTTTCATTTATTTCATAGCTCAAAATTAACTCTTTGAAACTCTAATGACTAACCATTAGATGATTTTTTTTTTAATTTTAGAGCATTTGACTAAACTTTTTTAGAGTTTTTATTACTACATACACTTACTTCTCAATAAAACTATAACTTTCTTCGTAATCCTTCAATGATTGACTAAAAAAGGCTATAATATTCTCCAATTATTCTTCATTTTCTTTGGTTATAATAGATAATAAACTTCCCTATCCTCCAAAATAATATAGAATTAAATCATTCTCATAGTTGGGATTTATAAGGGTAGGAACTTTAGAAATAGCCTATTTGATGGATTCAAAACTATCCTTTCCTTCCCTTGTCCAACTGAAACTAACCACATTTTTAAGCATAGTAGTAAGGGGTTTGGTCATGGAGGAAAAATTTAGAATGAACCTCCTTAAGAATTTTATCTTCCCCAAGAAACTTTGTAACCCCTTTTTATGGTCAAAAGTGCTAATGAAGAGATAACACTTACTCTCTCTAGGTCTATTGCAATACCTTATTTTTAAACTATGTGTCCTAGTAGTTTTCATTCATGAACTATGAATACACACTTTTTGGATTGAGGGAAACTCCAAACTTTTTTCACCTTTCAAAAACTTTTCTAAAGTGATTTAGATGGTCACTAGCCTATTTTAAATAAATAGTGATGCCATCTATATATACTAGAATCATCTCATTGATAAAACCCTTGAGATCTATATCCATGGTCCTTTCAAAGGTAATGCCAATGTTGGCTGGATTGAAAGACATATTTTTATAGGAATATGTGCCCCCTTTTTTATTGAAAATGGTCTTGAACTAGTTGGACTCCTAAACTAGGATTTGGTTATATCCGAAATAACCATCTAGAAGGGAAAACCTTTCATATCCATAACCTATTTGGTGGATTTTCTCAATAAATGGAAGGGGATAATGATCCTTTAAGGATGATCTTTTTAGGTCCCAAAAATATACACAATGCCTTATTTTACCATTATATTTCCTAACAGGGGCCAAGTTAGCAACCCATGATGAGTGTTTGATAGGTAAAATGATGTTATCTTCCATTTACTTGAATAGCTCACTCTTAATCAAGGGCACTATTTTTGGGTTTATTAGTGTCCATTTTTGTCTAATAAGCTTAGTATTTGGGTCAATATATATTGTGTGTTGGGATAAGATAGGGTTAACACACATTAGATATTTATAACTCTAAGTGAATTTATCATCAAATTATTCACACAATTCAATAAAATCTCACTTTTTAGAAGTTTTACATACCTTTTTGATCATCAAAGCTTTACATTCTGAGATGACTACTAGCTTGTAAACTTCTTGCTTGACCATGAGATATTTATTTTCACCCTTTAGCTGATCATAAAAGTTGAAGATACTTTCTAAAGTAACAAGGCCTATGGGAAACTTGTTAGTCTTCATCTGAATTATCTAATCCCTATATTATTCTTAGATCCTTGACTGATTTTTGCCTAATAATTTAGCCTCATCTCATAAAAAATTAATAATTTGCAAATCAGTATAAAAAACTTGCTATTTGGTTTCATTGTTAAGGAAAGATGGCCTCACTATTATTTTTACATGTTGACTATTGTCCTTCTTAATCTCTTTAGGTATATTATATTGAGAACCCATCAAGGTCATGAAATCAACATCTTTGTTTTATGATCTTTGTATAATTAAATGTTTAAAGTGATAAAATATTCAAATAAGTCCCAAACACTATGTTTTTAAGATCTCAAAAAGTTATTTTTGGTTGTTCTTTTTTATCTCACTTGATGAATGATTAATTCACTATCACCAAACACTTGTAGTGATTATATTCCCCTTTACTTGGCCGACTAGAGACCTCAAATGAATAATTCATGTTCAACCACATTGTTAGTGA
Source organism: Torreya grandis (assembly GCA_037957365.1). Classification (NCBI taxonomy): domain Eukaryota; kingdom Viridiplantae; phylum Streptophyta; class Pinopsida; order Cupressales; family Taxaceae; genus Torreya; species Torreya grandis. The sequence goes on along the minus strand of JARHVA010005104.1, from coordinate 825,160 downwards.
AATTAAAATAAAGTCTAAAATAATATAAATAAATCTCTTTTTGGGTAAATATTAAAACAATACTTGCACCCACACAATTCCTGTCCATTGAGCCATTGAAGTATAGTTGACACATTCCCTTATGATCCTCAACTAGTTTCACAAGATTTTGGATAATTGCATCATCTTCATGAATGTAAGATATATCCATTCCTATTTATTTGACATAATCATATGGATAAAAATATATATTTAATCCCCATTCATCTAGGTGAGTGTCTAGGATTTATTCCATAGGTGTTATAACTTCATGGTCAAGTTCCTTTTCCAGATCTTACAATGTGCAATTCATATCCACATGGATAGGAGTGTATGGTTTAATGTGGTATTTAGTAAGTGGATTATATATTATTATCACTCTAGTCTCATATATTTTTTGAAGAGACATATGGGATATATTAGTAGATAAGTACCCTCCCATTTTTGCATTGAAGTCTCAGGAATGGTAGATAGCAAAATAAGGGGTAGGTTAATAACTGAGATATCTTAGGATATGGATAAGCTTTGGCATGCATGGATGGTAAGTATAAAAATTTTAGTCCTATATATTTTGACAATAGTCCCATATAATTGAACCATGCCTTTTATGACAAGTGTGTATTTAATACCAAGAGCATCTGTTATTTTCTTGGGCATAATAGAATTGCTAGCCCCAAAGTCTATCATTCTATTATGGACAAGATTTTTCCCAACTATGAGTGAAAGATAAAAATGGGGAGGATTATTATTTTTAATTGATTTTGTGTCCATTTAAGGTTGTCAAAAATTAACCACAATAGTATTTACCTTATCTAAGACTTTATTTGTAAGTTAGAATTTTTTTAAAGCTTCTTAAAGTAAGTCCCTCTGTGTTGGGATAGACAGTGCTTCCCAAATGGTAACATTCAAATTAGTATTTTTCATTTGTTCTATAATATTTAAAGGAATGTTACCAACATTTTTTGATGCCTTTGTGGGAGATACATATTCTTTCATGATATTTGGGGTCAACAATTTTGACTTTGGCTAACCCATCAACACATTGGGTGGTTTATGAATTGTGTTGATTTTTTACAACTTCTTGTATGAATCTAGAATTTTTAACCTATTCAATAATAGGTGGTTTATCACATTTTATTTAATTTTTCATGGAGTGTGTATTTTTTTCCACTAAAATACCACCAATGGTTAGTGTTTCCTCTTGATTTATGCCACAAAAATCCTCTTCTTGCCAGTTCAAGAGAGTGGTTTCATTTTGAGTAGGCACTTCTACAAACTATTATTAAGAAGTATCTTCCTCTTACTACCCTTGGGGGTTTGATATGATTTTTACCATCAAGGATTGACTGATGACACCATGAGGACAATAATTTTGATTATGTGATTGAGAATAAGGATAACACCATTTGTACTCCTATGCTAGATTGTTTTGAATAGGAGCAATGACTTTAGAAGTACTTGGGGTAGGTAGAGGATGAATATTTGGGCGATTTTCTTGCATGGTTTGACTTTGGTGTTGTTATTTTTCTTGGTATGGATACCTATTGGGATGATATGTTTTGTTAGCTAGTTGTAAGGCTCATAATATTGGGATTATTTCTTTTCATAGATATTTACTCATTGCTAAAGATTTTAACCATTGAATTAACCTAATACAAATTACAATAAGTGGTAGGAGACAAAGTTGGTACATTATTTGTGATGGGAATTGAGGCTACATTTGGTTGTGTGAGAGGAAACTCTATAAATAATGACATTAGAGGCCAAGGGGTAATTTTTCCAACTTGAATGAGGCAATTTTATGTTCTTATTGCTATGTCATAAGCATTGGGGAGTGTGGTGACACCCATCAACTGAATCATGATATCTATATCACTGTTTAACACTCTCAAGTAATATAAGAAAGAAATATTTGGGGTTGGCTTAACGAACACTAGGTTCTATTGCACATATTTTGAAATAAAAAATTAAATTCACTCATGAACTCATGAGGTGCCCATTTAATTATGGTTAGTTATTCACCTAGTGAGAGGTGGTCACTTTTATCATCAAAATATCTACATATGGAAAACCCTAAATTATCCCAAACATGGATAGAATTATAAAGTAGACTTATTTACTATTTTAAGGCTTTACCTTTAATGAAGAAGCAAGAAGTCTGATAAAAAAATTTACTATTTTATTTTATGAACTAAAAAGATGTTAGTAATATCCCAAATGTGTTAAATGGATGTGGTGGAAGTTTCAATAGTAAAATATGAAAGGATTTTTAGAGCTGAGGTGGGTATATTATCATACTAGGCCAACATAAGTGGGTTGCCTCCATTGAACGCTACAAAATTATTATTTTTTAGGGCCATAATGAGAGGTATGAAAAAACTATGGTTATTTTTAGGAGATGAAAATATATTTGTAAGATTTAATCTATTATAATAATTGATCTTGATTTATTTTTATATGGATATGATAGTTCTTACAAGTAAGTCTTTTTTATATCTTTAATATATGTAAAATTGGATTTCATGAATTCATAAGCCAATAGAGTCATTAGGTGCTCTTGAAATGTGTTTGATGTTTGCATAATAATTTTTGAGAGTAGCATCAATATATTATCTATGATATTTGGGTCCCATGAGGCATGCTATAAATTTTTATCAATTATATTTTGCACCTATCTTTGTTATAATAGTATTATATGAGTATGAATTGTAGTACATGGTAAATATAATGACTCAATGAGATCACCACCAAGATGTGGGACCTTGGTAAATTGATGTGAACCTTTATAAAATGATAAATTCCTTTAACTAAGCTTAGTATAACTGGTATATGACCAGTTCATGTCAAACTACTACTTATTAATGATTTTGCTCCTAACTAGGGTTTTGACTAGTGATGGAATGAGTTTTAGAATGAGTTTTAAAAATGGAAAATGGTGATTTTACCAAATGTTTTATAGTGAAAATTAATGCTTGATTTATTTAAACATAATTGAATATTTAATAGATTAAATTTTATTGAAGCACAATCTTATATAAAAATTAGATCAAAGGTAATATTGGGCATTTATCAGTTATCAAACAAAGGTATTTATTTTTACTTAACAAGTTTTTAAAAGGGTAGAATCAATACCACAAATGAGTATATATGATTGAAACAATAATTTTTCATTCACAAATTTAATAAATAGATGTACATATGCAAAGATAACATAATACAAGGATGAAAAAACTTCAATCTATTAGTGTTCTCGATATTACATGTAGATCAATTCTTCAAAGGTATAATATTTTCTCTAACAAAAAAAAGATAAATGGGATACGTATGAAACCCATATTTATAAAAAAAAATAGCTCCCTTAAGAGAGAGGAAGTTAGCAAACCCTTATGCTCAATTATGGAGTAATAAAATAGGGGATGTACATGTAATGTTATCCTGTACAGCTTGAAATGGCATCTTTAGTGGAGTAAGAGGAGAAGAAATCTACAATGGCTAGGCACTTCACCAAGTGTTAAAAGAAGAGAAGAATCTATTGGAGTATTTTAATTAAACAAATAACTTTACTTGAGTTATGTTTCTAAAAAGTCTTCCAAGAAATGGGGTGCCAAAATGAACCACGACTTATTCAAAATTGAATGCTTTTAACATTCATATATTTTAAGATATAATTTTCAAAACCTAACTTAAAATTTTCAATTAGGATTTTTTAAAAAATTAAGTCATCCAAATTGACAAAAGGGAATGTGTAAATTACAACATGATTTTTTACAACTAATGTAATTCAAACTCGTCAAAATAAAAAGTAAGAAATATAAGTTGCATTTTTTCAACTTAAATCCTGACATAAACATAACTAAAAATTACAACTCTTTCTCAACATAAAGATAAGATCTAAAAAAATGATATTTAAAATTTTAAACTTAAAACTTTATAATGTAGCTTACAATAATTATAATTTATATAATGTGTTTCAAATAATCAAAATAATCGATATACAATAATGATTTATGAAGATTCCTTGTTCTTTTTTTCTTGTATCTTCTTGATATAAGCATTTAACTTAATGAATATATTTTGAAGGAACTCTTCATCAAAACCAAATATGTAAATATTTATGATCTCACATTCCACTATTACTTTAGATAGTTTTCTAAAAGTAACTTTGTAGACTTGGATGTCTTTTCCCATTTGATCAAGTGTATTATGATACTTGATGAACTGGTGAATGGAATTCAAATTGAAAGTTATATCATGTGATGATTATTTATTAACATCCCCTTTGAATTTATCTTAGTCCTATTAAATAGGAAGAGGTTCATCTTGGTAATTTGATGCATCATATGGAAACTTAATAAGTGAATATTTAATATCATATATTATATTTATGGCCTTGTCACATGTGCTCTTGGCATTCTTAATACATTCACTGAGTATTCTAATTTTAAATTTAGCTACCCTATCCAATTGTTTATGATATAAATAATTATTTAATATATTTTATCACATGAAGGTGTTAGTCTTAATAAGGACAAAAACCTATAATTTGGGAAAGTAGATTTTCAACCTTTCAACCTCTTCTTCATATATACTTATTTCTACCTTTAGAGATACATGATCATCCTTCAAAGTCTTATAGTATTCCATGGCTAGTTCTATTACTTTATTTCCTTTTATGATTAGTTAATTAGCCAAAACATTTGTATCCCTTACCAATGTACTAGTATATGCCATTTCCTTGAATGTTTCTTTGTTAGGGAATTGAGAGAGAGATATTGTGTTGGCTAGATAGAATCAAGTTGATTCGCTAGATCTATGAAATTTATTAAGGCAACTATCAACTACTCAAATTTGTTATTTAATTAATCTTTAGTTACCTTGTCACTTTCCATTTTATCAAAAAGAGAGATTATACTTGACTTAACATCATGTTTTAATCCTTCTCTTGTTGGATGAACCAAGTACACTTTAGATATCTAATATTCCCCCACCACTAAATCTTCCTTTTGTTTTTCTAGTGGGGAAACTAATATCTCCACATATGTCTCCCCTATTTCATCATATGATATTCTAAGTATGGTCTTAGGGCTTATATTTGGTCATTTGGAAAACTCTATTAGACCAAAATCTAGAGTGTTGGGAGAAACCATTTGTTTCCTTTTCTTTGACACTGATTATGTTAGCCAACTTGAAATGTCTACCTGTAACTAATGTGTTTTTCCAATGGGAACTATTATTTATGAGTGTATATCTAAGTATGCCAGACTAGTGATTATCATGAGAAGTGTTGTAAATGCCACTTATATCACCATTGAGTCTTCAGTGGATGTTTTAGTTATATCTTCTCCATTGGTGGGCTGAGTGGCCATAGTTGTATTAGTGGGTATCTTTGTTTCCACCTCCTTAGTGGGGGTTTGGGTTAATGTGCAAGTGGAAGAAGGAAAGTATACTTGGATGGCTAAAGTGGATGTGGATGTGCTTACCGATAGTGTAGAATTTGGAAGTGGCATAGGCATAAAGGTAGGCATGTGTGGTTGGAACATGGGAACCTCTAGAAGCATGGATTCTAAGGCATCAAATAAATCTATCAATATAATGGGAATACTTAGAGTGGATGAAATGGGTGGTGTGATGGAAGATGAAAATGAAGATGAATCCATCTTAGTGGCTGGGATGGCTAGTGGGATTGTAATCAAAATGATTGATTCTATAATCATGTACTACTGGGTGGTATTAGTGATTAATAAGGTGGTAATATATATAGGGGATGATTTGGAAGTGATTGTAAAAGAGGAAAGTTAAAGTGGAGTTAGAGTACCCAAATTTTTTTATTGGCTTATTGATAATGGATTCACTTACACACATAGGTCAGATAAAGGAGTAATTACTTGCACTAGTGGGTTGGTGGAAATAGGAGGGGTAATTGCTTATGTTGATTGGGAAATGGATATAAGAGGAGGGATTATTGTAGTTGGTTGTATAGTAGCTATGTCTTCTATGGAAATTGATGGTTCTTGATCCATTGGCTAGGCTACTAGCTCTTGGTTTTTAAAATAAGCCTTTCTTGCCTTTTGATTTTATTTTTACTTATGTAAAATAACTAGACCCACTACCTAATTTTTTTTATTTCCACTCATAGACCTTTCTAATACTACCACTACACCCTTATCCTTTACTTATCTGAGCTTGTCTATGATAGTAAGGGTATCTTTAGTTAATTTAACCCATTACTCAACCAATTAAATATTATTTTATAACTATGATAGTCCTATATAACAAGGAGAAGGATTCAGATGTAGACCACTAAACCTGGGGAAGAGGCTGGATATAAATCTGATTATCGAAGTACACCCTATCTATTAGTTGTTTCTCATCTTTCAAATCCTTAGGGATTTGTGCCATATCATATGTTTTGATTTATTATAGGGTCATTCTATAATAATATCTTAACCTAACTTCCTCCTCATCTTGCATATCTTCTCAGTAATATTCATGAAAAGGAATGTGTGAATATGTGGCATCTACTATATTGGTAACAAAACTAGTCACATCATATAAAGGTCTAACATCAAGAGATCTCAAGTTTATTTAGTTCATCTCTTTATTTGCACATTTAGCCTTTGGTAGAGAAGGGAAGGTGTATCTCCCTATACTAAAAGTGAAGTGGATCCATATCTTATGCCTTCTTGATAAAAAAAATTATATGTTTCCACTCATTATCTCATTGATTCCATTAAGGCCCATTTATCACTTACATAGCTAGGGAGGGTGTAAAGATACCCACTTAAACCACCAACTCTAATGTATGAATATGTGGTAAACTAGAACAACTACAACAAATATGGGTGAAAAATCTAATTGATAAAATTTTCTAGATCTAAAAGACTTTCCCTTCTAGATGGTTATTTTGGATATAACCAGATTGTAGTTTAGGAGTCAAACCAATTCAAGACCACTTTCACTATAAAATGGGGTACATATGCCTATAAAAATATGTCTTTATATCTAACCAACACTATTGATACCTTTCAAAATGACATGGATTTGATTTTCAAGGGTTTGATTAATGAAATGGTTTTAGTATATATAGATGACATCAATTATTATTCAAAATAGGTAAGTGACCATCTAAATCACTTTAGAAAAGTGTTTGAAAGATGCAAAGAGTTTTGAGTTTCCATCAATCCAAAGAAGTGCATAATCATATTTCATGAAGGGAAACTATTGGGACACATAGTTTTAAAATAAGGTCTTGTAATATACCCAGAGAGTAAGTGTTACCTCTTCATTATCACTTTTGAGCCATAAAAAGTTGTTACAAAGTTTTCTGGTGAATATCAACTTCATAAAGAGGTTTGTTCCAAATTTTTCCTCCATGGCCAAACCCCTTACTGCTATGCTTTAAAAGGGGGTCAGGTCTAACCATATAAGGGAAGGAAAGGATAGTTTTAAATCCATCAAGTAGGTTATTTATTAAGATCCTACTCTTGTAAACCCAATCAATGAGAATGATTTAATTATCTATGATTTATGAGGAGAGGGTAGTGTATCAGCTATTATGACCCATGAAAATGAATAATAGTTGGAGAATCCTATAGCATTTTTTAATCAATCCTTCAAGGATTATAAAGAAAGGTATAGTTTTATTGAGAGCAAGTATATACAGTAATAAGATCTCAATGTCATTTGGATCATCTCTACATCTTCAAATTTATCCATTGATAGAGAAGGTCAAGTGTATCTCTCTATACCAATAAAGAATTAGATCCTTATCTTGTGCCTACTTGATAAAACTGGTGAGTTTACACTAGTTGTATCACTAGTTCCATTAAGGTCCATTTGTCACTTACATACCTAGAGAGGGTGTAAGGACACCCACTGAAACCCCTAACTCTAATATATGAATATGTGGGAAACTAAATAAAGTATGCTCCCCAATTTTCTCTTTTGGATATTGTAGCATAAAAAAATCTTGTCCTTCTTAGTTATTTTTCAAACATGATTACAATACAATAGATAAAAACATCATTAACCCTTTTCAATTGTTTTTTTCTCACCTCTAAGGTGAGATTAGGGTATTATTTATAAACTTTTTTGATGTGATCTTTTACTATGTTCAATCCTAGGAATACCCTCCCTTTTGCTAAGATATAAACAAGATAGGAGGTCATATAGAATTTGCTTGTAGTTTAAACCTACATCAACTATTTGTGAATGGAGTAACTTATCAATTGGGCCCAGTGAATGTATTATTTATTTTGATGGATTACCTAGATATAATAGTACATCCAATATTGATAATTTTTTGCATTTGGGTTCCCTGTAACTCTATGAAAGAGTATAATGATCTCTTACATCATTCTTAAAGTATATCCTAGCTAAGGTTTTAGGAATGTTTATAGCTATATGTCTGGGGGTTTTAACCACTATTTTCTTAAAACCCATAGAAGGGCTATGTTATTATCCTAATATAAATTGTTGGAGGAATCAGGGGTTATATATATATATATATCATAATTTTGTATCAAGAACATAGTATCAATGAAGTCATGATCAAGATTAAGAATCTTCTCTCCTTTATCATTCACTACTTCAATCTTCTCAACATCATAGTGTTTAGCCATGTTAAGCACAAGCTCAAGGATTTATACTAAGAGTGGGAAGGCTAGATTCTAGGAGAAACCACTATCATATATTCTCTAAATTTAATCACTCTTGAATTTTTCATTTAATATATTCTAGAAATTTGCTAGGTCTATGTGACCTAGATTAGTGTTAGTTATCTCATTAGTGTTTGAATCTAAGCTAGATGGGAGACTAGGTCCAATTGACTTGAAATTAATATCTTTTCCATACATGTACACTGGGTAAATGGGGGTGAGAAACCAACTATAGAGTTTTTTAGGATTCAGGCTTACAATTATAGGTTATTTTTCCACTTTGAACCTATAAGGGTTTTGTTATGCTTTTGTAGTTAAAAAATCTAGTGGAGGTATAATATGTAATTACAACTATAAATTCCAATTGAAATTTCTAGTAGGGTTTTGAATTACAATTTCACTTTCAAAGTCTTATAGAATGTTCAAAGAGAAAATGGTTTTTAGAATCAAGTTGGACTTCTAAAGGGAAATCAAAGTTGTTAAAGCGATGGGAATCTCCACATGGTTTTTATGTGTTTCCACAACTAAAATCTATATGTGGTTTTATCTTACAATATAAAAGGGGTTTCTTCTAGAATTTACATAGGGGATCTTATGGGCATATTATAGATTAATAGTATTTACACAACCCTGTATTTATTTAGAAAATATGTAAATAAATACAAAAATCTAGACTAGTATCATATGAATGAGAAAAATAGGAAAATACAAGAAATATTATTGATGATGATACTCTTTTGACAATTTCAAAGATAAAATCCTAAATTCTAGTACAAAAGCCTATGATTTGATAAAAAGATCAAATAATAATGATTTAAGGAAATAAGTATGACCTATAAAGATACCATGAATGCATGTGTATGGGATTGGAAATAGTGGATTTAGTGCATGCCAATTTTGTTTGTTGGTGATGGAGGTCTAGTTCATGGCATTGCTTGGATATGAAATTTTAGGTTATGATATCACTTTGATAATGGATCTCTATAATTAATTTTAAATATTAAAAATGATGAAAAAAACCTAATTATATATTAATAAACCACACAATAAATTCTAAGCATGATGATAGATGGATGAATAATGGAAAAGTGGGTCCATGAAGTCACTTTACAATTTTTCAAGTTAAAAAATTATGATTTTATTTTTAATCTTTGATTTAAATCGAGTGGGTTTTTTGGAGGTAAGAAATGTTATGGATGTGGGTAATAATATTTCAGTTACACTTTGAAACTTTTCAAAATTACAAGGTGTACATGGAGTTTTGATTCTTGTAGGGTAATGTTAAATGGTAGAAAATGGAGTTCATGTTGCACTTTGCAACTTTGAAAAGTTAATCTTGATGATTGAATTTGCACCATTGAAGAGATGCTAAATTATCTTCATCCAAGCATCAAAATAGAATCATCTCTCTTGTTATGGGTGACAATTCTATCGATATGAATCTCTAGATTAGGGGCTAGCTCCCCATGATGCACCTTTTAGGCTCGCTCTAATATATCAACTGTGTATAAAAAAGGGAGAAAGAAAAAAATAAGAAGATAAGTGGTGACGCACCAATATTTTATATCTTCTTACTTGAATGAAATCACTACTTAAAGAGTAACAAAGTTTTGTCACACAAACTTACAACTCTCTATGCATTGCTACATCAGTGTTTCACATGGTAGATTTGAGAAGGTATTTGACATTCAAGAGAGTAAGAGATAATTCCAAGAAATAATATATTCTTAAACCACTTCTAAAATGTCTTTACACTTATGAAAGAACACTAACAAGGACTTGTAACAATACTCTTTCAACACATTGGTAGGAAATTGAGGATAACATGTTAGGAAAGATAACCTTCACTAAACAAGAATGACATAATTTGGAGTGGTACACAATAATGCAACATGTGAGCGGAAAATAACTTATATTATTTCTTCAAGAGTTAACAATACAAATCTAGCTAGAGTTTCACTATAACCATTAGAGGCTCTCAAATGAGTAGAAAGAATAAATATATATAGTTTTTAGAAGGAGGTCAAACCAAGGAAGTTCAAAGGTCACTTGGACATGTGTCATCTTGAGGATGGAATAGTTACACTACATTTTATAAGATTTTCTCTTTTAAATTATACCAATAGGATTAAGATACTCCAAACTACATTTTGCCATAAATGGGTCCATTGGTTGGAAATTTGTTTTGATGATAGTTGTTCCTTATTATCTTACCAAGCTATGAAATGGTATAACAACTCACTCTGTCAACCTACCTATTATATTTTCTTATTCACATATGTCTCACCATTTTTCACCTTTATCTTTTCCTTCTAGTTGTAATCGAGACTTTATTTTAAACTTCAATGGCTATTTTATGCAGTCTAAGATTGATGTTTTGTGGGCTTTCACTCCTTTGTTTTAATCCCAATAGCTAGTTTTCACAGTCTAAACTTGACATTTGTGGGCCATCACTCCTTAGGTATTTATTTGGACTTATTTTCTTTGAAATTATTTTAGACAATTTGTCTAAAAGAATTTATTTGAGCTCTTCTTCCTTTCCTTTCAAATTTTTTACAAGGAATAATTTCTCATTTCCTTCAGACAAATTATCTGATGGAATTCCTTTGGATTTTTTGTGGATTCCCTTCAGAAAAGTGGTCACATACCCTTTGAAAGATTTAAAATTATCATTTTAAAGTGCAAGTGGACCTTTTGTAACTTTGAAATAACCCTTCGGGAATTTTGAAATGGTCCACCTTTTCTTCGAAACAATCCTTCATACTTTATGCAAAGTACCCTTTGGAAATGGAAGTGACTTTTCAAAAAATTGTTTGGACCTTCGAAAAAGTTGTTTTAGATAAAAAGTCTACAAAAATTCTTTCTTTTGGATTTTTGAAAAGATCCCTTCGAAAGGCAAATGTCCTTTCAAAAAAAATAAAAGTGACCTTTTGAAAGAATTGAAAATGTCCTTTAGAAAACTTGTAGTTGTCATTAAAAATTTTGGAAATGGTCTACTTATCCTCAAAAATACCCTTTGGAATATTTGAAATGATCCACTTTCCCTTCAAAAATTCATGATTTTCCTTTCAAAAAATGAAAGAGACCACTTAGTCTTTAGGAGATTTCTTTCAGATAAATTATCTGAAAGAATTAGCCACTTAGTTGAAATAATACACTTAACAAAAAAAAGGCCTTAGACAAAAAGTCTAAAGTAATTCTTTAAAGGATTATGACACAAAACCTAAAAAAAATTCTCAAAGGCTTTGTAAAGACCAAAAAGAAGTTTCTAAAATAATTAAGCTTACAAATTTGTTATGGGCTTGTATATAACACTTCATGCATACTGGACTTGACCAAAGATAAGGAATTAGGTAGCTAAATTTTTAGATAGGGGGTGACCAATTTTGGCTTGAAAAGACAAAATTTGGTCAACAAAAAGGTGACTCATAGGGGTAGTATGCATACTATGCTAACCAAACTAGTAGCCTTATCCAACTAAGGGCTAATGGAGTTAATAAATTCTTGAAGATGATTAACAATGATTTTCCCAAAACAAAACACAAGGAAACACACCACAAAATAATAGCAAGACCAAGCAAAGACAATAGAAAACTACATAAATAAAAACTCACACATGTACCTAAGCACTTAGGGAACATAAAGAAAACAAGAAATTATGTACAATAAGAAAGATACCTTCACTAATAATGATTTAAATATATCCCATTGACTAGGATATGTAGCTACTCTCCATCCAAATTTGAGAGTTGGAAAGAATTGTGTTGTTTGCACTGTGTGATCACATATGGGCCACTCCACAAAGCATCAAACTTTTTATGTCTTCTAGGCTTGTCCCTATCTTCATCCCATTTTAGGATAATTTCTCCTTCCTTTAAGCTCCTTGGCATGGACTTCTTGTCAAAATAATTATTTGTTTGTTTTTGTTGATTAGTCATGGTGTGCATAGCTTGATCTCTTATCTCCTCAAGCTCCATCAACTCACATAATATAAACTCTATGCTATCATTCGCCATCAATTATAGCTGATAGGTGAGGTCTAAAACTAGTAACTCAAGTGAGATAGGATGTCTACCTTCCTTTCCATACACAAGTGTATATGGTGAGTTATCATTTGATCTCTTTGGAGTGATCTTATTAGCCCAAAGGGTTGTCTTCAACTTGGTGTGCTAAGTCCTTTGATTCTCCTCTATTACTCTCTTGTTGATCCTAATCAAGTTACTTTTTGTGGACTCAATTAGGCTATTCCCTTGGGGTTAATATTTGGAGGACATACTAAGGTAGATGCCATGCTTCAAAGCCCATTCACTTGTCCTTGCTCCTAGAAAGGCCAATGCATTATCTGAGATGATTGTTGAAGGAGCTCCAAATCTAGTTATTATACCTTCATAGAAGTCTATAACTAAGTTTTTATTTTCCTCCTTAAGATATACAAATTCCACCCATATGGTAAAATAATTAGTGGCTATCAACACCCACTTGTGACAAGCACTAGAAGGAGGATTGATTAGACCTATGAAATCCAAACCCCATTACATGAAGGGTTGCTCAACCTAGATTGGATGAAGGGGTAAGGTAGTTATCTTTTGTTTGTTGTCAAAAAGAGCACACTTTTGGCATTACTTTACCCAAGCATGGGTGTCCTTGAATAGGTTGGGACAAACGTAACCAACTCTCATTATCTTGGTAGCTATGGTTCTTGGAGCAAAGTAACCACTAGTTGGTCCATCATAAAACTCATGAAATACTTTATTAATCCAATCTGAATCAATTCATCTCAAAAGCACATCTAAAAAGTATTTTCTAAATAACACTCTATCAACCAACACATAGGGAATGGATTGTATCCTACAGTATCTCCTCTTGGCCCTATCAAAACCTTGTGGACACTCACCAATTTATATGAAATGAATCATGTCTTGTATCTAAATCCTCATGAATAAAGGTATAATTAATATAGGATCATCATGAAGTGCCAAAAAAACCTCCCTTTTCTCTTTCAAATATGAAGTAAGATGCTCACATAGTCCTTTTCTTTTCACTAGTTAGGTTGTTTTGATATCCACATCATACTCCATCACTTTGGTGATCCAACTTGCCTAATTTCATTAAAATATTTTCTCAATAGAAAATATTTCACACCAAGATGAGGCATAAAAATGTGAATCTTGTTATTAGATAACATATTTATAAACTTTTTTAAGCTCCTTATAACTAAAAGCACTTGTTTCTCCACATATGTATATCTTGTCTCATAACCTTCTACACTTTGACTGAAGAAGGCAATAATCTATTCCAAATTTTCATCATTAGTTTGAGTAAGCATGATAAATATTACTTATTCATTCCCAAAAGTATACATGTTTAAATCCTTGGATAAGTTAGGACTTGCAAGAGTAGGGGCCTACGTAATGGCTTACTTGATCTCTTCAAAACTTTATTTTATCCTTCCTATCTAAGTGAATATCTCAACCCTCCTTATCATAGATTTAAAACCTTCTTATGTTTAGGTAAATATAATTATAAAATAACATTCACTCTCTCTTAATCAATAGATAGATGTTTCTTGGAAATAATGTGGCCTAAGAGTTTGCCTTCATAAATAGAAAACATACACTTTTTTGGGTTTAGAGAGATCCCAAACTCTCTACACCTCTAAAAAATTTACCTCGTGTGCTTTAAGTGATCATGTGATTCCTTGGAGAAAATTTTCACATCATCAAGATATACAAGTACAATGTCATTGATTAGTCCTTGGAAAACCATATCCATTATACATTGAAAAGTAGCTCCAACATTTGAAAATCTAAAAAGCATCTTATCATAGGCATATGCACCCCATTTTTTGGTGAAGGCTATTTTTATTTGGTCACTTTTTTTCACCAAAGTTTGATTATACCCAGAATAACCATTTAGGAGAGAAAACCTCTCACTGCCTACCACCACTTGTAAAATTTGTTCCATAGAAGGGAGGGGGTAATGATCTCTCAAAGATACTCTATTCATGTCCCTAAATTCCACACAAAATTTGATCTCCCCATTTTTATTTCTAATAGGGACTAAGTTGACCAGCTAAGAATAATGTTTGATAGGAAAGATGATTCTAGACTCAATCAACTTAGAGAGTTCTTTTCTCATGAGTGGTTCAATCTTTGGATTTATTGGATGTTGTCTTTGTTTGATGGGTTTATTATTTTTTTCTATCTCTATAGTATATTTATCTATGTTTGGGTCAAAATCCTTCAAATTACTATACTCCCATGCCAAAATATCACTAAACTCTTCGTATAGTTCAATGAAATCATGCTTCTCTTGACTAATGCTTACCTTTCCAAGTGCAAGTAACTTATATTTAAAGATATCTACCCTTTCATAGTTCTCTTTCTTGGTTAACATACTCCTTGCATTGGTCATCCTCATTGAATATGCTTTCAAGAGTCACTATGCCTTTGGGAAGCTTGTTAGACTTCAACTAGATAATTTGCCTTCCATATTGTTGTTGAAGCTTGGACTGATTCTTTATAGAAAACTCAACTTATTCTTATAGGAAGAGATCTATCTACTGGTAACTATCAAAAATCTACCAATTAGTGACATTATCTAGAATGGAAGGTCTCACAATCACCTTTAGATGAGGTTGATTCTTATCTTCTCTTATGCCTTTTGAAACATAAAATTTAACACCAATATATGTCAACCTGTCAACATGCTTATTATCTTCCCTTATAATAGAAATGATATTAAATTCCATTAATTATTCTAAAAGGTCCAAAAATTTATGCTTATAAGACTTGAGCAAGGATTTCTTGGTCAAAGTATGCCCTTTAACTTGATTGACAATGAGTTCGCTATCTCCAAACACTTATAATTCTCTGACACATATTTTTATTGCCCACTCTAGGTCATGAATGAGGGCCTAATATTTAGCTACATTAAAATTAAAAGATAATTGAAACCTAAAAGTTGAAAAATATCTTTCCTTTGAAGGTGAAACCAACATGGCTCCACCACCAGCCCAAATTTTGTTTCTTAGTCCATCAAAGAAAAGCTACCACAAGCCATTCACATCTTCATTTGAATTCATCAAATTAGGAATTAAATAATCCTTCTCATTCATATAATATACTCTAAGACCATATTCCTCAATAAAATTGTAAGTATCATGCACATAGTTGTCATCTTCCCACTCATATAAGAACAAATCAGAAACTCCTTCAAAGGAAGATGATGGGGATTGGTCAATGTGAAACTCTTATTCATCAATTATAGCATAGTTAACATTTGATACCTTAGGTGAGTATGGTTCTAAATGATTTGTATGAATAGGTTTTAACTCAATCTTCACCTTCGTTTCATCCTTTGTTCTAAACACCATGTAAGAGTAGTTAGCTGCCAAGTATCCACCAATTTTAGATGTGGAGTCTCTTGAAAAGAAAAGAGGAAAATAAGAAGGTAAATCTACTACCACCACATCATGATGAATTTAAAAGGTAGGAAAATCATGAAAGATCAATTTCAAAACTTTCATAACCCCCAAAGACTTGGCTCATGATCCATCCAATTGTAAAACTCCTTTAGTCATTAGCTCATATTTGATGCCTAGTCTATCTGCTATGCATGTAGGCATAACTGATGTGCTTGATCCACTATCTATTATTATATAATTAACAAAGAAATCACCAATAATTAAAGATAGGTATAAATTATGATTATTCTCATCTTTATTCTCCTGACCATCTATAGATTGAGTTCCATTGGCAAAAACCATATTGTCACTCTAGATGGGTCAGCTTGTGTACCCAATCTATGCAATTCCTTTTGGAGTATATATTTATACCATTTTAATGCTTAAAAATCCCATAATGAGATGTTCATATGAATATTATTCATCTATTCCACAACATTAATGAAAGGATTACTTACCTTGGGGTTTTATTTATGAGCATTGCACCTTGTTATGTAGTTTATGGAAGCAAGGTAGTAGAAACTATCCTAAAATTTGGAATCCTTTGATTTTATTGTGATTTAGGATTTTAATTAGGCCCTCCTCCCATATGAGCTAATTTAGGAGTCAAAATAGGTCCTTGATTGGTTCCTTGAAATTTTCCAATGGTCCTTTTCTTTGATCTAGTGTTGGTAGCCACACTAACATTCTAATTTTTTGTATTCCCCACATAATTAATGACACAAAACTCACCCTCTAAATGATCCATGAGAGTGGAATTAGATTGAAATTTTCTAATCTCCATCCTAAATTTCATTAGCATCTCAAAATTTTAAAATTGAGATGTTTGATCACCTTGTGTAGTCATGCCTTGATTTTACATCTCATTGGCATAAGCAAGATGTTCTTGACCTTGCTCAAAAGAAGGGTATTTGGGCTATTCCTAGACAAAATTATTTTGAATGGGAACAAGAGCTTTGGAAAATGAAATAAAATTAGGATTATAGCTTTGATAAGGTTTGACATGGGTGATTTGAACTTGTAATTGTGCATTACCTTGAAAAGGAAGTATGTTTGTCCAAATTGATTGTAGAATTGATATGGCCTATGGGCTTATTGTCTTTTGAGAGAACTGAATTCATTAGTAATACTTTGGAGCAAAATTTTGACTTCATGCATTTCATTGGTAGATTCAATGGTATAATTTTATTGATTAGGCAAAGGAGCCAATGGAGGAGGTAGAGCTTGCATTGGTGGCTATAATTCAGGAAACCAGGGCATGGGAGGCCTGGGAGCAATTTTACCTACTTGAACAAGACAATTTTTTTCATTTATGACAATATCATAATCCAAAGGGAGCATATTTTCACCCATAGACTGAATCATCATGGAAATGTCACTATTCAATTCTTTCATGTAGTATAAAAATGTATAATTTGTAGTTAGCCTCACAAGAATTAGGATTCTATCCCAAGTTTTTTGAAACCTATTATTGAAATCTTGCATGAATTCATTTGGTTCCCTCTTCATTGTGGTAAATTTCTAAGTTGGAGATAAGTGATCACTCTTTTTACCAAACCTATCATTCAATAGGGTCCCCAACTCATCCCATGATCCAATAGAATTTATTGGTAGGGTTTCATACTAGTCCAAAACTTTTCCTTTGAAGGAAAAGGATAACAACCTAATGGCTACATTGTCTTGAGTGATGTTATAGATATTACAAAAGTTTACTATATTCTTTATATGTTGAATGGTAGTAATTAGACCATCTACACTAAAGGATGGGATACTTTTGAGAGAATCTCATGGGATTTTATCATATTGGGTGAGCTACAAGGGAGATGCCCCCTGAAAAGGCACAAAAGGTTGTATTCTATCCATATTAGGAATATTACTCTAGATGTTAGCAATAATATACAATATAAATTTGGAAGGTTTAAACACAAACTCTCTTTTGTAGGGATGAGTGTTGAAAAACCTAGATCTTTTAGTGGAATATGGAGCTAATTCCATAAACTCAAAGGGTAAACCTTTAGTAGCAAACTTAGTGGTCACCTTTGGCATGGAAAGAAGGATTTATCATCAACCAAAAACCTAAATTCTTCAATAGAGTTGCCAGGTATTAAATGTATATGCTTCTTTTTTTAGAACCATGTCAAAACCAACACCAATCTTGAACAATCTTCTAAGACTTAGATGTCTAGGTCCCATCAGATGTGCCAAAAACTATTGACACTTGGATTTGCACCATTGAAGAGATGTTCAGTTCTCTTCATCCAAGGGGGAAAATGGATTCATTTCTCTTGTTATGGGTGATAATTCTATTGAGATAGATCTCTAGATTATGGGATAGCTCCCCTTGATGAACCTTTTAGGATCTCACTAATATATTAATTATGTATGAAAAGGGAGAAATAAAATAACTACGAAGACAAGCAGTGATGCACTAATATATTATATCCTCTTACTTGGCTGAAATCACTACTTAAATACTAACAAAATTTCTTCACACAAACTCATAACTCTCTGTGTATTGCTACATTAGTGTTTCACATGTTAGATTCAAGAAGATATTTAACATTAAGGAGAGTATTAGATAATTATAGGAAAGAATATAGTCTTAAACCACTTCTAACATGTCTTTAAACTTATGAAAGAATACTAATAAGGACCTATAACAATACTCTTTCAACACATTGGTAGACAATTAAGAATAACATGTTAGGAAAGATAACCTTCACTAAACAAGAATCACACAATTTGGACCAATAAACAATAATGTAGCATGCGTGTGGCAAATGACTTATATTATTTCTTTAAGATTTAACAATCCAAATCTAGCTAGATTTTCACTATAAGTAATGAAGACTCTCAAATGAGTAGAAAGAATACATACATACATACATACATACATACATACATACATACATACATACATACATATATATATATATATATATATATATATATATATATATATATATATATATATATATATATATATATATATATATATATATATATTTTTAGAAGGACGTCAAGCCAAGGAAGTTCAAAGGTCACTTAGACATGTGTCATCTTTAGGATGGAACAAATATAATGCATTCTATAAGATGTTCTCTTTTTAGTTATTCCAATAGGATCAAGATACTTTGAACTACATTTTTCCATAAATGGGTCCATTGGTTGGAAATTGATTTGGATGTTAGTTGTTCCTTATTAGCTTATCAATCTATGAAATGATATAATAACTCACTCCATCAACCTACCTATTTTTATTTGCTTGTGCACATATGTTTAGGATATCACCATTTATCACCTTTGTCTTTGCCTTCTAGGTCTAATTGAGAATTTATTTTAAAATTCAATGGATATTTTATGTAGTCTAAGATTGTTATTTTGTGAGCCATCACTCCTTTGTTTGAATCCCAACAACTAGTTTTCATAGTCTAAACTTGATGTTTTGTGGGCTATCATTCCCCAGGTATTTCTTTAGACTTATTTTCTTCATCATTCTTCCCGACAAATTGTCCAAAAGAATTCATTCTACCTCTTCTTCCTTTGTTTTCGGCTTTTTTGCAAGGAACAATTTCTCATTTCCTTCGAACAAATTGTCCAAAGGAATTCCATTATATTTTCTATAGATGTCCTTTAGAAAATTGGTCACATACCCTTCATAAGATTGAAAATTATCCTTTGAAAGTGCAAGTGGACCTTTCAAAACTTTAAAATAACCCTTCAATAATTTGGAAATGGTCCACCTTTTCTCTGAAACCACCCTTCAAACTTTCTGTGAAGTACCCTTTGGAAATGGAAGTGACCTTTCAAAAGGATTATATGGACCTTTAGAAAAGTTATTTCAGAAAAAAAGTCTACAACATTTCTTTCCTTTTGATTTTTTAAAAGATCCCTTTGAAAGGCAAATGTCCTTTCAGTAAAAATGAAAGTGACCTTTCAAATAATTGAAAATGTTCTTCGAAAAAATTATATTTATCCTTAGAACTTTTGGAAATAGTCCACTTAGCCTCAAATATACCCTTTGAAAACATGAAACATACCCTTTGGACTTTTGGAAATGGTCCACTTTCCCTTCAAAAATTTGTGATTGTCCTTTTGAAAAATGAAAGAGACCACTTTGTCTTCAAGATATTTCTTTCGAACAAATTGTCCAAAATAATTCATCACTTGGCCGAAAGAATACACTTAACAAAAAAAGGCCTCAGATAAAAGTTTGAAGTAATTATTCAAATTCTTAAGACACAAAACTTGAAATAATTTCTCAAAGGCTTGGTAAAGACTATAAATAACTTTTTGAAATAATTAGGATTGCACATTTATTATGGGCCTATATAGAACACTTCATACATATTGGACTTGGACCAAAGATATGGACTTAGGAAACTAAATTTTTACATAGGGGGTGACCAATTTTGGCTTCACAATCCAAATTTTGGTCAACATTTACAAAGTGTAACCATATATTTTATTCCCGCTAATATCAAGTAAGATTGGAAAGTAGAGCCCTGAATAAATTTTACTACTTAAAAAATTGCAAAGTCCAATGCAAGTTCTAATTTTTGCTAGGAATTAGGTAAGCAAGAAAGCATAAGTTTGGGTGCACTTTAAAACTTTGAAAAGTTTCAACTTGCACATAAATCTTTGGTTTCCATTTGGGTCTTGGAGAAAGGTATTTAGATCACTTTTAAAACTTTTTTTCAAATGTTTTATGGGTCTCCCTTAGGTTATAAGGTGTGTTGATATTTTTGGCATAAAAATATCAACATTTTTGGTGACCTTTTTAGGGTCAATACCTTCTAATTAATTTCTTCCCATTATCATTATAATTCATTGAGCTTAGAGTCATTTTGAGTTCAACACACTCTACCTTGAGAAGAAACAAAACTAATAATTACCTAAACAAGAACAAAATAGGGTAAACAAAACATAAATAAACTAAGGAAATAAAATTCCTAATGAGTTGTAGACTTGTGTACAAGAAATTATTTAGGGAAACCAACTAAACCTAATATATACAATGTTTTGAAAGAATTCCAACCTCAAAATCAAGCTTTGAGTTATATCCCATTGATTGGGATAACTAGTTCTGATCTATTGAACCTAGATAGTTGGAATGCATTGGCTCCTTACATTGAGTTATGATATATGGACCACTCCATATTGGATTAAAATTTGTATGCATGTCCTTATTGGATCTTTTAAAATCCCATTTTAGAACCATGTCTCCTCATTAAATATCCTTTTAGATGATTTTTTTTCAAAAATTCTCTTTATTTGAGATTGATTTGCTTCGAGAACTTGTATTGACTGGTTCTTGGCTTCTTATAGCTCCATGAGTTTTGTTAATCACATGATCATTACATCATTTTCAATCAATTCCAATTGATAATTGAGATCTATATATGGTAACTCTATTGAAAATGTAATTCTAGCTTCCCTTCTATAGACCAACATGAATGAAGAATTGCCAATGGATCTCTTGGCAGTGATCTTGTTAGCCGAAAGTGCTAGTTTCAACTTGGTTTGCCATGTCCTTTAGTTATCCTATAATATCAGTTTAATAATCATTGTGATGTTTTTATTGGTGGATTTTATGAATCCATTATATTGTGGGTGATAATTGGATTATTTCTTTGGGTAGATGTTATTTTTTGCTACCCATTCACTCACTTGAGTACCCATAAAAGCTTTGGCATTATCTAATATAATGGTGTAACGAACACCAAATCTAATGACAATGCCATCCATGAATTCTAAGATATATGATTTTTTGGAATATTTTAATGCAACTAATTTAGTTCATATAGTAAAATAATCAATTGCTATAAGGACCCATTTGTGGTTAGCACTTAATAGTGGATTGATCATGCCAATGAAGTCTAATCCCCATTAAATAAATGGCTAGTCAACTTGGATTAGCTGGAGAGGAAGTGTTTCTAATATTTGTTTTCCTATAAAGTAGTCACATTTCTCACAAATTCATGCCCATTTATGTGCATATTTAGATAGGTCAAGCCAATAGTATCCTTCCCTTATTATTTTGTTGGAAGTAGTCCTTGGGATAAATGGCCACCAAATGAGCCATTATGAAACTCTGAGAGCACCTAAGGAATTTGGTCATGCTACATGCACCTCAACATAGCTCCATTAATACCTTTACTAAATAATATCCCATAATCAAGAGTATAAATAATCTATTAGAGTCTAAAGTACCTATTTTTGGACCACTAGAGTTTATATGGGTATTCACCAATTTGGAGGAAGGTAGTGATATCACTTATCTAGCTATTAAGTAGATGTAGAGTCATTAGTTAGAATTTTTTTTGAATGTATACTATATTAATAGTCTTTGTATCAGAAGCAAGTTGTGTTAGTGATCCAAATAATACCTTGCTTGAAGGCTTGATAGATTTGGCTCTGAAACCTTCACACCTAGACTAACATTAGAATGATATAAGATTTGGGACACCTAAAATTAGATAAAACCTCTATATTTTGATGAGGCTATCTCCTTTAATGTATCACTTTACACTACCTACTAAACTACTGACTATTGGGATGAAAAATGAGAGAAGGAAACTAAAAGGGAAATCCTACTGTATAATTGGTGATATACCTATATTACTGGTTCATCCACACTATTTGAAATTTTAAAACACTGATTAGACAATTAAAGATTGAATATAAAACTCCAATTGACTCCTATTCATCAATATTTCATGAAGAGTTTTTATGATTTAATATAATCTTGATGGAAATGGTGGAATAGGCCTGATTTAAGGCATCAACCAGCCAATGTTTATCCACTATCAGTGTAAAAGAATGATATTAAACACTAAATATGACCTACATAATATTATACCAGTAGATAGGCAACATCAAGACTTGGAAAGGGAGATATTTATACCACATATGCAAATCAAACTGATATTAACACACTATACCAGAGTAATAGAAATCTAAAACAATCTTTTGTTTCTCTGAAAAGGATACAAAACTCAAGTTTTGGTAGAGTCTAGTCTTGTAAAAAGAGGGATCCCCAAAAAATGGATAAAAATTCTACATATATAGAAAATATAAACCATATCCAATATTGGAGTTGAAAAAAGAAGAGGATATTAATTAGATGTAAACTCTAGTCAATTTTTGAGTTCAAATTAATTATAATATTCTTTAAATATCTTCTTCTTTCCTTATCTTGTAAGAAACCTTCTTTTTGGAGTTAAAAAAGTGGCAGGCCCATATTGATGTCAACTCAATTCATAATTCATGAAAATAAATTCCATTCCTCAATAATAAATTCATTTTATAATATTAAACAAAGTCTTCAATTCTTCAAGTCTTCAAAAATTTGCATAGCCTTTACTTTTGGCATAGAATTGGAAGTAGTGGGCCCATGTTGACTTGTAAATATTCCTTACATGAAAATCATGCAATAATTTGGAATATAAATCCATATTTAAAGTGATTTTAAGTTATTTAATGTCTTTATCTTTCATGAAAAGCATGGGAGATGCAGGAAACTAGTCAAACTAGTTAATCAAAGAGATGTGGACTCAAAGACTAGTCAACTTCCACTTGAATTCAACTTGCATGAAGTGTCACTTATGGATTGAGTTAATAATTATATTTACACATAAAAATATATTTCATGTGTTAAAATAAATTTTAATTCTAAGATAAATATTTTAACACCAAAATTAATTTATTTGATTGATAAGATGGCTTGTTAAGCCAACTTCTTTCACTTAGAAACTTCTTGGAATCATCAAAATAGAAAGAGATGGTGATTTATTAATTTTTAAATATTTTAAAAACCCATTATATACCTTAAAAACTCACATAAGGGTTAGAAACAACCAAAATCTTGAATTTTTCTCTTGGAGGCTTCATCTTGCTCAAGCTTGTTGTCTTCTTGATTGTGTTTTGAGAGACTAAGGTCTATGTAAAAATAGAAAGCACCTCAATTTTTACAATGTAATTTAAATTTTTATTTATGATTAATCAATTTATTAGTATGATACACACCAGATTTGGAGTCAAAACTCAACTTGTAGATGCTAGAAACCTCAAATTTCCCTAAAAAATGCCCCCTTTTGCATGCAATTTGTGCATACTTGAATGTATTTTTGCATATTTTGGATTTTTATTCATGTTTTATGGATGTTTTATAAATAAAATTAATCTTAAATTTTATAAATTTTACATTTAAAGCATTTTTTTACTAAAAAACCTTAAAAAATGCAAAATTCTCTTAAACCGTGCTAAACTAGGCCCTTTTGGAAGCTTGGAAGCACCAAGATTTGCCAAATAATGGATATTTTTGGAAAATTTATTTGTGAAACCTGATTAAAAAAATTAAAAAATTTATTAAATTATTAAAAATATCCAAAAATTAAATCTTAAAATAATTTATTTTCTCTCTCCAACCCTACACTCTTCTTAAAAACATGTTAATTTGCATATTTGATTGGCTATTTTTCATTTCTTTGTTAGATAATTAAATGAATAAATAATATATAAATGATGACATGGATAGATATATTAAGTCCCCAATATTATTTAACAACTTTAAATTTCATGAAACCCTTCCTAGGTGAGGAAAAATTAAGAAAAACATGTTGCCTTTCTAGTTGTAATGTTGCAGAAATTACCATACCTTACACCAAATGGTACATGAGCATAAAAAAAAAAAAAAAAAAAAAAAATTATCAATGATAAATCTATATTATTATATTTCTTACACCCAAAAATTAATATCTTCATCCTTCTCCATCTGACCGTACCTTTATCAAACCTGCAAGTAGGTCACTATGTGCAAACAAGGAGGAGTGTCTGTATGAAATAGTTTTCAACATTTTATTAATAAAAATTAAATGAAACTTACGAGGAAGATTTTTCATGAAATTTTATTTATTTTACCTTCTCTTTATGTAAAAAATACATACTAATATGTACTTATCTTCTTGAAAGTGAAGAAAATAGCTTATTTTTGGCTTTTTTAAAAAGAATTAAAGATTCCACCTCAAATATAATGCATTATATGGATTTACAAAAACATATTAAATTATTATACATTAAAATTAAACTTTTACATGATTTTTAGATTAATTTTTGCATGTGTGGGTCCAAAATAAGTCTTTTTAGATTAAAAATGCATTAAATTACCTTTTTAAGCCATGGAATTTTAGGATAAAGATAAATTTTTATTTTTGAATATAAATAAAGGTATTTTTAATAATTTAATGAAAATTTTAGGGAAATTTGACATTTTAAAGACCAAACAATGACTTTTTAGACTAAAATATCAATTTGATTAGCTTGTAGAGGCTATTGACAGTTTTAAAAATTTTGAATTATAGGGGTTGTAATTTTGCCTTGAGATGCTAAATTACCTAAAATTTATTCACATAATCCATGACTTATTATGATATTATTTATTTTCATTATCACATCATATTCCATGACTTTAGTGATCCAACCCACTCTCTTTTCATTTATTTCCTGGATCAATAGGAACTCCTTGATGCTTTAGTGAGTAACCATCTATGAATTTTGTTATTTGAGAGCATATTTTTTTATGGTGGAAATGATATATCCACATATTTTCCCCATTTTTAATCATATGATATTTTATATGTGGTCTTGGGTCTTATCTTTGGTTGTTTGGATACCTCTAATAGACCAAAATTTAGAGTGGTAAGAGATAACATTTGTTTCCTTTTCTTTGACATTGATTATGTTAGCCAAATTGGAGTGTCTACCTATGAATATTGTGTTGTTCAAATGGACACTATTATCTATGAGTATGTATTTGAAGCTACTACACTTATGGTTATCATGACAAGTGCCATATCTACCACTAACATTGCTAATGAGTCTTTGGCTGATGTTTTCGTTATCTCTTTTCCATTAGTTGGTAGAGTGCCCATAGTTTTATTAGTGGGTATCTCAATTTATACCTCCTTGGTGAGGGTTTAGATTAATGTGAGAGTGTAATAATGCAAGGATACTTGGATGGGTGAATTGGATGTGTATGTGCTTACTAGGGGTGTATAAGTTGGAAGTGACATAGGTGGAAAGGTAGCTACAAGTGGTTAAAACAATGTAACCTATGGAAGAGTAGAGTCCAAGGTATGAAATGAATCAATCAACATAGTGGTAATACTTAGAGTGGTTGAAATGGGTAGTCTAGTAGAAGACAAAAATTAATTTGAATCCATTCTAGTGGTTAGAATGGCTAGTGGGATTGTAGTTAGAATGAATGAGTCTATAGCTATGTACTATTGGGTGGTTTTAGTGATTAATGGGGTGGTAATGGATATAGGGGATGGGTTGGAAGTTATTTCAAAAGAGGGAAGTGAAAGTTGAGTTATAATATCCAACTATGTTGATTGACTTATTTCCAATGGATCCACTTATATAGGTGGGTCAAATGAAGGAGCAATTACTTGTACTAGTGGTTTAGTGGAAATACAAGTGGTAATTTATTATGTTGACTATGTAGTGGAGATAGGAGGAGGGATTTTTGTATTTGGCTAGACAATAGTTGTGTTCTCTATGGAAATTGATGGTGCTTTATCAATTGTCTAAGTTTTTAACTCTTGGCTACTAGAAAAATTCCTTCTTATATGTTACTTTTATTTATACTTTTAGGAAACAACTAACCCCATTGCTTGATTTTTTTAAATTTTATTGTTGGATCCTTATTCTATTTACACTACACCCTTATCTTTTACTTTTCTAAGTTTGTCTATGATATTCAGGATCTCTTTGGTTATTTTAACCCCATTAATCCTTAACTAACTCAATTTTATATTTATAAATATGGTAGTCCTATCTAACAATGAGAAGGCTTAAAGTTTAGAGTAATATACTTGAGGAAGAGGTTGGATATAGATTGGATTATCATAGTGTACCCTATCTACTAGATAATATTCATCTTTCAAATATTTAGGGACTGGTGCCATATCATAGGTTTTGATTTGTGTCAGGGTAATTCTATAATAATCTCTTAACCTAAATTCCTCCTCATCCTACATATCTTCGTAGTAATATTCATAAAAGGGAACGTGGGAATTTGTGGCACCAACTATACTAGTCACAAAAATATTCATATCCTAGAAGTGTCTAACATCAAGAGCTGTAAAGATCATTTGGGTCATATCTACATCCACACATTTTACCTTTGATAGGTAAGGGAATGTGTATATCCTTATATTGATAGAGAAGTGGATCCCTATCTTTTTCCCACTTGATGAGAACTTGTGAGTTTCCACTAGTTGTCTCACTAGTTCCATTAAGGCTCATTTGTCACTTAAATGCCTAGGGAGGGTGTAAGGACACCCACTAAAACCACCAAAAATAATGTATGAATATGTGAGGAACTGAGAAAAGTATGATTCCCAATTTTATATTTATGCTATTTCAGCATTAGAAAATCTTTTCCTTCCTAGTTCATTTTCAAACCTGATTATAATATAGTACACAAAAGTATCATTAAACCTTCTCAATTATTAC